>JARHVA010006890.1:352500-597500 GCA_037957365.1 Torreya grandis
ATATGATCTATATATGTCATATTTAATCTCCAACATCCATCATATCACTCTTTAACTAAACCCCAATTAGCTCAGACACCTCTTTGTATACACAACCATAATAAACAAAAACATAGCCAAATTATAACCTTTTTTTGATAATTCATATGATTTTTTAATCCTTAATAATGCACATATATGGTTTTCATGGATTATACAACATAATCCAATAGCTAGTTCACCTTTAAACATTGAGATACTAACAAGCATAGCTCAAATACCCTTCTCGGGTTACTTGAAGAATATGCATAAATACATAGTCAAATTTAAATCTCAATATATTTGACTGTAAAAAATTTCATATCTTCAAATCTATATTTTTAGATAAACCTTGGAATCTTCTATGAATTTTCTTTTTACACCATGGGAAAATTCTATATAGATCGAAAGATATAGCACAAAAACTGAGCACTTATTTTATTCCATCACAAATTTGAATATTTAAATACAAATGGTCACAGTTAAAATTTGGTCAATTAAAATGCATCTCATGCCCTTGAATCTTATATAAATCATGAAACATAAATCTTCTTCTAACTTTAACTCATATTTCAGCACTACCCAAGTGTTAAACTTTGAACACTTGGCATTGTCTCGCTTCTTCCTGACATGCTAAAATAAACACGATCTATCGATCTTATATACATAGCTCAATAATTATCTATGCTTAAACATTGGATAATTTGAACTCATTTAACTCAATATAAATCATTTATATTTATAATTACAAACACCCACTCACCATCAAATCTTATATGTAATTAAGTATGAGAATTATTGCAATCTGCCTAAAAGGCCAACTTTGGACCTCAATGGCTTTTATTGTGCTTAGACACATTATCTAAAATTTGGACCAAATGATCTCCTCACATAGGATAATAAAAAAAATATAAATATAATTATATAATATTTTTTTGTTTAAGATATAATTCAATTAATCTACTCACTCAAATTTTTCTACCACAGAGCTAATTATGCCTAGAACTACTTGGAAGGCCAACTATGCACTTGCATATCTTTTATCGTGCTTAGTCACATGACCTAAAATTTAGAATATAGTAAATAGGCACAAAAATGAACAAACCCATATGATCAAATCATTTTGAAACTACCACATGTACAAAATATGACTACATCAAAATTCCTAATTAGCTTTTATTGCCACATGCAAATTTGGCTAAGTATGGGAAAACACTATCAAACTACATAGGATCCCAACTTTGCACATACATACCTTTGGTTTTGATTAATCTCATGAATTAAGACTTAGACCATAGTAAATTGGGACTAATGTGATCACAACCATATTAACAAATCCCTCTGACTCATCCACATGTGGCAATTATGACATCATTAAATTACCTACTCAGGTTTTTTGCCATTGGACCTAATTTCTCTCAATGAAAACTATGGACTACCAGATTAATTCCACTTATGAAAAAAAATCTATAATCACCCTTGACCTATGATATAACTTCTTCTACATGATCAAATCACCATACTCATCCCTAAACATCCTTAACCATGCAAACTCTGAAAATCAACCAAGCCTATTTCAACTATATTAGGATAAGCATATTGAACACTTTATCATTGTCACTTAGAATATAAATACACTTCATCCACTCACATGGACACCTTCATGACATCACTATGACATCATTTAAAACTCTCTAAAAATTTCCCCCCTTTTTTTATGTCAATACACATCATACAACCCACCTTCCTTCTCTCTCTTTGAGCACTCTCATAATAGTAACTTTCTCCCCCTTTGACACAATGAAAAAATGGGCACCAAATAATCTTGAAGACCTAAAAAAATTACTATTTGTATAATACCATCCTAGAAAGATAGTACAAACTCCCCTTTACCTTAAGCGTACCTCTTTTTGCTAGATAACTTCCTCTTGCAATAAGCCATCACTTAAGAAAGATCCTAAAGGGACCCCCCCTAAGATTTTTAAGAAATTTCACTTCCTAATCATCTTTAGATCTCCAAGAACCATGAATAACCACCTTACAAGTTTAATATACTTCTATCTCAAGCTCAATATTTTGGAGAAACTAAACATAAATCACTATTATTCTCACTAGGTCTATCTAGACTCCTTGTAACTCTACCTAGAACTTGGAGATCCCACAATTTTTAGTAGATGCACCTTCAAGACCTAAGAGCTCATATCTAAATCATTCTCATACACCCCTTTGCACACCAATTTTCATCACCTATCTCATCCTCTGCAACATACTTCCTTCACAACCCAACTTGCAACTTAGGCCTCTATTTTGACAAAAACCATGAATAATTTGAAAACCACAAACCTTCAAATTTATATGAAACATGTTTTGACAACCCATGTGGCCCATTCAACCTATTAATAAGCCTCAAAATCAAATTCACAAGGCAAACCAATTTTCTATTAGAGATCAAAAATCTAGAATCTTAAAAACAAACAAGATCAACAGACCTCCTTCTGGTCAATGCCCACCTCTAAAACTTATTGCACACCTAGAGACAACCATCACACACTTCTATACAATGTTTTGAGATTCCACACCTTTGAGAACCTTGACTTCATATACCATGTCTTTTGACCTACAACAAGATAGATAAATCTAGAAGCACATAAAAACTTCTGAAAGGCACAAACAAGATCATCAAAACACAAAACCACCTAGAACACATCACAAAGAAGTGCACAGACTTTTCAAAGCACCAAACTCTTCTTGAAACTCCATCAATCTCATTAAGTCACTTGGAAACACCCATTTTGACCCTATATTATATCTCCTTCACAAACATCTAGAAAAATCTTATAAACTTGTTTCTCTCCTTAACCAATGGCCTTCTAAGATCAACATAAGTCTTTATATAGATTGTCATTATGATCATGAGCACACAAAATTTCCTCTCCATACGAAATATGTCTCTTAAGAAGCATAGGCAAAGACATCCTACTTCATAATGTCCTAGAATAATGTGAAATAAGAAGTTTCACACAACTCCTCATATTCCTTTTCCTCCTTGGTCATATGATACTTGTATTTATTCTTCTTCTTCTTAGGATTAAGAGAAGCAACATGCTCAACCACTAAAACATTCACCTTTTATTCTAGGATTGGATTGACAATACATTTACATAACATATTTTATGACATACCTTTTCATCTAAATAATTGACCTTGTATTTTGGAATCTCATCACTAGGCACAAACACTAATATTATCTACATAAAACTTGCTTAGTAATAATAGGATGTTCACTTGGATCCATACACACCTCAAAACTAGCCTCAACTAACATCTTGGTCTTCTACTTGAGCTTGGTCTCTTCATTCTCAACATTAGAAAACAATGAGACCCCTTGGAACTCTTCAACGTATATAGAATTATCCACCATAGAAAATATATTACTTGGACCTGAAGACTCATCATGACTCACACTTTTCAGCTTTCATTTCTATGAGTTAACTTGCACTCTTGGATCCTGATTGAACTTATTTTGACTTAATGGCCTTTTCTTGTAGAACCTAGCAATGTGACCAATCTTCTCATAGTTTTAGCAAACAATACTCCTCGATGAAAATTTAGCTTGTCTTACCTTGTTTGGACAAAAAATATCAATGTGTGTTATACCTCATGGCATTTGGTTGTTTTACATGATTTATTTTTAGTTTTCCAACACCTTCATTCCTTGTCTAATTATTTGTCTTCAAAGTCAAATTGTTCTTGTTCACATTAGTCTTCATTTTGTCTTGAGTTACATTTTATGGTTCTTTTTAGCCAAGACTAGTTTTATTACTTTCATACTTTTGATCATACAAAACATTGTCTAGATCACTTGATCTTTTTTAAAATCTCATAAATGGCTTCACCTTACTATATGTCTTCTCTAACTCATATTTGAAAGACTCATTTTTAGAAACATACCTTGAACATTCATCTTATTTAGCTTTCAGGCTTGTAGATAGGATTTATATTTAACAACTGAGATTTTTGACTCTATCTTCATGATACTTAGTAGCTCTAGTCATTATTGCTTCATAAATACTAAACTCCTCCTCATAGTCCTTGATTTGTGACTTAATATTCTTGTTAATATTTTTCTCAATATTTAGTTCTTCAACGACATTCATCGATTCAGTCTCACAATCCACCTCATCTTAATCACCATTTGAATCACTCTACGTAAACTCATTTTAATGTGAATAACTTCCTTCCTTATCCATGAATATGGATTCATCTTTATCAATACCATCATCTTCATGATCATACTTTGAGTCACTAAATTCAACTCATATGATGAGCTACAATCTTCTTTCATGTAGAGACTCTTCTTGTCTTTGAAGTACTTCTTATTGTCAAACCTTCTGAATCCCTTTTTGCTTTTATCAAACCAAAATGATATTTTTCCATCATTATGACCTTGATCATGTTCATCATCATTTTCCTTATACTTATGAGGGCACATATTATCAAAATCTCTGACCTTTCCAAAATTGAAGTAATTAAGGGGTATTTTACCCTTATACTTTCATAAACCTATTTTCAATTTCATTAAAATCAAAGTAATTAGTTCATCTTCATCTATATCAAAAATGTCATCCTCCTTGGGGTTATTACCTTGGAACTTATTATTTATCTTCATTTCATTCTTGAAAGTTTCTTCCTTCCTTGGTGTTATATCAACATTTACTCTCATCTCATAAGTAGTAAGGGTGCCATGTATTTAATCCATCTTCAACTGAGTAAGATCATGACTTTCTTCTATAGCATATACTTTTGGATCAAACTTGATGGATAGAGACCTTAATACCTTTTAAACTACAGTAGTCTCTTAAAGGTTCTCTCCAAGACCTTTGATGATGTTCATAATCTCATAAAATATCTATAGAAAGGATGCCATAAAATATTCTTGTTTCATCTTGAGACTTTCAAATTGCCTTATAAGAGTCTACAACTTAACAAGCTTGACCTTTGAATATCCTTCCTAAATTATCCACATTTTTTCCCATATCTCTTTAGTATATTTACAATGGATTATCTTCATGAAATCAATTTTTTTAAGACTATAAGTGATGGCATTCATTTCCTTAGAATTATTCTCAAACAATTTCTTGTTTACAGTACTAGATCGAGGAGTAGTAGGGGAAACATAACCATCCACAATAGATTGCCATATATCAAACCCTAGGGACATAATTTATGTCCTCATCATTACACTCCAAAAATGATAATTGGATCTATTGAACATCAGTGATTGTTTGGTACTGAAACCTCCTTACATTTAATGACTACCCATATTATACCTTGGATCACCTTCAAGCTATCAAGCCTTTACCAAAGGACTAACTCCGATAAAAATTATTAGAGGTACAAGCTAAAGAGAGGGGGAGGGGATGCATTAGTGGTGTAAACTAATCAAATTCAATTTACAAACCCTTCAAACACTTAAGATTTCAATAAAATCATTTATAAAGCATAAAAGATGTTTATAGCAATGAACAATGAAGATAATGCAAGATCACACACACAATAAAATATTATTTATGGGAAACCCTCTTGGGGAATCAAAACCACTTTCAATCATGTAAACACTTTTACTAATTATCTTATAAGGTATTACAAACCAGAGATTGATCATGTCTTTTTGACTAGGATTTAGTGAAATAATTGTTCCACAAGGAGCAATTGCCCCTAAGTAAGATCAAGTCCTTTATAATGTATTATGAAATTAACACCTCCACTTTAGAACTGATGTCTTCAACACTTGATGATGAATCTCTAATTTTTATAATAGCTACACAAACTCCCTCTCTATCTCATACAGTCCTATCACATAGGCATGCCACGATATCTCTCCTTTTTCACTCAAAATGTCCTCATATGTATACTTAGACCTCTTTGCATATCCTCAAACTATGAGAACATTATTCTAAGATTAAACATATGAGCTACAAGTCATACACATAGTCAAAAAACTATTTAGCTCATCAATTCATCCAACAACCACACTACATGTCCTTTGTTTTTCGATTCAACAGTTATTTTAACCAACACATCTAGAAACCATATCATTTAGTTTCACTATTTATAGATCCTTCATGATTATCCACATCTTGGTTGGACATTAGGCATGTATTAACCTTTAGGCATATCTCACATCAAGACATGGCTCAAAAAAATCTTCATAGGTCAACCATAGCATCTATGGGTCACCCTTAAGCATTTACACATTTCAATTAGGCCATTGTATCTCTTATAGGTCTCATGAATACCTATTCACCCATTTATCACTTCATCAATAAAAATAAGAAAATAGGAACACATTCCAACTAATGGACCCATTCCACAAAATCTATATGTCCCCTCTATGTTCCAACATCCATCATAACACTCTTTAGCTAACCCCTATTAGCTCAAACACCTCTCTGTACACACTGTCATTATGAAAAAAAAAAATAGTTAACTTATAAACCTTTATTCATAATGTATATGATAGGTTAAACCTTTATAATTCACATATATGGTCCTCATGAGTCTACAACATGCTTAAATAGCTACTTCACCTTTAAACATTGAGATACCAACAAGCACAACTCAAATACCCTTCTCCGGTTACTTAAAAAACATGCATGAACACATAGTAAACTTTGAACCCAAATATCTTTGATTGTACAAAAATTAATATTTTCAACTCAATATTTATAGATGATCCTTGGATTCCTTTACGTCATGAACAAATTCTACATAGATCAAAAGATATAGCATAAAAACTAAGAATAGTTTTTTTCCTTCAAAATTTTGAATATTTAAATCCAAATGGTCACAATTAACCTTTAGTTACTTAAAATGCATCTTATTCCCTTGCATACTAGATTAATCATGCATCGTCAATCTTATTTTAACTTTAACTCATAGTGCATCACTGTCCAAATGTTAAACTTTAAACACTTAGCATCATCTCACTTCTTCCTAACATCCTCGAACAAACACGATCTATCGATCACTTGTACATAGCTTGATCTTTATCTATGTTTAAACATTGGATATTGTGAACTCATTTCTCTCAATAAACATCATTGATCTTGATTATTGTGAACACTCACTCATTGTCAGATCTTAGAAGTAGCTTGGTATTTACCTCTACCTATCATTAAGAAACTATTATGTTGACCTCCTTAACTTGATATGGACCATTAGATCAATTTATACGATCACCTATACACCATTGGATATTTATTTAGTCTTGATCATTATCTCTTGAAAACATTACTAAGTATGGGAACCATTACAATCTTCGTAGAAGGCTAAATTTGGACCTCAATGACTTTTATTATGCTTAGATGCATTATCTAAAATTTAGAACATATGATCTCCTCACATAGGAGAATCCAATAATATCTCACCCTGATTTTTTAGCCTTTGTGTGTGTAAGATATAATTCCATTAATATGCTCACTCAAAATTTTCTACCACATAACCAACTATGCATTTAACTACCTAGAAGGCCAAATTTGCACTTTCATATCTTTTGTCACTCTTAGTCGCATGATCTGAGATAAAGTGCATAATAAATAGGCATAAACCTAAAAAAACCTATATGATAAAATCATTCTAAAACTACCATAAATGTGAAATATGACTACATCAAAATGCCTACTCAACTTTTCTTTCCACATGCAAATTTAGCTAAGTATGGGAAAACACTGTCAAACTACCTGGAAGCCCAACTTTGCACACACATATCTTTGGCTAGGCTTCATCACATGACTTGAGACTTGGACCATATAAAATTGGTAATAATTTATCACAAAAATATGACCAACTCCCCCTAACTCATCCACACATGGAAATTATGATGTCATCAAACTTCTTACTCAAATTTCCTGCCATTGAACCCAAAATGTTTAAATGAGAACTATAGTCTACCAGATGAATTCCACTTATGAACACAATATCTACAATCATCCTTGACCTTTGACACAACCTATTAAACATGATCAAATCACCATACTCATCCCTAAACATCCTTAACCATGAAAAATCTAAGGATCAACCAAGCCTACCTTAAGCACACTAGGATAAGCATATTGCACACTTTATCATTATCACTTAGACTATCAAGACACTTCATCCATTCAACTGGACACCTCCATGACATCATTGACAACTCTTTAGCAAAGATGACTTGGAAAATATGTCTAAAATGGTTCTTAAGTGTTGGAGAAGGCCATGTGGGTAGATGAAGACCAATCTGTAGCAAAAAAGGTAGACCTAATGCAACTAGGCCTAATGAAGATGTAATGAACTATAACATGTTATAATATTTCTTGGATGACCTATATGGTTTTTTGGAATTATAAAATAATATATGAATGTATTTTTAAATATAATGGCTGACCATGACTATATTGAAATCAAATAGGCTTGGATATAAGCAAGTCCTAATTGACTATTTAAAGATGATGAAGAGAGAAGTGAAGAGACCTATGAGAGGATAAGATGGTAGATTATGAAGGAGAATAAGGTATTTTAGACTATCAGAATAGGATAGAGATACTATGATGAAATCATAATAGAGTTTCTACATGTGTATGTCAAGGTCAATTGACCTAATAAGCCTAATAAGAGGTATGTTAAATGAGGAATCCTTAAAGGTAAATTTGAGAGAGATAGAGTGAGAAAGAATAGAATAATACCATCATCATGTGCTGATAAGAATCAAGGAAAAGTTTGACAAATCATTGGTTTTTGAGTGGGTGTTGATTCATCATAAGTGTTGATTGAGTGGATGCTTGATCAACAAGGGGGTTGGTACCTCCTATCAAGTTGGTACTTGCTAAAGCCAAGTAGGTGCTTGGCTAATTAGGGGTTGGTGATCATTTTTGGGTTGGTGCTCACCTAAATATTAATTCATTACTTTATAGTAATATTTATCCAAGCTTTGCTTTAGTGTATTTTATTCCCCTTGAGCCTTTCTCACTTACATCTAGTGTTATTATATTATATGCTCAAATGTATGGTTTTTATGTTGATTTGATGATTTGACATTGATTATATAATGATTTCTCAATGAATGGTTTATAAATATTTAATTATTATTTTGAGAGATCACTAATCCCCTAGCTCTCAGGGATTTTACTTCCAATAATGGATACTTAGAGACTTATCTTGAATAAAATGTTTGTTTTCCCACTAAGGTATGCAACTTATTTATCCTTGTAATCTATCATTTTTAATACTAAAATAAAAGGGGAGAATTTTTTTACATGTAATTTAGTATTAGACACTTGAAAATACCAATATTTAATTATCCTTACATTAAATGCATTTTACTTACACATAGATATTGCACATCCATATCTCCTATCTATTTTCCCTCTATGATAATGACCTTCCCAATTTACTATCAATCATCTACATGAATTGCATAATTTTAACAAATCTAATTATTATCTTAATCATATTGTCTTTTGATTTTTAGATCACTATTCTGCTTCTTCCTAAATGTCTACATTCATACTCATATCGTTAAATATATCTTAACATGTCAGCTTGTGAGAACATTGTTCACTCACTTGGAAACATATTTTTCAAAGTCAAATAATCCTTATAGGTCAGTCCATATGTTTTACATGTCAATGGCATGAAAATTTACCCAAATATTCTTATATCTATACATAATAGATATAATCATATTCTCTATTTATAAATAATCTATAAAGTATAATCAAATCATATATCTATCAATTGGACATTGATAAAAAATATAACTTAGAACTACCACCAGATTCATAAAGACAAGTTTAGATATCCAATTTCTATAGCTGAGCCACTCTATATCTAGTATTAATCCTTTATGCCAATTGTACAATCTCAATCTTACATATACCTAAAAATACTAAGTACCCTAGTTCTCTTAGTTTTTTCCATGAATATTGAAGTATAAAATTGAACATCTACAAGTAAAATTCATATTTGTTCAATTTAGACATATTAGACAATTTGAATATTTAAAAAGTTTTATCTTATTTATATAATATATTTCAAAATAAGGTAAAATAAAAGTATATATATGATTCTCTATGATATGTGTCCAATGAATAAAAATAAAAATAACAAAAATCAAAGGCACAAGAAATTAATCCAAGGTGAAAGAACCCAAAAAAATGTAGAGGTTAGATTTGTTAATCTATTGAATCTACATGGGGAAGATTTTCTAATTCATTTGTAACCATTGAATTTATCCTTTGAGAAATAAATGTTTAAAATAAGAGAAAATAGCTTAGAAAAAAGACAAATATCACTTAGAGTTCAAAATGTTTGACTTATGAAGACATTTAAAGGGATCAAATGCTAGATAGAATCTTGCGTGAAATAAGAAATGTCTAAGAATAACCAAATATGAACAAGTGGACCAAGTGTGATAAAACTGGCAAAAAATATTATATAAAATGGTCTTGTATCAAAATTAGACATCTACATGATGGCCTAATTTGTTTTTCATATGTTAATAGAATGCATGCATATGTCAAACTATGAATCACATAACATGGCCTACATAGTGAATAATGGATGAATCTAACGGTGTTCTGAAAGGACTAATGTAATAGCATCCAATGGTTTGTGTAGTCTTAAAACAACCAAAAATAGAGTTATTGTGTGTTTGTGTGATTTATTCCATTTATTTTTTTATTTTTCATAGTTACACAATAATCAATTTAGTTCATGAGGTTTACATGATCTTTCACACATTAATTTATAGGTACATTGGTGCAAGGATACAACTTTTATTCAATCTTATGTTTTCATATTTTATGAATATCCATGTGGAATGTATGTTATGACACAAAGAAGACTTGTATGAATGTCTATTAGGTGGTTGTGTTATGACACAAGGAATTTTTACAAGAAAAGGATATTTCTTCAAGTAGGGGAAGAGATGATTTTAAGAGATAGGGAGAAAAGAAAATGATTGAGGTAAGATATTTATTTTCATGTCAAAAAACCAATCAAAACTATAAGTTCAATAAATGTTGATGGAATTTTAACTAAAGTCTGACTAAAGGTGAAATGGCTAAAGTTAAATATATTTCTATGCAAAATAAAAATGAGAAATAGGGAATAATACTGAGTGGTGGATGGACTATATAAGGGTTTAAGTTATCTCCTTGTAATGTAATAAGCCCATATAGGAAAGTGTCTATGTGAGAGTGAGTGAGTGCAACTTAATTTGTTATTTTTTTAATATGATTTAAATGAATATGTGTTTGGGATTTCAAGTCCATAGAGTGATATCATGTGTGTGTCAATAATTTGTGTGTTTGACCATGCATCACAAAGGTAAAGGTTAACCTTAATTAGTTACCCTCTTTATTCTTGCAATATTTTGTATCATAGCAAGGTATTTACTTATTAGATTTCATGTGTTATTCTCTTGTATGAGTCAATTATAGGATGTAATTATAAGTTTGCTAAGTTAGTTGTTTATTTTCAAAGAGAATCTTTCATAGGAGAGAGGATAATCTTGATATAGGTGTGATAATTTTTTCAAGTGTTTTGGAAGTGATATAGAGGCTCTTATTTCAGTGTATTTCATGTTGTGTAATAAAAGCTTACTTGTTGAGGAAGATGTGGCACACAAGGAAAGAAGAGCACCAAAAGTAAAAGACTTTGCAGAGATGTTGAAGAATTCCATTTATGATTATAAAGGATGAAAGATGTAAAAATTGGAGATGTTGAAACTCTGAGTGAAGAAAAAGAAAAAATATATGATGATGGGATTATTGTCCCTAAAATAAAGGTCAAATGCTTTGGAGATAGACAAAGAAAGTTAAATAAGATATTTTAGCTAAGGAAGGATACCAACAAAGGTTAAGATGAATTAAATAACTAAGACCACTAGTAATATAATTTTTTGTGTGGTAAAGAGAGACAACATAAAGTCATGAAAGGGGTAGTCAATATGGAAATGTATTTTGTAGATAATTTTATTGAAGATACCATGAGGGTTTTAGGATGGATTACAAAGAGGATCAATTCAAACATTAGTCATGAAAACTCACAAAAAGAATGCATAAGAATTAACAATCTAAGGTAACCTATTCATGCAGGGTTTGCTAATGATAATGAAGACCAAATTAAAAGAGAATAAATACTAATTACCTTCCCAAATTTATTTCACCACCTAAGAGTGGCTCCAATCATGTTCTCCCCTTGATCTAATTCTCTTGTCTTTATCAACAATGGCTTCTTTACTCCTCCATTCCCTCAAAAACACTATGCATAAACTAGGCTTAATAGAATAAATATATAATCTAGTCTATCAAATAAAGATTGTAATTAACACCAATGATAAACACAAAAGGACATGGAGACAATTTTGCATTATAACTCTACAATTTTTATCTTAAGAAATGGTGTTCTATGCCTTTCTATTTATATATTTTTTAAATATCATAAGATCAATCATGACCATCCATCTCAAGATTGAGATGTGTGACCGTGAATTAATATAATATTTTAAATTAAATCCATAAATATCCTCATAATGATTTAAGATAAATGGGCATTAATTAGGCATAGGTGCGCATGATTCAAATATTTTATGCATTTATGGCTTATGGATGTCACCCCATAGATGATGCCACTAGGTGATGCAGATATTAGGAATAAATTTAAAATATTTAAATAATAAATAATCTCCATTAGAAATCCACTTAAGCTCTTAATTTTAATTAGTTATCCTTAAACAAGATTAATCAATATATGTGCAATTATTTGGAAACTGGCCATCAATTAATCAAAATGGTTAAAAAATCATATTACTAGATCATAGTTTGACTCGATAAGAATTTGAAGGTGATGTTAGATGTGTTGGAAGCATATTACCATTTAGTATATTTTTAACACAAAATAAAAAAGGTATGTGACATGTACTAATGAATAAGAAGAAAAGAGTGTCCCAGAGCATAAAAAGGTGAAGTCATTATATTGACTCAAGATAAATTAATCATAATTAGGCATCACATAAAATGCATTTCCCCATTTAGGTCTAAATTTTCCTAAATTAGCAATTTTTTATCATATGATTGAACCATTTAGCACATTTTTAGTGATTTTGACCTAAATTGGGCATTTGAGTGCAATTCTAGTAAGATTGACAATTTCAATACAAATGGTGTTATGAATTGGATATCTACATTTTGCCATATTTCAAAAGGTGTATCAAGTAATTTAGGTGAAAACAATTATTTTCAAAGAAAATATTTGTCAAGAATAAATGGAAATTCCCCCTGATGCCCCCTCGAGAGGACATACTAGGATGAAAGAGAAGGATGGACTCTAAAAAAGAGAGGGACAAGTGAGAGATTAAACCATGGAATAGATCAGATCCAAACAAGCTAATGATTGTACACATGGTTATAATTAATGATTAAAATAAAATTAGAGGTATAATGGGCCCCAAAGATGAGGAGTATGGGACTGATTCAATCTAAACATGCAAGGGACACACTTTAAATGCACCCAATTTGAGAGTGCAAGATGTGCGCTTCTGACATTAATCAATTTTGAGAAAAATTAAACACTAAAACTTTTCCATCATGGGTAAAAGTGTGTATATATTGGAATTATAATAAAAATAGAATGTGGTCTCCAAAAGAGATAATAAGAATTACCCTCGCAGGGCAAATTTGATCATGATAAAATAATTATGCCCCAATAGGGATAATTTTGATCTTTGATAGAGAATAAATAATGGTTTTTCCCCCATAGGATAAATTTATATTTGTGACTTGGTTCAAATTTTTTCCTCATCATGGGCAAATTGGCAAGAAATTATATCAAGGATATAACATAAAACATAGCTTAAAGCGACCGATCCCAAACATAGATATGATGGTGGAATGAATACTAGAACCACAAAAAACCATGCATACAAATATGCACCAAGGGATGATAGAGATGAAGAGAATAATAAAGGTGTTTGAGATGACTCCATATGTTTAAGACATGTGGGTGTTACCTACATGGTTCTATGAATGCATGTTCTAACATGAACTTCAGGCCAATGTAGTTCACTCAAGATTGGTAGAGAATGGAATAAGGGATGATGAAAACTATCCAATAATTGATTATACTCTTGATTTATGTCAAGATATGCATGTCTAATCATTGAAATAGGGGATAAACCTATTTATCCTAGATTATGCATAGTGATTTGGAGATCTATTCATCAAAGCTATGTTGATGTTAATACATGAACTTACAACACAAATTGATTGCTATTAAAAAAGAAATTAGGCATCATAAGTATGAATAAATCCTAATGATATTTCATTTCAATTGTAAATATCAGGTTCAAATGTGAACACCTATAACTAAGGATAATGATAAACAATAACCAAAACCAAAGTTACAACTATTTACATTGAAACAAAAAAGCAAAGATAAAGAAAAAGATAAACATAAATGATCCAAACTTAAAATCAAGATATGAATAATCAAGACTTAAGTAGGAACAAAAACATTTAAAAATAAAAATCAACATGTAAACAACATGAGATCAAGATATAAATAATCAAGATCCATGTGAATCATCAAGATGCTCTTGAAAATAAAAGAGAATAGCAAAAACATATAGGGAAACATAATGCCAATGTGAGACAAGAAGTAATAAAAAGAGAAAATGAGCATAAATAAATGAAGAGAAATGAAATAACAACAAAATGCTAGTAAAACTCAAATAAATACACACACCAACAAAAACCAAGTTAGTGCAATTTAAAAATAATTGTTCATGCACGTGTGGTAGAGGCATTACTTTACACTAAAATATAAAAAATAAGGACACAAAATTTGTTCTCTAATTAAAGAGGAACAATGGAAAAAGAAATGGTAGAAGAGAAGAAAAGGAATGGGTTGGCTGAGCTGACTCCAAATGTACAAAGACAAGTGGATGCTACCTACATAGTTTTATGGATGCATGTTCAAAAATGAACATCAGGACAAATGTACTTCTCCCAAGAAGTTTGATAGAAGACATGATGATGATTATAAACATATTATTAATGTTTTAGAAAAAAAGGGAAGACTTAATAAATAAAATTGGTCTTGAAAAATGACAAGTTGGACAAGATGACTTTTGAAATGACAAGCCAGAGGGAATGAATTTGCTTGCAAAATGGCAAGAGCATAGCATAGTAGGATGAGAAAGAATGATCCTAAAAAATATAAAGTGTGTGGGATAAGATAACTAACATAAAATAAATTTAGTAGGATAAAATGATTGCAAAATGGCAAGACCGTGAGGATAAAAATGTAAAAAAGTGGAGGACAAGAATGTAAAAAAGTGGAGGTCAATGTTTTTATTCTTTTATAGATCATTTTTTAATGTTTTTATTATTTTTGGGATAAAATATGTACAAAGGGGGGACAAATAGTCAAGGAGATGCTAATCCAAGAGTATAATTTATAATAAATAGCTAAGCTAATTGTAGTAGCACACCATGGATACAGATAATGAATTAGGGAACTAATTTAATGTTTTAATATATAGCTAAAGCTACCTACAACAACACATGCTCATAAATCAGCAAGAGTGAGGATTCTGAAAAGATAAAAATGTTCACCAAAGAGCAAAAAATAATGATAGAATAGTGTACAATACAAAATCAATCTGAATAATCATGCAATAGGCAAGGATCTTGAAATGAAAATATGTCTTTGTTCACTTGTCTGGAGAATAAGCTACACACTATTTTTGTAGCTGAATTACTTTGTAAAACTAGTGTTGAAAGTCTTCATAAAATTGATGAGAGATAATAAATATCATAATTGGTTGAGGGAGAAAAGTGTTTAGGTTACAACAAGCCTAAGACATAACAAAGAATATGGTTCTTATAGAAAATTTTCCAAAGAATAGGGTCCAACAGATGGATGGTACAGAGTGGGATAAAGAATTGGGTTTTCAAGGAGAATGGTCCAACAAATATGGTTATCGAATGTAACAACATAGAGTTGGATGAAATGTGTTTAGATTACCATCGGTTTAAAATATTTCACTATCTAGAGTCATGAAAGTAATATGGCTCATGTGAGAGCGATCTAGGGTAATATACAATGGTAGGATAAAATTACTTTATCACAAGTTATCCCTATGTAAGAGTTCTTGTAGACAATGGTTTGAAATTATTTTATGCATAGAACCTCTTAAGGTGCATGAGGTTCATGGGCTCTAGAATTTCTTCGCCATTTAGTCTAGCTAGTCGATATGCCCCTGATCCATAGTTTGCTATGATAACAAATGGTCACAACCAATTAGGTTGAAACTTACAATTTTTCTTGCATTCAGTATTTGTGTTATTTTCATTCTCTTTCAAGACAATTTTTCTTGCAATGGCCATCTAGGTGTTGGTGGTCTCAAGACTGGTGGATTGCCTAAGTATGTCTTGATTTTTACAAATTCTATTTGAAAATGTTTATCCAGTTTAAATCCAATCCCTTTCTTTAAGATATGGGTAAATGGGTGGTACTTATCTTCCAATTGAGAAACGAACCTACGCATAGATTAGATTTTTCCTTGTAGGGTTCATAGCTATTTAAGATTGTATGGTGCAAGAATTTCCACAATATCCTTGACCTTGGTAGGGTTGAATTCGATCCCTCTTTGTGATACAATGAAAGCTAGTAATTTTATTAAAGTGACACCAAAGACACACTTATTAGGATTTAAGAAGACTTTATATTCATGAAGCCTCTCAAAGATTCTTTATAGAATGTTGAGATGTCGAGATCTTGTTCTTGATTGTTCTAGTATTTCATCAACATATTCCTCAATAATATCATGCATCATGTCATGGAAGATGACATTTATGGCACACTAATATGTGACTCCAATGTTCTTTAATCTAAATGGCAAGACTTGGTAACATAATGTTCCCCATGGAATGGTGAACATAGTCTGGTATTGATCATCTTGGGTTATCTTGATTTGGTTGTATCTAAAAAATCCATCCATTAAGGATAACATCTCATACCTAGCAATGAGTCGATAATCATGTCGATGTTGGGTAGAATAAAATCATCTTTGGGGCATGATTAGTTGATATCTTTGAAATCCATACAGATACATATACTCAAGGTCTTTTTACTCATGAGGACTATGTTAGAAATCCATTCAGATTAATCCAGTGGTTTAATGAAACCTTCTCCTATAAACTTTTCCAATTCCACTTTAACCAATAAGGCAATGTGGGGATGTATCTTCCTCAATTTGTGCTTGACTAGTTTAGTATTGGTATGGAAAACAAGGTGATGCACAATGAAGGCTGGGTCTAATCCTAGAATGTCAGAGTATGCCAATGCAAATATGTCAATATAATCCCTTAGGAGGGATATAATTTTTTCACATTCTACTTCAATAAGGGAAGCTCCAAGATAAACAATTTCAAGATCCTCATAAGTTCTGAGGTTCACTTATATCATGTTTTCCACAAGGAGTGTGGATCCATGTTCTAGAATTGTAGGCAAGGTATGATCATTATCATCTTATTCTAATACATCTTCTTGTTTTTCCTCCCAATGTTTTGGATAATGTGACAAATCAGAGTCTACCATCTCAGGTAAGGGCCAAGTAGCAAGACACTTTGGGAACTCAAGAGTGAGATGCTAAAACATTTATTATTGTTCTGAAGAGATTCTTGTATTGGCTATAGAACTTGGGCTAAATAGACCTTGTACATCTTGAGGGGATGAAGAAACTTTCATTAATGAGAGCCCCTAAAATAGGTTTTCACTCAAAGTCTTGTCTTTTTCTTTACTTTTTCCTTGATTAATGAGAACCTCAAAGAGGTTTTAACCCAAAGATCTTGATGTTTCACTTTTATTATCACCAATGGCCAGTCCATCTCATAGAAAATATATTTCACAATTGATTATTCATTTTGAAAATTATTAATGCATATGATCAAAAAACATTTGTCTCAATCAATGAGTCTGGGATGTAAAGGCATAGGGGACAATGAGGTTTTTCATCAGGATGAGCAGATCCAATATTAGAAATATAGTGTTATACTTTAGGATGGGAAGCTCCAATAGTTAAGGTCAAAATAGTATTAAAATCAAATAGGTCCATGTCAGTAAGCTCAACAATAATTCTATAATGGGACACTACATCACTACCATTAGTCTTGTCACTAGTCAATTAGAAACAATCACTATCAAAAGTTATGAGGCCATCCACAAGCCACATAAATCCAAGACCATGCTTCAAATTAGGTACTTGAGCTGATAAGGGTTCCAATATTCCTTATGATAATGGGCCAAGGCCTTTTCTTATATAATCAAGATGATCTATGATTTTAACAGGGATTAGATACTTTTGATAATGAAAGCAATCAATAAGGCCATTATAATATAACTAGTTTCCCTTGGTAAAAGCCTCTCAATATTTATTTGGTGTAATAATAGGTACAAAAACCATAGGTGGATTTTGTTTTTTTTTAAATTCAGTTGCCAAATCATGTTAGGTCCATTAGGATTATTTGAAGTTTTAGGCTTACCAAATTTATTTATATTTTTTGGAAACTTTTCAACATGGAAGGCATCCTTAAGATTGTAAATGGAAATGCCCATGTCTATAATAACAACCTATTTTGTAAGAGCTATATGAAATGGATCAACCAAAATGGAAGCAAGATCACTAGGGTTGATCTAATTAGATGGAGGTGGGTGTGTGACTATATCCTTGTTCTTCCATGCAATGAATTCAGAACCTGGATAATAGTTATAATTTTATAATTGAACCTCAAGATGTTTGCAATATTCATAAGGTTGTTGATCAATGAGAATAGTAACCTATATCCCATCATGGGGAAACTTAAGGCACTGATGCAGGGTAGAGGAATGGCCTATACTTTATGGATCCAAGGATGACTAAGAATTATGTTATAAAGCAATTCAATGTCCATAATATGAAGCAATGGATGGTGTGAAATAGACCTAAAAATGATTGGCAACTAAATAGTAGTAACAGATTCCCTGTTAGCAATGTCATAAACCTTAATAGTGATTATCTCTAGCTGACTATCTTTCATAGTGTAGGCCTATATTTTTACCAACTTAAGAGATATGATGTTCATCCTTAAGCCATTATCTATAAGAACCCACTTGAATATATGATTTTCAATGATCACTTCAATATACAGTGGATTATTTTGGCTCAGTCCAAGTTTAGACATGTCTTTTTTTATCAAACATTACTTGATAAAATGAAGGCAAATATCTCACAAGCTTCTAGAACTACTCAGGATTTATATCATTAGGAATAGTGGATTTTTTCAATAGATTATTTAGGATAGCTCTATGGACTTCAGATGTTTGTAACAGATCCAATATGGAAATTTGTGTAAGGGTTATGCTCAATTGGTCTAATAGACTTTATGAATTTTTAATATTAGGATGAGAGAGCTTGGATTTAGCTTGCACAATAATCAGCCTTGGATTTGTTGGCATAATGTTGACATTGGGTTCTATGGAAGAAGTAGGTAAAGGGCCTTAGAGATTCAATCACAAATGTCTACTTGCAACTATGTAATCAAGATATTTTAGGGAGCCAATATAATTAGAATACAAAGGCAAAGGGCCTTAGAGGGTGACTCATGAGTGTCTAGTTGCATTACTACAATTTTGAGTCGATAGAGCCATTATAATTAGAAGAAGGGCATTATCTATAAATAGTAACCCATGCATATGGAGTTGTAATAGAATTGTGCAAAATTGATGTAGTATTACTAGAGAGAGGGTTTTTAACCTATAATGATGGCTCTTATATTATGAAGATCATGAGATGGTTCACGTGGTTTGATAGTAAAAAGTGGTAATATGGGTTGAAAAAATGCATCTCACTATGTTGTTAGAAACATAAGGCATGTCGTTATAACCCAAATTTTATGTATGGGTATTATGATTATGGTTATGCTCATGTTGATTATGATTTTGACACTAATTTTGGTTTTGATTCTACCTTTGTCCTTAGTTTTGGTTATTCCTTGGTGGTGGTTAATTATGTCAAGGTGTCCTTTTAGATTATAATATCCTAATTTGTGTCATGATTAGGGGATAATTTAATCTCAACATCACTACTCTCAATTAGATCTTCAATAATATGTCATAATTGGATACAATGATAGGCATTGTGACCAACAACATGATGAAAGTTTCACCATTCATTTTCTTTCTACCAATCTAGTTTTGGTTGACCTTGAGGAAATGGCCTTGGTATTGGCCATACAATCAGGTTAGATGCTATGATCTTTTGGAATATTATTTAAATTAGTTATCCTAAATTGCTAAAGACCTTGAATCTATCATGGTTTGTTCTTCATGGAGTTTGTATCTATAAATTAGGTGGTGGGTTAGGGGGAGCTAATTATACATTTTGGGCTGGTGGAGCCTATACCTTTTGTACGTGTATTGTCTCTATCACCCCATTTGCAACTATGTTTTTGTTCTTGTTAAAACCCTTAGTTTTATCTTGCACAACTATCTAAATAGAAAAGAGGGTATGATTTGACATTTGACCCTACAAAAATATCTTAACAAGGCCCTTGGTAATAATATCCTTCTCAATTTACACACCATTGTCTATGATATCCTCAAATGAATTATCACAAGATAATTTCAAGTTATGTGCGACCTCAAGATGTATGCTATGTGTAAATATATCTACCAACTATTTGTCTTTAGAATTATGTTTAAAGAGACCTGCTAATGTCCTCCACCTTTGTAGATATGTAATAAAACTTTATCTATCTCATTGTTTGGATTTGCACAAATCAACAATGGTCAATTCATGCTCTATGTTGTATGATAAATGGTTGACAAATTTTTTTGATAAGTCATTCCAATCCATAACCATTCCTTTGGGAAATTTAATTAGCCAATCTAAAGCTTGTCTTGCTAAAAGTCATGGGAATAATCAAAATAAGTACACACTACTATAAGCAACCTCTTGCCATAATACAAAAAATTATTAAATTTTTTAACTTGAGTCCACCTTTCCTTTGAATTTATCAAATTATGATAACTCAAAATGAGACAGAAAGGGGACTTGGTGAATAGATAGATCAAATAGATATGGGCATAACTCATCAAACTTATATTTCTTAAATCTATTATTCATCTCCATTGTTGTCACAATCTCTTTCATAGAGATCCACTCTTGCATGTTTGGTGCATTATTGAGTGGAAGATAATTCTATTATGGTGGTATGTGCCCCTATTGCTATTGTTGCTATTGGGGTGGAATGTGCCCCTATTATTGCATATATTTGGTAGGTATATAAACCTTATGATCCTCAACTTGGTTTTTGTTCACTCTTTAAGTCGATTAGGTAAGTGTTAGATTCTCAAGATTATATTACCTTGAATCAACTATGTTCTATTGGTTTTGGGGAGTTATTTGTATATTTACCATTATACATATTGGTTTAGATGAACTAGCCAAATCTTTTTGAGATATTTCCTCAATTCAAATCGAATGCTTGGGTCTCTACATTTGTAAAGTGACAAAAGGATCTTGATGATTAAAAAATGTGTGTTTCATGTCTAGCAGAACATTTTGTATAACCTCAGGTCTTGTTATGTTCATTTGAGACTCTTTGATCAATTATTGGATTCTCAATTAATGTTTGTTGCATATGTTCAATCATATTTCATTTTTCCTCGTAAGCATCATTGTAGATTGAATTAGTAACTAGAGAGTCAGTTAAGTCCACAATAAGATTATCGTTATACCATTGACTTATTTTCTTAATCTTGTTAACAAGATCTTGATCGGTTAGTTTTAACTCTACAAGTATTTTCTTACCTTTGTTAGAGGAAGGAGGTATGTTTGTGTTTGTAATGTTTTGTAAAACTTACTCTCATTATCATTTACCTTTGCTAACCAAGGTATGTAATTGATCCACAAGAAAATCTAAGGTTAGTCTAGCACCATATTCTATCAACCTAAGGAGTGATTCATCTTGGTTCTCTAGGTATTCAATGTATTATTCTTCTGGTCCTACTGTTGTATGAATGTCCTCAATGACAATGGAATTGTATTGACCATAATAAAAATGATCATCTTCATAGCTAGGTTTTTAAGGGAACACACTACAAGTGAACCTTTGAGTCATATCTAGAAAGGGTTGCTTTATACGTTTGACTTATTTTGAATCAATGTTTTGCAAATGTTTAGACAAGGTATGTATTTTTATCTTTCTTCCAAAAAAATGATTAAGGCACCAAAGAGACTATGAAAAGAGGGTGGCTTGGAACCACACATAATTAAAAGAATGATGTTCATGAATTTACTCAACCTTTGGGTAAAGTTGAAATCATATAAATCAGAAGAGGGCATGATAACTCAAAAATCCAAGGTGAAAACTAATACACCAAAACCTATATTTTTGTGATATGTCACTACCATAAAATCTAATTCAATTATGATGTGTTATTACTAGAAAACTATAATAAATCCCTTCAGATTAGGAAGGAAACAATATAAACCAAGAAACTCAAGATGTGAAAACATGTGAGAATCCCTGAGTATCAATCTAAAACCAAATGGCCATCACAACATCACCACATTTTAATAGGAATGGTAGTATAAAATATGTTATAGGACTCAAATCGTGAGTGACACATAAGATGACTTGAGTCCACCAATGATGATAATGTAATAATGAGTCGATAAACAACCTTTAATCTAAATTAGAATTTGAACCCAAGTTCCCTCAAGTCAAGTGAAAATGGCAAACCCAATTTAACACATCAACCTTATGAACATAGAAAACTATAGTTTTGAATTTAAACTATCAATGAAGGACTTAAGAAATTTTGGTAAATGGTCTAGACTCAAATGGGAAGCATAACTACACAAAAATAGATGATATGACACAATATTTTAGATGACAAATTTGAACAAGGAAAATATTGATTTTCACTTGATAGCATAATGCCTCTATGTTCAATAAATTGTGGACAATATGTTTTGGTTATGATCTTTTTTTAACAAAAAAAATTGACTCAAATAAAGACAAAGTAATCTAAGACTAAAAAAGATAAAAATAACTAAGTAATCATCTTAAGCCCTAAACTGACAAGGTTGCATGATATTGTTGAAGTTTGTCTTTATACATCCACTTGAGAGGAAATTAAGTGTTCATCCAAAATAAAAGCCCATTATATAGTAGGGTTTTTACACACCCCTTTTCTCAAGTGATAATATGATGGCATGGACCTTGGAGTACACCTTCCATCAATAATATTTCTATGTAAAATGGAGTTTTTCTAAAACTTACATGTTTTTAACCGGTTAGATGGATCCTATGTGTACCAACTTTGGCATTAGGATAAAAGAGAAGGAAAATGTGAATTTGGTCCACATTAAATATATTATTGTGAAAAGGTCTAGTCCTTTTCACAACCACTACATCTATCACTTGCTCAGTGTAGTGAGATGTCCAAAATGATCATACATCTTGGACTTATCCTCCTACTAATAGAGGTGGTTTAACTGCTCAAACCACCATCCTAATGAGGTGATCCCAATTTATACACCCCCTCCCCCTATGGATATGGGTTAAAGATGATGCAGAGAGATGAATCCCTGGGTCAAATCTTCTTTAAAGAAATTATGGGAGGTAATGAAGTCCCCCTCACAAGCCAAAATGCATAAAATAAAAAACTAAGCAAAAAGGCTTTATGGTTGTTTCTAGATCACCCAAGCCATGCAGGTCTTGGGGAGAGCCTTGACAACATCCTTTTTATGCCTTGGGACTAAGGCATAATTTTCAATAAAAATGGTGCTTTTGATCCTACAAGTTCTTTATAGGTGATGGGAGGAGAGCATACATGAACAAATTCCTTTTTTCTCAAATAATTTTAATAAAAAATAATAATAAATGACTTAAAATAAAACTTTGAAGTGAGTTTGGTTTTAGAGCACCATATTGAAGTGTTTGGTGATGTCCTTTGGCCACTTGATCTTAAGTTTCAAAAAATTTTAAATAACAAATACAAAACATTCAACATAAATAGGTAATTTTTCCTTTAAAGCACCAAATGGAAAGATTCTTAATTCTTTTTAAGCACCAAAAGGAGGTTAAAAAGACTTAATTAAGCTCAAATTTTCACTTTCCTTGGGATTCCTACATAAAAATTATTAGAGTCTTGTTTAGTTTTGAATCACTTTTACATATGAGATAAACATATTTGGTTTAAGTGCTCCCAGGTTTGTGTTTTTAGAAAACATAGTGATCGTCGGTAGTCACCTCTGACTATTGCTGATTAATTTTAGACTATCATCGGTCGAGTTTCAACTATGGAAAGCTAATACTTAACCATCAGTGGTTACTTTTAGACCCTAAGTCATCAATGTTATACTTCAAAAAATGATGTTTGAAAAAAAAATCTCCAAAAGTTAGGCTTCTAGATCAAACTATGTTCAGACCAAAGACATAAAAAACCAAATTTGTTAGAAACAAACTTGAGAAAATGCTCAAAATGAAAAAAATTAGGTTGTGTCTTCCCCTACACCCAAAGCATTGGTGATTAGTCCTAACCATCGACAGTGACTAAGAACCATTGATAGTCACTTTGTAACCTATGAGTGGACAAACATATGGGAAAATAAGCATAAAAAAGTTGTTAAAGGACTTTTTAATGACTAAAATAGAAATATAAAATTACCATAGTGTCTTCCTTGCTGAAATGGAATCCATGTGTCCCACTAGGTGTGCCAAGATGTAATATGGATTGAAAAGAGGATCAATTCAAACATTAATCTTGAAAACTCACAAAAAGAATGCATAAGGATTGATAATCTAAGCAAACCTATTGATGCGGGATTTACTAATGATAATGAAGAATAAATTAAAAGAAAATCAATACTAGTTACCTTCCCAAATCTATTCCACCACCCAAGAGTGGCTCCAAGCATGTTCTCCCCTTTATCTAATGCTCTTGTCATTGTCAACAATGGCTTCTTTGGTCCTCTATTACCTCAATAACACTATGCATAACCTAGGCTCAATAGAAGAAATATCTAATATAGCCTATCAAATGAATCTTGTAAATAACATAAATTATAAACACAAAATTATGTGGAGAAAATTTTACACTATAACTCTACAAGTTTTAGCTTAAGAAATGGTGTTCTATGGCCTTTTATTTATAGATTTTCCAAATAGGCTGGGATCAACCATGACCATCCATCTCAATATTGAGATGTGTGTCCATGAATTACTATAATATGTTAAATTAAATCCATAAATATCCTCATAATGATTTATGAGGAAGGGGCATTAATTAGGCATGGGTGCCCATAATTCAAATATTTTATGCATTTATGGCTTATGGATGACACCCCATAGATGATGTCACTAGGTGATGTAGCTATTGGGAATCAATTTCCAATATTAAATTAATCAATAACCTTCATGTAAAATCCACTTAATCTTTTGATTTTAATTAATTAGCCTTAAACAAGATTAATCAATATTTGTTCAATTCCTTAGAGATTGGCTCTCAGTTAATTAAAATGGTCAAAAAATCATATTACTGGGTTATAATTTGACTCAAGAAGAATTAGAAGGAAATATTAGTTGTGTTGGAACTATATTCCCATTTATGATATTGAAAACATACAAGAACAAAGTTATGTGATGTTTACTAATGAATTAGAATAAAAGAGTGTCCTTGACCATAAAAAAGATGAAATTATCATTTTGACTCGAAATGAATTGATCAAAGTTAGGTATAACATAAAATGCATTACCCCATTTAGGGATACATTGGCCTAAATCATCACTTATTTATGACAAAATCGAACCATTTAATGCATTTTTAGTGATTTTGACCTAAATTGGGCATTTGAGTGTAATTTGAGTAAGATTGATAATTTCAATGCAAATGGTGTTAGGAATAGGATGTCTATAGGGTAAAGTTTGCATGTAAGATGTTGTGTTGACATGTAACTATGTATTAGATATATAAACAAGAAAGGAGACCAAAAAAAATTAATAATAAGGTAAGGATCATGGAAAATACAATTTCCAAGTCGATGGGTCATGTTGTGCACCCAATAATGCAAGTAGATTGGATGAATAAGGTTTATGTCTTAAGTCTTGAGAGAGAAGAGAAGAAAACATCTGCCATGAAAGGAAATATGAGAGGGAGGTTTCCACATGATAATATCAATTCTAATTTTATAAATACAAAGGAGGAGGATACAAAAGAGGAGAATAAGGTTGTCTTAAATAATAAAAAAAAGAGTTAGGTTTCTATGTGAGAAGCCCAAATATGATTTTAAAAAATTAAGAAAGAGAAAGGCTTTGAGCAGCCCAAATCTTATTTTTTAGAAAATTCAGGAGAAAAATGTTTATAATATGCCCATATAAGAAGCAATCCTCCTTTAGGAGGATATTGAGGTAGTATATGTTGATTCAGAAGAAGGGGACCCACTATTTGATGATGAGGAGTATGTGATTTCCTATCAGGGGTAATATTAATATAAAAAAAATTAATAAAGAAAATGCATTTACCTTTTATATTTTGGATGTAATAAGGGTTGAGGACAACCAAATAAGTCTTATATATGTTTCCTTTAAGGAAATTATAGAGTTGAAATAAGAGAGAAACTATGAGGAGTTATAGGTTTGCATAACGGAATAAATAGAGGTGAATTAATAAGCTAACTATTAGGAGTTTCACATTTACATGAAATGAACCATATATATGGCTGATCTAAACATTAATTCACATAAGGAGAGTATGGTTAAAGGTCAACCATGTGATAGATACTAAATTGGTAATAAAGATGAAGAGAGGAAAATCATGGATGTTGTTGGGAATGGTCTATGGGAATCCATCATGAAAGTGAAAATAATGATGAAAATGTGAAGAATAGATAAGATATGAAAAACATGTCCTTGAGGTGTGATAAAGAGTTGTAAAAAGTGTTTGGATTCCATTAATAATTTTATTCAATGTTCAAGTCCAGAAAAGAAGCAGATATAAATGGTGGAAATGTTTCTACCAATAGGACTAAAGGATGAAGGTTTTGTTCCACATGTGGGAGCAACCCACCTATGTAGTAGAGAAGAGACTCTGATAAGTCAAATAATGCATTGTACTCATATGGACAAGGAAAGTGAATGATTATTTGCACATGGAATAGAAGTGGTGAAGGAAAAAGATAGAAATCAACCTAGGCTTTATATAAATAATATGATAAATAAATAAGTTAATAAATAGAGGCTGGTTTCTCAATCAACCAATAGGAGTGAAGAATATGAATACAATGGCTAAGTGAAATATTTGGAGAAAATATTAGCTGAGGTAATCCAAGTAATAGGAAAAGACAACATCCAAATGTTTGGGTTTGCTTAAGAGTATCATAGATGGAAATAATCCAAATGAGTTTGAGTGGATCAATAATGTGAATGGTCTTTGGAGACCCCATATGTGATGAGGGAGATGAAAAAGGAGTCATTTGGAGTCATACATACATATACATACATACACATATACATATACATATACATATACATATGCATATGCATATGCATATACATATACATACATACGTACATACGTACATACGTACATACATACATACATACATACATACATACATACATACATACATACATACATACATATATATATATATATATATATATATATATATATATATATATATACATATACACATATATGCACTAGATAAGTCTTGTTGAACCTTATCTTTATCCACTAACAGTCATGAAATAATTATACATTTCCTTTTTTAATCTTTTTTCTTTTTCTTTTATATATTTTTGTATGTGTTAGATAAGTTTTGCTAAATCTTTTTTTCACATCTTAATAAAGTCATTCAATAGTTATAGATTAGTGTTTCTTTCAATTATTTTTAAATGAATAAATTTACTTATTAATTAATATAAAATTAATATAAGATTAGTTTTTTCTTTTATCTATGTTGTATGAAATTAATTAAGTTTAATATAAATAATTTTTTATTTTTATTTTTTAAATAAACTAAGAATATTTTATTTTTGTAAAAAAATAAATTTATGTGTAAGTTTATAAATATATTATACTAGAATAATTTGTTAAAGGGAATGAAAAGAAGTAGAAAAAATTAAAGATTTAAAGGAAAGAGTGAGTTAGTAGTTATATTCATTTTTTAAATTTAAATTTTATCATTATTTATAATAAAATATTTAATTTATTGAAAAATATTGAATACATATTAGTATTAGCTAGTCCTTACTCATATCTTGAAGTAATCTATCAAATAGATATTACCTGATAGTTTGATTATTTACGTACCTTTCAACTTAAGTCTTAAATAATATTATAGATTGTTGGATCTACATATATTTGAAAATAAATTAATAATAATATTTCCCCACACACACAAATATAAAACATGCTTAAAAAAAGTTGTAATAATACTTTTAAATATTAAACAATACAATCAGATTTTTTAAAAAGATTAAATATACATTAAACATACATTAAAAATAGTAATATATTTTTAAAAATGAGATAAATTTAATTAAATGACTTACAACTTATTCATTAGTATAATATTCCATAATGATACTTTTTAAAAGAGTCATATTATATTAAACACTTTGAAAACTTTTACATTATCAGTGACATAGTAAATTTTATAAGTATTGAAAACAATTAGAAAGAAGAGAGAAATATGTAATGATAATATTTTTATTGGAAAGGAAGGAGAAAAAACTATTCTTGAAAAAAATTAAATAATAAAAAAATACAAATAAATTTGTTTTAAAGTTTTTTTTAAAGAAATAAATGTTTGAAAATTTATTCTTAAAAGTAATAATAAGTTAATATATGTATAGCTTTGAAAAATCTTATTTATTATTTTTTGTTACAATTAATTAAAATTAGCAATCATATGAAGAAGGTGCAATCTAAATACATATAAAACATAATTTTAATTGTTTAAAAAAGAAATGAAATAAAAAAATGTTAACAAGAATTTCTAGAAAGCTATTCCACATACTAAGCAAAATTTATAGATTAATTAACTTGTAAAGCTAAGTCCACACTTAAAAAACAAATTGTGAATGGTTAATATAGTACATATTATCATTTAGGTCATTATATATAATGTCAAACTTGTTAGTCTTTGTGTATTTACATAGTTATTAAATTTAATATAAGTCAAAGCTTTGATTTGTATTGAATGACTTCGGCCATAAACAATAACAAAAATAAAATAATTTTCATAATATTCGATTAAATTCCATTCATAAGATATAATTGTATTTATAACAAATAAAAATTGTGAAGATATAATAAGCAAGAGAAAAACAATATTGATTATAATATATAAACACAAAACTATGAAATTAGTGAATCTTAGCTAAATTTGAGCAATAGATCTAAATATACAAAACAATACTAAATCTAACTCAAAGTTTACAAATAACATCAATTGGAGAGAATGTAAGGAGAAATCATAATTATTAATAGATTCTTACTATCATGTTGCTCCTCTTTGGCTTCCATCCAACATTTTCCAACTGATTCCCCAATGCTACATGGCTTGATTATAGTAATCATATTAACAGAAATAAATTGTTGTAGGACCATTTCTTTAGGTATACCAAGACTAGTTAGAGGTCTCTCTTCCATCTTAGGCTTTGGTTTTCCAATTGTTACCCTTATAGTGGATAGATTTTGCTTTTTAATAGTAGAGGGAATTTTTTGCATGGTTTTTACATGTTTTGAATCCATGACACCATCCCATACCACATTTTTATTCTTGTTGAAGAACTTCAATTTACCCAAAAAAGTTTGTCTTGGTTTTAACTTTGTTCACTCAGGTATGTGATTTAATTGTCCCCTTTTCAATGAGTTTTTTTTCAATTTGAATCCCTTTTTCTATAATTTTATTAAAAGACTTGGCACACTACAGTTTCAATTGGTATTTTAATTCAGCATTGAGATTATCAATAAATATTTTGGCTAGCTCTTTTTTGTGGATCGTGCAATAGAATCAACTAACAAGGATTCTCCACTATTTTAAGAATGATAGTAAGCTCTCCCCATTTCTCTACTTAGTATTATAAAGTTATATAATGTAGATGTCAAGTTTAATGTTGAAGGAGAAGTATCGCACAAACTTATCTGTTACATCTCCAAAACTAGATATAGACCCTTTAGGTAGATGCATAAACCATTATAGTGCAGGTCTTGTGAGACTTTTCGAGAAGATTTTAAGGAAGTAATCATAATCATATTAGTGGCATGCCACATATAATTCCTGCATGTGGTCATGTGGATCCCCTTCCCTTTATATTTGACAAATTATGAAATGTCAAAGTGTGTTGGGAAGGGTACTTTCAAGATACTCATATCCAATGTAGATGTATAAAATTTTATGTATTTATATCTCAATACTTGTGTGTGAGGATCAATATGTGTCTATTTTATGATTTTCCACTCTTGGCCAAATGAAGGGTCCAATAAGGGGTTAGAGGTTTGTGTTTAACTTGTTCTTGGTCTTGATGAATCGAGATTGGTGTTTCTAGAGCTATGTCTTAGTGAAGTGGGTTTTTGGTTTAGAGAACAAAATTGGGAGGGAAGGGAATTAATTTTATGATTCAATTGGTTTAGACTATTCTCCAAGGTGGATCTCCTTTTATCAGCCTCAACATGGTTATTTTGTGGGGTTTATTGTTCTTCTTCCAATTCTTGTTCATGATCTATAAGGTTAGGTTCCCCCTTTTCTTGATGAACATTATCTTGATGGAGTGGAGTATGAGGTCTAGTGGATGGGCAAATGAGATGTTGTAAGGGGCTTGGATCAAATGTAGGGGGTAATGTGGCACCCATTCTAATTACCTGGGAAAGAATTTGATTACGGTTCTCATAAATATATTGGTCAAACTATGCCCTAACCTCATCACTAATGAAGAAATCATTTGTAAACTGGTCTTCCTCTCCAAGGGTATCCATGTCTCTATGTGTTTCTTTTTTATCCTGATTTCATTCACCTAGATTCCCAAGGATGTCATTTTCTTGATTGCATCCTTGTCCCATTCTTAGGATTTGGGAATGGGTTCTAAGAGGCATGGTGGATGGTGAAGGTGACACGAGAGTAGTGATTAAGTGTGGTTTGATATAAGATGACAAAAGATAAGATGAATTTGGATACTAATCTTATCCCAAGACTAAAATGGTCAAGAGAAGTGTTTTAATGTGACTTAGATTGGAATTTGAGGATGTAAAGTCTAGATTGACCAAATACTACCAAAGTAACAAACCTATAAGGGTTCAATCTATCAAAGAGGATGAGATGACAGGATGACCTTCAAACTAATAAGATGATGATTTAGATGGGTGATAGATATGAATAGGAAAGATGGTAAGATGATGGGTTCTAGTAAAAACCTAACAAGGATGCAAACTTTGACAATGTTTGATAGAGAATGACGAGTGACCACTAAAGTTTTAAATTTAGGACAAAGTTGAATAGATAAAAGGTGTTGATGGTGATATCAAAATGGTTTGGTCTTAATATGTGGTAGGTCCTAAGTATTTACTAGGTGGTTTTGGTAATAAAATGGGTAGGCTAACTTGGTTCACAAAATGTATAGGCCTTAACACAATATGCCCAATCAAAAACCCTATTATTATTCAAATAAAAGGGTGTGTAACCTGATTCCTACACCTTCCAATGGCTTCATAGGTGAGGCTATAGATTGCTGACCTATTATAGAATCTACTTAACCCTCCCATCCTACCTGCACTTGATGATCACTTGGGAGCTGATACTAACTATAGAAATAAAATGTTTGTTATGATTATAGGTCCTATTTTAGATTTTATACACTCTTACTAGGGGATTCCCTAATATACGCTAGGTAAGAAGGCCCCCAAATATGTGTAGGATGATGTCTAACTGCTTTGTGTATTGGAGCCAAAATTCCCCTCACTCTATAGAACCCTTTATGGAGAAGTTTACTTTAGTGCCTAATGAAAGTTATCCTGATGTTTATAATCCATCTGAACATAGAGTGTGGTCTAATGTGTGGTTATGAAATCCATGTCATCAACCCTTATGAATTAATGACAAAAACATGGATGTCATTCCCACAGTCATGTTGCACCCTAGAAATAAAAATGAGGAAGCTTTATTGAAGGTTTTTGACCCTCCACGAATTTATAAAAGTATGTAAGGATGAGAGTATATGCCACATTATCCTTTCGGGAACAATCAAGCAAGACAAATTTCTTTAACCCAACTAATATAGTGTGTTGACAAGTAAATGAAAAATAATAATTTTTTAGCAATGTTTGGGACTGATTGACCTACAAAAAAATTGATTAGTAGTTTGATCAATTCAAACTTCAAGGGATCACCCTATTAAGCACACAAGTTACTATTTTTGACCTTTTAGAGATTTAGACTATGTAATTTTAGGGGTGACTTATAAAATAGTGTTAGTAGTCTGATGATTTCAATAAGCTACTTGTAAAAATTGATGCATAAATGGACGCTTTTTTTATAATATAGACTAACTTCATTATTTAATAGACTTAGACTTAAAACCCCACTATATGATATCTAAGACTAGATGAAGACTATTTAATATGTATAAATCTGAAGTTTATTTCAAACATTAAGCATATTTATTTCAAATGATGATCAAAACATTATGGAATAAACAAGACCTCTTCGAATCATAATTGTATCTTGGTGATCATGAATAGGTTTGACAAAATGGCATCAATTAGAGAAAACATTTATTATGACATGACCAACAGCTGTAAAAGACTAGTGGTGATCAAAAGGTATGACACTTTGCTCATGGATTATGGTGTTAATACAATATCAATAGGTCTGATCAATACCTATATCAATATCATATGAATCAAACATAATTAATATCTAAAGTAGGTATAACAAGAATAAGAAGATTGAATCATTCAAGGTTCAAACCTTAACAACATTACTTGTGTAAAAAGCCCAAATTACCACGATGTCACCTTACATGACCAAAAACCAATGACATTACTTTACATGATAAGTGTTTAGTCAAGTGGTTGAATTGAGATGTTTCAATGCAAAATTACAACTTTTTAATGACAGAATGACAAGTATTGGTGTAGAATAATTACTTATACTGACACATGGGTCATTGGATAAAATAACCACCCATCATGCAAACTATTTAAGAAAATGTATCAAATAAAGTGCATGCATAGGTTGTATTGCCATTATCAAAATAGTTAAATTAGACTTTGGTAAACGTATTTTTTAGTGTCCTAGTAGACCTATAGGTGAAATGCAAAAATACATGGCTTGTAGATCACTTAATAAAGTGCCATAAAGACTAGTAGACTATTTTTGAGAAAAATACCTTGAGGGCATCGAACTATTTGACAAAACACCTCTAAGAAATAGGGTTTTGTGGGATGCGATGGAAGGTGTCTAATCTTGTATGGTTAACCTCTAGGCCAAAATATGTTCAACTCATGTAAAACAATGAAATTTAGAATAGGTTAAGGTCACCCATAAAAAAATAATAAAATAAAAGTTATTGTGAGATATTATTACAAAACAATCATACAATCTATGAAAGCCTATAGAGGGGGTACAAATTGTATGACAAACTGCCTCATAGAAAGGAGATCTTATGGAATGTTATGAAGATAGGCCATAGGCTTGTCAAGGAATTTTTTTAAGGTATTTTAAGCACAAAATACCAATTCACCTATGGACAAAATGTCAGGGGATCTAGCTCTACCAATTAGAGCACAATTGATTACTTTCTTATAAGCAATTAAACACGAAATTATACCAGAATGATAAAGTAGCTAGAAACTTGAGACAACAAAGAATTTGAGAGACAATACACACTCTTGTATTAAATATTACTAGAAGAAAATACAATAAGGAAGATGCCACTTCTTCCTCCACCTCAAAGGCTTGCCACACCTCAAGACCTTCTTCCCTCTCTCTCTTGCTCAACACAACAACTCTAAAGCTTGAGTTATTATCCCTCCTTGAATGCTTCAGCTGATCTCCTTGACCTTGCTAGCTTCAATTCTTTTTCTTGCCTTCTTGGATAATTACAATACATGCCTTATGGGTCTTTAAATAGGATCCCATGCTTACAAAAATAGAACTCTAGTTACAATAATTAGACACGCAGGCTGTGACTATAATTAGTCACTTGACATGCAAACACTCACTTCACTTAATTGACTGTTCGTCAACAGCAGTTCCAAAAATACACAGGCGACCGACGCCGATCCCTGCTAGTTTGGTGCTGCCAACATCGGCCGACTCCCTGCCGTCGCCAGTCTCCTTCTCCACTACATCTAATTGACGTCGGTCATACTACCGACGCTAGTGGCTCTAGTTCTTCAGCATCCTTCCTTGTGTCTACAAACAGTTGAAGCTTTTAACTCCACACCATAACAATCTCCCACTTGGAGATAAATAGCTACAACTTGTACATGTACCTGTACACCATCTATTTTGTTCCTTAGGCTCTGTATCCCTCTTCGAAGTCACTCTTGAAGACCAACCACCACGCAAACCTGTGATGCTATACCTGTCTCTTATGCCACAAGAATTTTACTGCTCCCAAATTCTCCATGACATACTTCTGAACCAACTCTACCCTTAGCTCAGAAAACTCCCTGTATATGAAACCCTGCAACAAGTAACACAATACAGTAACAGGATAATGTAGCTAATATTATCCAACCTGGTAAAGATAAAATACAATGGTCAAACCTCCATTGTTATGCAGCATAATCAAGACCATATACCATAGCCTTCTGTCTCATGTGTCCATCCACTCTCTTCTCTAAAATGGGAATCCATCCCTCTATCCAATGCTTTCTTCTAGCTGACAACTCTACCAATAAATACCTATTTGGTTCTTCTCTAAGGACTCACACTCCTCATCCATGTCAAGCTCCCATTGTTTCTGGATTCTACCTGCATTGCTTCTTCCATCTTCCTAGTTCATGACTATCAGTGAGCAATATAAAGAAGGTGAACAACGAATATGAGGTTCACATACCTTTCCTGACCTCCACATGGGTGTTTGAGACTTATTAATTCACCCAACATCTATTCCAGTGACCGATCTATGGCCATCTCCCAGTCTGCTCCCGACAAATGTCGGTTCCCTGCACTGACCCTGACTGCCGACATCGTTTCCCTAGCCGACGCCGGCATCCCTCCTATCAACGTCGGTCCTTATGATCGATGTCAAACTTCTCCTACCCGACCTACCGACCCTGCTGGTCTGCACATGATCGATGTCGGTATCTGGATGAGTGACGTCGGTGCCAAGCGACTGACATCGGTGTCTGTGTGTTCCTGTAAGTGATGAAATTTTCATCCATGAGCTCTTCTTGGATCAAACCTCTGTCCATGCTACCCTACTCAGATTTATTCAGCCCCTGTGACTGATCTCTATCCTTCATCTCCTCCATAAACACCAAGGCTTCTTTGTTCCTATCAAAAGCATCAAATTTCCTCTTTCTATAATGAATTGTATCTATGCTTTCCAAATTTGAACACATACCTTTTGAATCAAGAAATTCCATTCCCTTCTTATTCATGTGACCAAGCCTATTAGGCCACATCTTTGAATCTACACCAGAAGTAGAATCAGTAATACAAGTAGACAGATAAAGAGTATCTACTTGCTTACCTCTTGCTAGAACAAGTGCTCCCTTGGAAACTTTCCAAGAGTCCACTGTGAGGGTTATTGTGCATCCCTCATCTCCCAACCTTCTTACAAAAATCAGACTCTGCTTTAGAATTGGAACATGCATGACCTCTTTCAACACCCATGTGTTGTCAATCTGCAATCTTAGATGCACTTTCCCTTTGCCAACTATCTGACAAGGCGTACCATCCCCTAAGTAGAGCACTCCAAAATCTCCCTGTTCATACTCATAGAACAAATCTCTGTTTGGGGATGCATGAAAAGATGAACCAAAATCTAAAATCCATGATCCTACCTGACTATCTGAAGAAAGTATGAGAGCATCCTGCATCACAATATTTGCATCCTTTGCTTATTCAATACCTGCATGTTGATTCTCTTTATCTCTCAACCAACACTCCTTTGTATGTCCTTTCTTTCCACAAAACCAGCAGGTAATACCTTTGAACTCGGGTCTCCTTCCCGACCTTGATTTCCCTTGCTCAGCCTTCTCCCTTTACCTTCCCTTGCTTTCTACACTTAGAGCATTCCCTGATGATTCACCTGTGCTTCTCCTACGTATTTCTTCATTCAAGATCACACTCACAACATCATCAAATTTTAAGATTTTAGGAGCAGATGCAAAATTACTTACTGCCATAACCATACCGTCCCAACTTTCAGGCAAAGAACATAAGATCAAGAGAGCCTTTACCTCATCATCAAAAAAAATATTGACTGAAGCCAATTGGTTTACCAAACCATGGAAATCACTGAGATGAGTATGTACCGATCCACCTTCCTGCATTTGCAAAGTAAATAGCTGCTTCATAAGATATACCTTATTAGAAGCCGAGGGCTTTTCGTATAAATTCGCCAAGGACTTTATCAACTCTTCTGTTGTCTTGCACTGTGATAAGCTGGAAATCACAGACGATGTAAGGCTCAACCTTATGGAACTGAGAGCCTTCCGATCAAGAACACTCCATTCTTCATCCTTCATATATGTGGGCTTGCATGCAACCCCACCCAACGGTAAGTACAAATCCTTCTGATATAGATAGTCCTCAATCTGCATCCTCCAATGTTGATAATTCTTGCCATTAAACTTCTCCATTCGTAGCTTACTTTCTTTTTCCATTGCTGAACTCCCACTCAATCAGAAAACCCTATGAATGACCTGTAATCAAAAAATTAACCTGCTTCCTGCAAATCGTAGCTCTGATACCACTTGTCAGGGGATCTAGCTCTACTAATTAGAGCACAATTGATTACTTTCTTATAAGCAATTAAACATGAAATTATACCAAAATGATAAAGTAGCTAGAAACTTGAGACAACAAAGAATTTGAGAGACAATACACACTCTTGTATTAAATATTACTAAAATAAAATACAATAAGGAAGATGCCACTTCTTCCTCCACCTCAAAGGCTTGCCACACCTCAAGACCTTCTTCCCTCTCTCTCTTGCTCAACACAACAACTCTAAAGCCTGAGTTATTATCCCTCCTTGAATGCTTCAACTGATCTCCTTGACCTTGCTAGCTTCAATGCTTTTTCTTGCCTTCTTAGATAATTACAATACATGCCTTATGGGTCTTTAAATAGGATTCCATGCTTACAAAAATAGAACTCTAGTTACAATAATTAGACACGCAGGCCGTGACTATAATTAGTCGCTTGACATGTAAACACTTGCTTCACTTAACTGATAGTTCGTCAATAGCAGTTTCAAAAATACAGAGGCGACCGACGCCGGTCCCTGCTAGTCTAGTGCTGTCGACGTCGGCCGACTCCCTGCCGTCGCCGGTCTCCTTCTCCACTGCATCTAACTGACGTCAGTCATACTACCGACGCCGGTGGCTCTAGTTCTTCAGCATCCTTCCTTATGTCTGCAAACAGTTGAAGCTTTTAGCTCCACACCATAACACAAAAGTGGTTAGGTTGTGTTAGAGGTCAATCAAATAGTCAACACAAATATTTAAGTAAAATATATAGAGTGGCAAGTGATGTAATAGGGTCAATAAAGATAGTATGTATTACCAATTGGTGACAAAAATATATTCATACTAGTAAATATGTTGAAAATAGTGATAAAAACAAACTAAAAAAATGCCCTTTTAAATGCTAATGTATTCATAGTTGTAAGAACCAAAGTCTGGAGATGGCTATGAATGGATTTAAAATGTTGAGACCCCAATCTTGATTCAAGATGACCTAAAATCTTGAATAATCACACTCATGGTAGAAGATGTCAGTTCAAGAGGAGGTTCCCACTATGGTCACCAAATGAATCTTAGCAAAATTTGAGAAATATATCTAAATATGTAAAATAATACTAAATCTAACTCAAATTTTACAAAGAGCATCAATAGGAGGTAATGTAAGGACCAATAAAAATTATTAGTGGATTCTTACCATCACCTTGTTCCTCTTTGTCTTCCCTCAAAGATTTTCCAACTGATCATCCAATACTACTTATCTTGATTATGGATTGTTTGACAATGACTTCAAGCTGGATAGTTTAATGGATTTTTTGGATGCTTGGATGTTATAACGAATGCAAAAGGGTATGAGAGCTAGTATACAGATACAAGGATGGATTACAAGATTTTTATGATTTTATATCAATGGAGGAGAGTGATGAAGGTAGCATACATAATGATAATTGTTTAAAAAAGAAATAAAATAAAAATATTAACAAGAATTTCTTGAAAGCTATTCCACATGCTAATCAACATTTATAGATTAATTAACTTGTAAAGTTAAGTCCATAATAAAACAATAAACTATGAATGGTTTAGATAGTACATATTATCATTTAAGTCATCATACGTAATGCCAAACTTGTTTGTCTTTGTGTCTTTACATAATTCTTAAATTCAATATAAGTCAAATATTTGTTTTGCATTGAATGACTTCAGCCATTAATAATAACAAAAATAAAATAATTTTCATAATATTAGATTAAATTCTAGTCATAAGATATAATTTTATTTATAATAAATATTTTTTTTGAAAATATAACAGGAAAGAGGAAAAAAAGATTAATTATAATAGATAAACACAAAACTATGAAATTAGTGAATTTTAGCTAAATTTGAGCAATAGATCTAAATATACAAAATACTACTAAATCTAACTCAAAGTTTACAAATAACATCAATAGGAGAGAATGTAAGGAGCAATCATATTTATTAACAGATTCTTACTATCATGTTACTCCTCTTTGGCTTCCATCCAAGATTTTCCAACTAATTCTCCAATGCTACATGGCTTGATTATGGATTGCTTGATAGTGACTTCAAGATGGAAAAGTTAATGGATTCTTTGGATGATTGGATGCTAGAATGGATGAAAGAGGGTAGGAGATATAGTATATAGATGTAAGGATGGATTACAAGTTTTTTTTTAATTCTAGATCAATGGAGGAGAGTGATGAAGGCATCATAGGTTTTCATTCATTCCTTGTCTAAATGTTTGGGGGTGCCCTTTGCATTTACAAAGGTGTTTAGAAGGAATTAGAGGGGGAATTTCCCTCCAAAATTTCAAATTTGAGAGTGGAGAAAGCTATATAGGTTAGAAATGTCTAGACTTTCTTTTTTTTTTGGGGGGGGGGGGGAGGGAGGCATGTGATTAGAAAGTGGGTGTATAAAAAATCTTAAAAATTATGTAGAAAGTGGGGTATATTAGGAATTAGAATATTAGGAAATATGAATATGTGGAGGGTGGGGTGTTTGATGTAGTTAGGATTAATTAATTAATTAATCAATCAACTTATTGACACAAAGAGATGATGTTAATATGAGATATAAGGATTAGGTGTCGATATTAGATAGAATTAGGTATGCTTTAATGATTTAATTTGGTGAGTAGAATTATATGCATACATTTTACTCATCTTTGAAAGGGCATTATGACTAGGAGTAGTGGTCTTTTGAAGAAGAAAGATGATCATAGATGGGTTTTATCAAATTAGTTTCCATAAGATGGCCCCTTGAGGGGGCATGTAGAGAAGAAGAGACAGATGGCCATTTGAAAGGAACAATAGTGAGCATGGTGTAAAAATAAACAATGGAATGCTAAATGATAAAGAAGATTAAATTGACATGAGTAATAAACTACACATTAATAATGGCCATGGTCAAGACATGCATGTAAGGAGTGAGGATGATGATATCATGATAGTCAAGACATCTTAGGGGGAATCAATCATAATAAAAGATTGATAAGATAAGAGGTTGCAATCTTTTGATGTATCCCAAGAAAAGATACATGCAAGGGAGAACTATAATCCTAAATGCAATGAATGGGTCACAAGTTACTCAATGTATCCTAAGCAAGGATGCATGAAAGGGAGAACCACAGAACAAACAAATTGATGAATTAAAACACAATCTTTCTACATATCTAAGGCAAAGATGCATGCCAAGGAAAGCTATGGGCTAGAATAATAAAGGCCATGAGATTTCAAAATATCTAAAGCAAGGATGCATTTTGGGAGAGGATCATGTCAAAATAAGATAATGATGTGATAATTTTAGTAATGGGTATAGCTCATAGCATGTGGAAAATGAGTGTATGAAGTAGTGGATAGAGGAAAATAATATGATCAAGTGACCATAAAATGAAAGGGAAGGATTGTTCAATGTAGCTGAGGTGTCTTAATACACCATGGGTGACTAAGTGTTACCTACATAATCTCAAGAAACCTCAAGCTAATGTAGTTCTCCTTAAATAGCAAAAGATGATGGGAAGAATAAGAGACACAAGGATGAAATAAATGGGTTGTATTTGAATAAGAGTGATGGAGTCAAAATATAGATGAGCTATGACATGATTGATAGTGACAATGCCCCTATCAAAGACATATGCACAAGAAGTAGTAAGGACTATGTCATAGTTATTGACACATCCCAATGAAGAATCAACTATAAGTAAAGAGTGATAAAGAGAACTATGAGATTTAGACATATCCCAAACAAGGAGACATGCTTGGGATAATTGTGGGTCTTGAATGGAGCATAAATAAGTGTCATTATAGGTTAGAGAGCTAAGTGATGAAGGATAAGGGTTGTGATGATGCCATGATGATTTTTAATTAGACCTGAAGTAGATTTGGTGAATGATATGCTGACATAATGTGAACAAGACCAAAGGTTTATGGAGTGGTATGAGTGTAATAATCCAATATGTATTGCGAGTAATAATTTTAGAGTGAAAAAGGTGGATAAATAAGAATCAAAAATAATAGGGAGGCATAAAAACTAATGGATTTGATATAAAAGAGGTGGTTTCGATAGAAAAGGTGAAGGATGCTACCAAGTTGTTAATGCAAGGTGGAAGAATGGGGCAATAGTAATGGAGTGGTTATTGTTAAGAGCCACATTTTAAGAGGGGGAACTTTATCAAGAGCTACATAGGATTTTTGTAAAAAGGCCACCATTATTATGAACTAAGTTTGACTGGCTATAGCGAAGGTGAATCCTACATGAATTCATTTCACAAGTGGTCATCATTGTTATGTGCCAAGGAGGATATGATATTGGTGTCAGGGATTGAAGATCCTATTCAAGATATTCATAGGTAGGTTTATGCATCATCCATCTACATAACTTGATACTAAGAATCCTTGTAGGGTAATAAGGACAACATCATCAGTGTTAAGATAGTGACCCATAGGAGGAATACATGGTTACTAGTGAAGAAGGTATTTGAAGCACATTTTTCACTCAAGAAACATTAGATTTAGTGAATAAAAAATATGAAAAGAGACTAAAAGGTATAAGATAGATGTGTGGCATGGAATGAAAATAGAAAGGCCAAATTAGCGTAGCGTGTTGTGATAAGGAGGTTATGGTTTAAGTGGATGGCAAAAAGTTAGGGTGCATGGAATGGTGAGGAGGTGAAGAAAGAATATCAACACCTAGGTGGGCACAAAAACCATTTATGGATTTATTATAGGTTTTTATTCTATAGTTATGTGAGTAGTGATAGGTACATGGTGAATTAGGGTTTTGGATGTTTTAGTGGGTAATAACGTGGTTTAAAGTGTGAGGAGAATCCAAGGGGTGGTATAGAGGTCATGTAGGTAAGAATAGGCAATTTATGTGGTAAGGGGTAGGGAAAAGTAGTTGTCTAAGTGAGTAGAGGTTATGTAGTCATGTCATAAGGATAGGGAAATAAAATAAAATCATGGAGTGAGGGGAGTTGTAGGCTATTATATAACAGCTACAAAAGTGATGGGATCCCTTGGGTATGGAGAGTGGGAAGCCACATAATGGTGTTTTATGTTTTGAGGGTAGTGTCATAGTAGGTTTTGGTTACAAAGGGTTAGGAAAGAGGTGTTGGTGGAATCAGGGCCATGGGATGTAGAATATCCAATTTTTGGGAAGGGTTTGGGATGTTATTTAAGTCATAATATTCTATGAGACTATTTGACTATTAATTATGTTTGTGTTGTAAGGGGATTGAGTACTAGAGAGGATGATGGTGGCATGAAGTAAATCAAAATGGTTGAGAAGATGGTGATGTGAACAATGTTTAAGGGATGTATGCTAGCTATAAAGGCATCGGAAAAGAAACACAAATAATAAGGGCATTGGGAATTATTTAAGTTGATTAACAATCATGCAAAGGGAGATAATAAGTTTACAATAATAGGCATCATGCTAAATGGATCAAATTATTTGAAGATATATATATATATATATATATATATATATATATATATATATGACATATGTATTAGCCTAGGTAAGATCATTGTTAGAGCTAGTGAACTGATGGAAGGCACAGATTAGGTTGCTACAAGAATAAGTGGAGTAGATGTAGGCTAACCATATACAGCTATAGGGACAATTGAAGCAAAGAGAGATAGAGGCATAAGTCACTAGGATGGAGTGAAATATCAATTGGATACTATTGGATGCCCTAGGGTTAGGAGACATGATAGCCCAAGTGGAAAGGATGGATCAAGAGACATAATATTGGAAATCCTTATATGATTAGGCTATGCTAGCAGGGCAAAAGGCTCTATCTTATAGGGAAATTAGTCAGTCTAAGAGGTTATTAGGTTCCATGTCATTTAGCCAATTGGTTCATCCATCATTGAAGCCACCTCCTTAGGGTGGGATGTAGGTTATGATGTATCAGTGGTGAATAACTTAGGCTTAGATGTACTTATGTAATAAATGATGTTATAATGAGAACTGTAGGTGTTATATAAAAAAAATTTGGTGTAGATGTGTTAAAGATGAGGGGAATTTTATGATGGCTAGAACATATGTCAATGCCTAACATGAATATGATGTAATAATCGATATTATTTTTATAATAATAGAAAAATGTGATTATTTTATTATTTCATGTAATGTTCAGAATGTGATTTGGAATGATAGTCATGTCCATTAGGATAATAATGGGAATGGATATGATGTGTATGTGGGGTCATGAGTACACAAAATAAATGTATTAAAGTAGTTGAAAGATAATATGATGACACTCAGTGAGTGGTGGCACTATGGTGAGGGAACAATGACTATTTTTGGGACCCCTCATGTTAGTGGGTCCAAGGAAGCACTATCAAAATAATTATGAGGGTATTAGTGTTATATAACACATGGGGAGTCGAGGAGTTTTGTCACATTACAAGATTTTGAAATCATTCATGTAGTTTGTGTAATTTTAAGTAGTTAAATACTCCAACAATGTCACAAGGTAGGCCAATACCACCATTGAAGCAGATCTTTGAAGTGAATGTGTAGGTTTTCAACATGATTTATCGAGTGATGGACCTGTTAGAAGTAATATTATGGTATTAGAAGCCAAAGGAGATGAGACCCTATCCATAATATAGAATGCACCAATTTTTTGCACAAGGTGCTGACTAAGAAGATGTACTTAAGGCCCTACAAAACCAAGAGACATCCCTTTATTTCATAGGGAAGACCTATAGATGTGTCAAGAGAGAGTGGAACATTCATGAGGGTAATAAGATAATGAAACTAGTAAAATGAGGGAGGTGGTTCAGGTATCATCCCCATAAGATGTGTGTTGTTATTGTGAACAAGTTAGCCATTTAGGCTAGTATTGTCCCTAGAGAGAGCTAGTAGATGTTGGTTTTGTGAAATAGAGGTGAGGTAGTTGGATGGTGGGTACCTCAAGATCAACCAAGGTACCTATTAGGACATGATCTAAGTATGTAGGGGCTTAAGGGCTATGTACTAGCTATTTATATAGTAACAAAAAAAAATTATTATGATTGTTGTAGTATTTTTATGTGTTTAGATAATGGTATGGTGTGTGGTTTTTGTAATCATGAATAATTTGATAAAGATGTTTGGTTTTTATGATATGACTAAGTATAATCCTCCTTCTCGAGGGATGTTGTTGGTAGTAGAATTGCTGATGGAATGGGAATGTCTTGAGCCATATAGATAGTGCAATTTTATTTTGTTATTTTCACTTTTGAGTATAAGTATACCCATCACATGAGGATAGGTGATGTCACATTTGAATCAAAGTACATGGGGGACTTGGAGTAGGATCTTCGTTTAGTGACATTCCCAGTTTATATGTTGGGTAGTCACTTAAGTCCATCCTTATTCCCTTTAGTAAAAGGAAACAAAAATTGACACTTAAAAACTTAATAAATTAATAACACAAGATTATTAACTATCACTTAAAAATAGAAAATACTTATAGGACTCAATGATTGTTAATAATACATATATAAAGGATATATACAAAAACTATCACTCAATAGAACTATGATAAATTTTTTGACATAATGATATATAAAAAAAACACAGTCATAACAAAGACTAAGTATATACATATTGACTCTTATTAAGATAATCTAAGAAAAGTGATTTACATGATTTCAAAACATAAGGACAATTAAAGATCAAAAGTCTTAATAAGAAGTTAAAAATGATTTATGTGCTTTATCAATAGAACCTAAAATATTACTAATGGAAAAGGATAACTATGTACAAGATGTTCTAAGAGAAAAGACTAAATGGATATTTACAAAGGTAAATTGTGACCAAAAAATGTTTTTTTTATAGTAAGTGAGATAAGGATCAAAAACCAATTATGATGACAATTCTCAGGGTCTAAAATGGATGATTATGATTCCATTACAAGACATAATATAGATCATGGAGTAGGAACATTATATGACCTTTATTTAGTGATGAGGTTAGTGGGTTCATGCATATGTCTACTAAGGGGATAAATTGGAAATGGATGAATTTGTATGCAATTAAGACTTACTAGAAGAAGAGTCATCAAGGAGAATGTGATTGGGATATGTATTAGGATGTCAGAAATGGAAAGAGTAAATTTTTAAAAGTGGATTAGATGTTCGAGATGACTCTTTAATAGATATACTCTTTGCACTTTCAAAAATTATTTGCCCCAAATTTAAACCCATATCTCTTTTTTTTCCTTAATCATATATCATGTTCCCACTATTAGGATTAGGGTCATATGATAAATATTGGGATGGAATGGCAAGATGGAAATAATGGAGTGGGGATGGATAGTTGTGCTCTGAAGAGTGGGGACTTATAGACATGGGTTATTTGGATCCCTTTAATTATAAATATTCTTTAGATACATAATATTCATGGGATCATCAATATAATCACCATCTAATGTGGAAAATTTATAGGTTCCTGACCTAAATTTTGTGATGATAACTTAGGGCCCAAGCTAATTTATTTGAAATTCACCCTTATTTTCTCACTCTACATTGGTGTTTTTCTGATTATCCTTTAAGACTGGATCACCAACTTTAAATTCTCTAGACTGGATGTGATATTGGCCATTATGTTTATTATGATATGCCTTAAGGTTTTCTAAGGCCTTTTGACACATTTCATCTAGCAAGTCAAGCACATGTAGCCTTTCTTGCCTGTAATTATTATTAGTAATCATGCCCTGTAAAGATATTCGTAAAGAGGAGAACTCAACTTTAACGAGAAATATTTCCTCTATTCCATAGTCCAAAGAATATAGAGTGGCCCAAATAGGTGTTCTGACACTAGTTATATAAGACCAAAGATTTGGATATAGTTGTAAATGCCAATTTCTACCAGCATCATTGAGAATTTTCTTGAGAGTTTTAAGAAGCATTGTATTAGTTATTTCTACTTCACCATTACCATGGGGTTAATAGGGTGTGGGAAAATGTTTCTAAATTTGATAATGATTATACAAGTCTTCAACTTATTGATTTTTGAAATATTTTTCATTATCTAATATAATTTTAGCTGGTATTACAAAGTGGCAAATGATCTTATTTAGAATGAATTTAGATATTTGTAGGCATGTGGTATAAATTAATAGCATTATTTTAACCCATTTAGTGAAGTATTCCATAGCCATGATTATGAAGTTATGTCCATCCAATCATGTAAGATTAATATTTCCAATAAGGTCTAGTCCCCATATTGAAAATGGCCATGGGATCATTATAGGCTGTAATTCTTGTGTGGGTGCATGAATGAGATTACAATGCTTCTAAAAAGATACACATTTACACACATATTAGTATGCATCATGATCCATAGTGGGCCAATAGTATCTATTCTAGAGTAACTTATTGGCTAGGGACATCCCACTAACATGACCACCACAAATACCATTGTAAACCTCATTGATTGCAAGAATAACCTCTTATGATGTTAGGAATATTAACTAAGTCCAATCATATCCTTGTCAATAGAGTGTGATACCAATGATGGTATAGAGGGATGTGAAATGGATGAAGGATTTATGTTGGTGGAGATTGAGGTCTGGTGGCAGTATATTATCATGGAGGTAAGTGTAAATGTCATGGTACTAGGGTAGACTAGGATTAAGTATAACACAAATTTAATAATTAGTATTTCTTGATGAGCAAGTAAGAATAATTGTTTAATAAAAAAAATCCCTCAAGTACATCTTATGAAAGATCTATCAAAGAACCAATAGTGGTCATTGATTCTGTGGCTTTATTACTTCCTCTAGGAACTTGCTCAAAATTTATTGACTAAAATTTTTTGTTTCAACTAATCCACTAGTTGCTTATAAGGAAGTAATTTCTTATCTTTTGTTTGAAACTCTTCATTGACCTACTTGATAATAAACTGAGAGTCACCAAAGACTTGAAAATACTAGATATTCCATTGGATGGTGAGTTGTATCCTAACTAGTTCTTCATATTCATAAATATTATTTGTACATGGGAAAATAATTCAAAAGGATTTGGGGATTAGGTCACCTTGTGGGGTTACCAAAAGGATTCCTAATCCTAACCCATGCATACTAAAATAACCTTCAAAATATAATTTCCAACCAATTGATTCCTTAGTTATTAGTATGGCTTCATCTAATAAGGCCATGATGAATAGTTTAGTGTCTATTATGGGTGTGGTTTCCAATTGATCCACAATGACTTGTCCCTTAATGGCCTTTTAATTTACATACTCCCTATCAAATTATCCTAGTATCATGATTCATTTGGCCATTCTTACAATTAGGGATGATCTATATAACATATACTTGAGTAGTTCAACCTTTTCTATGAGCTTGCCTTGGTTAGTCAACATATAGTGCCTGAGTTTTTGTGAGGCAAAAATTCCAGCCAAGAAATCTTTCTCAATGGGGGTGTAATTGAGATCTTATTAAATTAATGGTCTACTTAGATAATAAATATCTCTTTCTTTTATTTCATCATTATTATGAGATAGTAGGTCCCCTGTAACATAAGGTGTATCATAAATATATAAAAACATCAGCCTTCCTAAGATAGGTGGAAATAATAATGGAGGATTCACTAAATACTACTTCAATCTATCAAAGGACTTTTGATAGTCAGAGTTCTAGTCAAATTCAGCTCACTTCTTTAATTTATAGGTGAAGGGGTGAAATTTATCTATCAATTGTGATATGAACCAATGGATGGCCTAGAGTGTCCCTTGAAGGCTTCTTAAAAAAAAATTAGATTCTTAGGGGGAGGCATCTCAACAATAGATTTTACCTTAGTAGGGTCTACTTCAATGCCTCACCTAGAAACAATGAACCCCAAGAGTTTTCCTAGGGTGACTCTAAATAAACATTTCTTAGGGTTCAACCTAACTTTATATTCCTAGAGCCTTTCAAAAATTCTTCTTTAGATGTTTTGATCAGAGCTGAGGCATTCCTCATCCATGTAATCTTCATTAATTTCATCCATCATATCATGGAATATGACCATCATGGTCATCTGATAAGTGGATCCCAAACTTTTTAGACCAAATGGCATCACTTAATAGCATAAAGTCCCCCATGGAGTGATAAAAGTAGTTTTATGTTGATCTTCAGGAGTGATTTTAATTTGATTATAACCAAAGAAACTATCCATGATGGAAAGAATCTTATAACCCATAATAGAATCCATGATAATGTCAATATTAGGTAGAATAAATTCATCTTTAGGGCATGCCTTTTTTATGTCATGAAATTTGGTACATATTATAATTTCTCCTTATGTTTTAGTGACATGGACAATATTAGATATCCATTCAGAATATTTAAATAGTTGGATGAATCCTACATCCAAGAATTTATGCAGCTCTTCCTTGACCCAAAGTTCCACCTTGGGGTACATATTTTGGAGTTTATGTTTAATTGGCTTTGCATTTAGATGAACTACTAAGTCATGTACTACCCAGGTAGCATCAAACCTAGGCATGTTAGAATAGCTCAATGTAAAAACATCTATATATTATTTAAGAAGTTCAATGAGGATTTAATGCTCTTCAAATGTAATAATTGCCCCAAGTTTGATGATTATGGGATATTCATCTATTTCAATATTTAATTTTATGGTCTCCTCAATGAGATAAGGTGACTGATCCTAAAGGTAGTTTGGAGGCTGTGGTAATTCTTCTTCAAAAGCAAATTATTTTGGGATCTCTATATCCAATTTTGGACAAAGCTCTTTTTCATCAGGAATTGGCTAAATTTTTTCCATATTTGTAGAAGAATTATTTCCTTCATATTTTTCCTCTTTTATTTGATTTAGTACCACTTGTTGTTCTCCAAAATATGTGGATTCATTTAAATTGATAGAGAATCCTTTCTTGTTGTCTCCTGATGGCATAAAATATCTATGTCCTAGATATTTAATAATAGCTTCATCATTTTGCAAGACATCAAAAGATGTCTCACTCTTTTGATCCTAGTCTATGAGTGTGGGGTAGTGGAGGGAGATATTGATGGTGGAGATGGCATTATTAGAGAAGAGGTTTATGGAAACCAAGTCTTTATAGAGACTATATACTCTTGAATTTTTCATTAGAAAGAGACTCTTTAAAAACCAAAGAAGTATCCATAATGATATTGTTTAAGTCAATGCCTAGTGGTTTGTACCCTAGTCCAAGATGCTTTGGATGCTCATGAACCTAGATAGGTTCTATATTGCCTTGTTCTTCTCTACATATTCATTTACCCCTATATTTAATATTCTAAAGCATATTTTTAAGCTAGGGATATTTATACTTGTGAAATTCTAGGGCCTCTTCTTTAGGAATGAGCCACAAATCATCAAGTTCATTAAAATATTCATCTGCTAGCATGAATATACTTGTGAAGGCCATAGACCCAAATTTAGAAATAATTGGTTTGTCTTGCATCATAGTAAGGTACCTGTAGCTACATGGGGATAATGGTAGCTTTCTAACATAAAGAGTTTTATATTTATACTCCCCACAACCCTTTGAAGTGATTTTAAGGTGATTAATATTTGGCGATTTAGATGAAGCAGGTAATAGATCATCAGGGTGAATATATTTCATAGCTTTGGGATTATGAGAGGAAATATGAGTGATAGGAAAATAAAAAAATAGGATTAGATTGTTCCATCTGGTAGCTATGAAAGTGTTCAATTTCTCCTAGAATTATGATCTCCATGCCGAAATGTGGGAATTTTAGACATTGATGGAGGGTAGAGGGCATTGCTCTCATCTCATTGATCTAAGGGCATCCCAAAAGTATATTATATGGGAGATCAACATCCATTGAATGAATTAGGGTTTGTTGACATATGGGTCCCACAACTATAGATAGATAGATTATGCCTGTAGATGGGCTCTCATTATCATCATATGATTTAATCATTATCATAGTGGGCCCTAATGAAAATTCTTAGTACCCAAACTTATTAATAAATTCAAGGCTGAATCTCCATCTATAAGTGCCCATGTAATCTTGTGATTAGCTATGGAAATCTACATGAATAATGGATAATTATGGTGAGCACCTATAGGTGGCATATCCAAGGCACTGAAGGTAATTTGTTGGGAAGGGGATAAATGACCCACCAAGGATTGAAAATGATAGGTGTCAATAGACATAGGGATTTTTAGGTCATTATAGACTTGATTGAGTATATCCTGATGTAAAAATGATGTCTTGAGAAGGTCCATAAGATAGATTTGGGCCAGAGTTTTCTAAACTTTCTAGATGATATCATGTGGTTTGTCAGAAGAGCTTGAGACTTTATTGGGGATAATGACCTTTTCAGATATGGAGGTAGATGAGTCTTTTGTAGATAGTGCATAAATAGTGATCTTACCAAATCATGTAGTAAGTACACATTCAATTATTTCCCTACTAATTTTAAGGATGGTGGATGGTAGATGCATAAGATTTTAGAGGGCTCAAATTTTGATAATGTTAATGTAGTGGTATGGAATGGAGTCTTAGTTAGTTCTATTAGAAGTGGAGGCTTGAACCTAATATTTTAGTGGTTTATTTTTCCTTTAATCATGCTTAGGTAATGGGTCATGATACATACCCACCTATTGATTCTTGGTTTGACCTGTTGAGCTCTCCCCTTCAACTTATATGTGTAATTTTTCTCTCAAATATTGGATGAAGTATCGTATTCCATGCATTTATTGGTATCATGTCCCTTGACTCTATGATATTGGAAAAAATCATCTTCACAATACAAATCTATCCATGGCTTGTTATCATCTAATGGTCAAATTTTAGGGAGATTAATCATATTAGCAATAATTAATTTTTTTAGGACCATTTTTGCAAGTACACCAAGACCAGTTAGAGGTCTCTTTCCCATCTTAGGCATTGCTTTTCCCCTTGGTACCCTTATAGTGGATATATTTTGATTTTTAATATTAGGGGGAGTTTTTTGCATGGTTTTAACATGTTTTGAATCCATGACACCGTCCCCTACCACATTTTTATTCTTTTTGAATACCTTAGGATTAACCAAAAAAGTATTGTCTTGGTTTTAACTTTGTTCATTTTAGGTATGTAATTTAATTGTCCCCTTTTCAATGAGCATTTTTTCAATTTGAATCCATTTTTTCTATAATTTCATTGAAATACTTGGCACACTATAGTTTCAATTGGTATTTTACTTCAGCATTGAGATTATCAATAAATATTTTGGCTAGCTCCTTTTTGGGGATCATGTAATAGAATCAACTAACAAGGCTTCTCCACTATTTTTAAAAATGATACTAATCTCTACGCATTTATCTACTTATTATTATAAAGGTATATAATGGAGATTTCATTTTCAAGGTTGAAAGAGAAGTGTCACATGAATTTATCTATTAGATCTCCAAAACTAGATATAGACCCTTTGTGTAGATGCATAAACCATTCTAGTGTAGTCCTTATGATAATTTTGAAGAAGAGTTTAAGGAGGTAAGAATAATCATATAAAGCCTTGTGACATGCCACATAGAATTCCTACACATGTTCACATGGATCCCCTTTCACTTTATATTTTCCAAATTTTGAAATTTTGAAGTGTGTTGAGAATGGTGCTTACAAGATACTCATATCCAATGGATACCTACAAAATTCTACATTTTTATATCTCAATGCTTATAAATGAGTATCAATATGCTTAAGAGTCTCTTTTATTATCATTTAATCTTGGGTAAATGGAGATTCCAATAAGGGGTTAGAGGTTTGTGCTTGGCTTGTTCTTGGTATTGATCAATCAAGATTGGTGTTTCTAGCACTTTATCTTGGTGAAGTGGGTTTTTGGTTTTGAGTACAAAATTAAGAGAAAAGGGAATTAATTTTCTAATTCAATTGGTCTAGATGATTCTCCAAGGTAGATATCCTTATGTTAGCCTCAACACAATTATTTTTTGGGGGTTATTATTATTCTTCCAACTCTTGTTCATGATCTAGAAGGTTGGGTTCCCCCTATTCTTGTTGAACATTATCTTGATGGAGTGGAGTATGAGGTCTAGTGGATGGGAAAATGATATGTTGTAAGAGGAGTGGATCAAATGTAGGGGGTAATGTGCCACCATTCCAATTACCTATGCAAGAATTTGATCATGGTTCTCATAAATATATTGGTCAAACTATGCCCTAAACTCATCATTACTAAAGAAATCATTTGTAAACTGGTCTTCCTCTCCAAGGGTGTGCATGTCACTATGTGTTTCTTTTTTGTCCTAATTTTTTTAACCTAGATTACCAAGGATGTCATTTTCTTGGTCAGATCCTTGTCCCCTTCTTAAGATATGGGAACGGGTTCTAAGAGGTATGGTGGATGGTGAAAATGACATAAGAGTAGTCATTAAGTATGGTTTTGATATAAGATGACAAAAGAGAAGATGGATTTGGATACTAATCTTGTCCCAAGGCTTAAAGTGGTCAAGAGAGGTGTTTATATGTGACTTAGATTGAAATTTGAGGTTGTAAAGGCTAGATTGACCAAATACTACAAAAGTAAAAAAACCTATAATGGTTCAATCTAGTAAAAAGGATGAGATGACTAGATGGCCTTCCCACTAGCAAGACAGTGATTTAGATGGGTGATATATATGAATAAGAAATATGGTAAGATGATGGGTTCCAAAAAAAACCTAATAAGGTTGTAAAATTTGATAATGTTTGATAGAGAATGATGAGTGACCACTAAAGATTCAATTCCAAGACAAAGTTTAATACCTAGAAGGTATGGATGGTGATACTAAAATGAAATAGTTTGGTTTGTTCCTAAGATGGGGTAAGTCCTATGTTTGCATGAGGTGGTTTTGGTAATAAAAGGGGTAGGCTGACTCAGTTCATAAAAAGTATAGGCCTTAACGCAACATGCCTAATCATAAGCCTTATTATTAGTTAAAGAAAAAGGGTGTGTAACATGATGCCTACACCATCCAATGGCTTTGTAGGTGAGAATATAGGCTAGTGACCTATTAAAAAATATACTGAACACTCTCAACCTTATCTACACTTGATGGTCACTTGGGCGTTTATACTGACTCTAGCAATAGAATGCCTATTATGATTGAAGGTCTTATTTTACATTTTATACATGCTTAATAGGGGAGTCACCGATATACGCTAGTATGATGGGGCCCTAATATGTGTAGGATGATTTCTAACCACTTTGTGTATTGGATCCAAAATACCTTACAGTCTACATAACCCTTTATGGAGAATTTTTCTTTAGCACCTAATGACAGTTGTCCTGATATTTATACTCCACCAAAATATAGAGTGTGGTCTAATGCATGGTTATGAAATCTATGTCATTAACCCCTAGGTATTAATGACAAGAGCATGGATGTCACTTCAATAATCATGTTACACCCTATAAGTAAAAATGAGGAGGGTTTATTGGTGGTTTTTTATCCTCTATAAATCGATATAAGGATGTAAGGAGGAGTTCATACACCACTATATCCCTTGGGGGACACTCAGGCAAGCAAAAGTTCTTTAACCCAAATAATTTAGTGTGTTGACAAGTAAATAGAAAAAAATGTAAAAAAATAATGTTTTAGAAAAGTTTGGAACTGATTGACCTGCAAGAGAAATGATTAGTATTTTTATCAATTTAACCTTCAATGATTCACCCTGTCGAGCACACATATTATTTTTTACTTTTTAGCCATTTAGACTATGTAATTTGAGTGGTGATCTAAAAAATAGTGTCAGTAGTATAATGATTTCAATAGGCTACCTATAAAAATTGATGCATAGATGGAATATTTTTTAATAATATAGACTAACTTTATTATTAAATAGACTTAGACTTAAAACCCTACTATATGATATTTAAGACTAGATGAAGACTATTTAATATGCATAAATTTTAAATCTATTTTTAGACATTAAGCATATTTATTTCAAATGATTATCAAACATTGTAGAATAAACAAGACCTCTTCAAATAATAATTGTATCTTGGTGATCATGAATGGGTTTGATAAAATGGCATCAATTAGAGCAAACATTTATTATGATATGACTAAAAGTTATAAAAGACTAGTGGTTATCAAAAGGTATGGCACTCTGCTCATGGATTATGGTATCAATACAATATCAATAGGTTTGATCAATATCTATTTAAATATTATATGAATCAAACACAATTAATATCTAAAGTAGGTATAACAAGAAAGATAACATTGAATCATTCAAGGTTCAAATCTTGATAGCATTGTTTGTGTAAAAAAGCCTAGATTACCACAACATCGCTTTACGTGACTAAAATACCAATGACATTGCTTTACATGATAAGTGCTTAATCAAGTGGTTGGATTGAGATGCTTCAATTCAAAATTACAACTTTGTAATGACAAATTATAGGTCTTTGTGTAGATAAATTACCCTTACCAACACATGGGTCATTGGATAAAACAACCACTAGCATGCAAATTATTTAACAAAATGTCTCAAATAAAGTGGATGCATGTGTTGTATTACCATTATTGAAATAGGTAAATTAGACTCTGTTAAACATATTTATTAGTTCCCTAGTAGACGTATATGTGAAATTTAAAAATACACAACGTACAAATCACTTTTAAAAACTCCATAAAGGCTGGTAGACCATTTTGATAAAATGCCTTGAAGGCATCAAACTATTTGACAAACTACCTCCAAAAAATAGGGATTTTTAGGATATGATGGCAGGTGTCTAATAATGTATGGTTCACCTCTTGGCCAACATATTTTTAGCTCATTCAAAATAGTTAGATGTAGAATGGGTTAAGGTCACCTATCAAAGCACAATAAAATTAGTTTCAATCATAGAGTCTATGAAAGCCTACAGAGGGGGCATAAATTATTTGACAAACTGCCTCAAATAAAAGAGATCTTATGGAATGTTATGACCATAGGATATAGGCTTGTTGAGGAATTTTTTTTAGGTATTCTAAGTGAAAACTACCAATTCAACTATGGACAAAAGTGGTTAGGTTGTGTTAGAGGTCAATTAAATAGTGAACACAAAGATTTAATTAAAATCTATAGAGTGGCAAGTGCTAAAATAGGGTCAATAAAGATAGTATAAATTAACAATTGGGGACAAAAATATATGAAAATTTATAAACATTTTAAAATGAGTGATAAAAACAAACAAAAAAACCCTTTTATATGCTAATATATTCATATATGTAAGATCCAGAGTCTGGATAAGGTTGTTAACGGAAAATTTTGAAATATTAAGCCACCAATATTGATTCAATCTGGCCTAAAATATTGAATAATAAAACTCAAGGTAGAAGATTTGAGTTCAAGAGGAGGCTCCCACTATGGTCACCAAATGAATCTTAGCAAAATTTGAGAAATAGATCTAGATATGCAAAATAATACTAATTCAAAATCAAAGTTTATAAAGAACATCAATAAGAGATCATGTATGACCAATCAAAATTATTAATGGATTCTTACCATCACCTTGCTCCTCTTTGGATTCCCTCCAAGATTTTCTAACCGATTCTTGAATACTACTTGTCTTGATTATGGAATGCTTGACAATGACCTCAAGATGGATAGTTTAATGGCTTCTTTGGATACTATATTAGATGTAAGGGAGTATGAGAGCTAGTATATAGATGAAAGGATGGCTTACAAGATTTTTATGATTATAAATAAATGAAGGAGAGTGATGAAGGTAGCATAGGGTTGCATTCATTTCTTGTCAAAATGTTTAGGGTTTCCCTTTGAATTTAAAGAAGTGTTTAGAAGGAATTGGAGGTGGAATTTCCATCCCAAATTTTAAATATGAGAAGGGATAAAGTTATAGAAACCTCTAGACTTTATTTTGGGGGGAGTCATGTGATTAGAAAGTGGGTGAATAAAGAATTTTAGGAATTATGTTGAAAGTGGTGTAAATTAGGAATTAGAATATTAGAAAATATGAATATGTGGAGAGTGAGGTATTTCATGTAGTTAAGATTAGTTAATTAATTGAATTAAGGGCACAAAGAGGTGATGATAATATAGGATATAGGGATTAAGTGTCGATATTAGATGAAATTAGGCATGATTTAATGAATTTATTTAGTGAGAATAATTAGATGCATACAATTAGTAATGTAGATAACACTAAATACATGTGATACTTTGAAACATTTAAGCTTCCAATATCTAGTCACATGATGAATTAGCATTTGGATCTTTCCCATGAAATTGTTAATATTAATTTTTGTGTGGGAGGAAATAACCAGGGTAATGAATGTCGACAAGTCTTAGTTTAGTGTGGTATATTAAAAATGATTAGTTAACTAGGTGTTTTAAACATGTTCCCTCTATCATGACCTATTAGAAATTTTTCTTGTATTATGTTTATTTCACAAATTTTTAGAGGATATTTATGAATTATATAGCACCTAGGTCTTGTACACTTTACAAACTCAGATCTTAGTTATTCCTCTCAATTTTAGACCTTTCCTAGTTCCACAAGTCTCACTTATACTCTATCTTATGCCCCTTGGTCTATCTTTAACTCTATCTAGTCTTATGTTGCTAACCCAAGCATTTTATCTTGCCTAAAATAATAAAACCTACTTATCTTATACCTTTGCAATTTATCAATCTTTACAAGTTTTCCTACTCCTTGGACACTTGTGTCTTGGGTAGAAAACTATGTTGACATAGGTGTCCTATTATGACATATGTGTCCAATGCCATAATCTCATATAATTTTCAAATGAAAAGTATCCTAATAACCGACCTAAGTGTTATTATGCAATATATTCTCCAAAGGTATTGGTATAAATATAATATCAATCCTCATTTATTATTCATCTAACATGGACTAAGAAAATTTATCAAAAGTATTTTATTAAGAATTCAAGTGAGCAAATATTTAATATTTTCTCCTATTTTCATATTAGTCATAGTGATAATGTATCTACAGGTCTGATGTACTAAAGGATCAACCCAAGAGCTAAATTTGTCAAGCTAGAAGATAGGTCATTAATGTATTTTATTATCACATATTTTATGATTCACACATAAGCCACCAAGTAGGAGAGCAATACATAATTCTTAGGCCCTCTTCAAATTATTGGCTATGTAGGTAGTTTTCATTTATAGTGAGGTATTTGGGATAGCTCAACACTATGTACTATTATGAAGATGAATAACTAGGGTTTTGATCATTTGATAAGGAGTGACAGTCCATGACCTAGATATAAATGCACTAGAATCAAGGTGATGATTAAGACATAAGCATCAATGTGGTCACATCCCATTCCAAAATTTATTCTATAATAGAAAGCTACATCTAATCTAGACACTAAATTTGATACAACTATCCAAGGTTGATGTAAGAATTTGTGGCTATAGAGGCACTTAGTGTAGAATTTTGAGAGTGTTCTAAAACATTCTTCTAGTCAACTTCCTACATATTTATGATACAAATATTTATTAACATTATAACCAATCAATACCTTATTTTCATTATCATTATAATATATAGGATAATTTTTTGTTTTAGCATATATCAGCATAATAAATTAATTATATAGTCTATATGACTTTTTCAATTAATTGGCTTACTATATACCTATTTATCACCCTTATGTTTATCTAGTTCTATATGTTTAACCCTATTTACCCATAAAATGATCCATGTCTAATTTAGGGTTAAATATTTGGTGAACTTGATATTTGAGCTCAAAACCCTTGGTGGTTTAGGGTTTTGTATTTCTTATTTTCCTAATTGTTGTATTTTGTTGGAAATTTTTAATTTTGAGTGGAAGACAAAGAATCTTTGATCAGTCATCTCAATGATAATAAGAGCTTAATAAATGCAATTTTGTATGTTACAAGAGATGAAATAAGTAATCACATGTGATAAAGTTAAGTCTTCAATATCTAGTGATGGTAAGTCATTAGAACATACTATAGCTAATCCCACACCAATATATCTACCTACATATAGTGGAGAGTTGGATTATGTATTTTAACCTTGGTTTCCTGAAGCTACTATTGCTACATATACCATGGGGCTAAAAAATGCTTCATATCAAATATTGATTTCAATGCCTAATACTACTCAAACTATGTTCACTTCCCATTTTGGTGATTACTCAGCATACTAATCTAAACTCCAATGGATATATAGCTCAAACACTTCTTCAAGTTATAAAGACCTTAAAAGACAAGGTTACAAACATTGATCAAAAGGCTTTAAATTTTCCTCATGTTATTCATTCTGAAGATGTTTTGCATAACCCTCTTGCACTTGAGATATATTTGTACCCTTTCATAGCTAATTTTTTTGCACCTAATTTCCTATTTTATGATGGAGAGGTTAATCTTGAGCATCATCTTTGATCTGTCTATGCGACATGCCTTGATTATTCCTCTAATGATAAGATTTTGACCAAATTATTTCCAATAAGCATCAAAGAGTATACTTTGAGTTGGTTATATGATTTACCTCTTCAATATCTATAATAATTCAAACCTCTTGTAGATCATTTTATACAACACTTCTCTATTAACATTACCAAAAAGGTTTCCTATGCCCAAATTCTAAAAATCAAATAAGGAGCCAATGAACCTATCAATGAATATGTCTTGATGTATAAGATAATGTTGGCTAAAATGATCAATCATATGGTAGATAAATAACTTTAATACCTTTTCAAATAAAGTTTGATTGGTCTTTTTCATGAGTTCATCACTTTTAAAATAGTTCAAATCCTTTGATGACTTGTGCCATGTTGTTTGGGACCATGAAATGAACATTATCTCATTGAACAAACTTAAATATGTAGTCAACACACCTAGTTTTCCTTTATATCAAATCTAAAGTTTACAATTAAACAAAATCATAAGGTAAAACCTCATAAGCCTAAAAAGGAATTAACCACCATGTTTATGTAGTTATACAACAACCTAATAGGCTTATTTTTTATAATACACTGACGAGAGAATTTACATGCTTACCTATGTCTCCTACTTTCTAACTCTCATGGATAGTAAAGTGTCATATTATATATCTATTTCATCCTATAAAGGTTGATATGGGTCAGCCTCTACCTAATGTATATGATTTTCAAATGCTTATTGTGACTATCACCAAGGTCATGGGTATTTTACAAACATATGTTTTACCTTGAATCATAAGATCCAAGACCTCATTGATAACCAAAAGAATACTTTTGATGCTCCTATAAAGGAATCAAGTTGATATCCTGGTGATCACTAAAATTAGATTATATTTAAAAACCTTTTGTAGGACCATTCTAAGAAGGATATAGAAGTGCAAATGGTATATAAAGCACATCTTCCTCCATCACACTATGATCACCCACTAGATGGTATTATTGGTACCTATACATAACATAAACATCATATGGTTTATATACATTTTATTACTTTAGATGATGGTGAGATTAGGGATAATGACTTTGATCTTCATTTAAGCATACATTAATCACCAATGTCTATGTAATGTTATGATTGATAATGTTGCAAGAAAACATTTTAGCATCATGACATTACTTACACACTTTAGTTATACTCATCATTATTTATATCCTAAAACTACCATATTAGTTAAAGCATTTGATGGGACCTCATAAAAGATTCTTAGTGAGATTGACTTACCTTTATAGGTGGGTCCCACACATGTGGTTACTACCTTTTCAATTATACCTTCCACAAGTGTCTTTAATATGTTATTAGGATGCCCTTGGATAGATAATCTTAGAGTAGTACCTTATATTTTGCATGGGTGTTTTAAATACATTCACACCAATGGGGTAATTACATTTTCTTGAATTTCATATGAGCATCTTTTTTAACAAGAGAGATTTATACCTAGAAAATTAATTATCAAGTCTAATAAGGCTAATTTACCTTAAAAAGGTAAGCAATATGCAAACTCTTTTACTATGAGGCTAGTAATTTAAATACCATTACATCAGAGATCCATAGTGGGTTGCATGGAATCCTCATCTAGTACACACAATATTCATATATGTAGAGCACCTACACATGTTCCTATTACTATTGTTCCAAATGAACCACTAAAAACTCATGAGATCCAAAAACCCCTACTCCTATTTTTCTTACTTTTTTTCACAACTAGAGAGTCCCATTATACATACATAAAGCTTCATGGATACTAAAATGATAAGTATTGCACTTATACATGCTCCTCAACAATGCCACAAGTTTATTAAACCAAGTTCATAGTGGGAAGATATTTATGAGCATATTTTAGATGTGATCATAGGGTAGTCTCTTCACATTTCCAAAAATAAAAAATATATAAAAAGCATTCAAAAATACAAAAATATTTTTGGCACATACATATTCTATTGGCTCCTTGACATATATGTGCTAGTTCCATGTTGATAGATAATATATAAGTTAACTATCCATACACGTGTTTCAAACTCTTATTTGAGTATGATATAAGCATACATAGATACATGATTTATGCACTTTTGGATCTTAGGATTTCCATATACTCACATCCTTAGGACAATGGGGGAATACACCTCTATGATCACAATACATCCATGTTATATAATTCTATGGTAACTATACATTATCATGTTTGAGTTTATATATGTACTTAGATAAGCCTTTATCCATTTTTTTATATTCTATTATGTGTTTGATATGTTATGTACTTGGATATTTTACTAACACATTTGATCCATGGGCTCCTATGATATATTTATATTGGTTACTTATGTTTTCATTTATGTAATTATGTGAGTGTTTTGCCTTATCATTGTCTTGCTTGTTGAGTATTTGAATATAATCTATTATTTATGGCCCCATGCCTTTATTTGCTTCTTTGACATTTGAATATTTCATTACTTGTATTTTGACATTTGAGTATGTCATTTCTTTCTTTATGGACATTTGACCAAGTCATTCCATTTGATTGTATAGAATTTAAACATGCCCTTTGTTTGTGGGCTCTTTGGACCATTTTTAGTTGATTTGATTTTAAGTGATCTTGTGTGTGTGTTTGATTACTTTTTTAGCTTGTACTATTACTATCTAAATGTTTCCATGATATTCATCATGCATATTAGGCCTTCATGTGATCACATTCTCTATACTTAAATATACATTTACCTAGACACGTTCTCCTATATGCTACATGGTTCATTCATAGTTATATGGTTATCTTATCTATTTGAAGTGAGGTTTTGATATGGTACAGAGTTTTTTTTCAACATGATAAGTACCAAGCACTAAAAAAGGCATCGACATTAGAATTGGCATTATTGACTTTACCACTTTAGACTCTCCACAACTTGATCTCCCTTCTATGGACTCCTCCCTATCACATGGCAACACAAGGAACTTCAACGGGTGGAGAGGTAAAGAAGCTTGGCCATGAATAAAACATTTGGGTTGCATTTTTACAGCTTGGCATAAAATCAAATATTATATTTGACTTAATACTCTACCCTTTCATTAGCTACGTGGGAACTAACCATCACTATTATTTGGTAAAATTTTTTTTAAATGTTTCATATTGTCTTTAGTTTTTTTTTAAATGCACAATAGTATGATAAATATACAATTTTTTATGTTATGTCAAATTGAATTTGGTCATAACTAAATTGGATATTTAAATTTTCTTAAAACTTAAGAGGTTGGAGAAGTCTTGGGATTGAACCCCTCTTATTTTATTTTATATACAATTTTTTTAAAAAATCCACTATCTTTTAAAGCCTAATATTTTTTCTAAGAAAAGAAAAGGCATATTTTTTTAGTGGGGAGGATTGGATTATAAATGGGGACATCACTCTTTGAGTGATTTGATTATTTTTTAGAGGCAACCTTTTTTTTTAAAAGTGGAATATTTCAAGTGGTGTAATTTATTTGTGGGGGAATCATTTTTTAATATGGTGGAAAAATATTTTGGAGGTCATTTTTTAAGCCACTTTTGTTTTTAGGATATCACTTTTTCATCTCCTGTGTCAAAGATAGAGGGTGAGCTCAATCTGGTAGGAGGTCAAACCCCCTCACAGATAGAACAAACTTCTTCTCACTCCTCCTTACCTTAATTTTTTGGAGATCATTGTTATTGTACATGTACCCTCTTGGCCCACATTGTAATCCTTGTCATCACACTTTGCACTCATAGATGCATTATCGTTAGAGTATGACGTCGGATTTTTTTATTATGCATTATTATTTTTGTGCTAATTTTGTACTCACGGATGAAATTTCAGTAGATATTTATGTCTTGTGCTCTTGAGTACAATTTTCTATCATAAAATGCTCCCTTATTTTAGGAGCAACTCTCTTCTTGATGGTGTCTTCTATAGATTGATCGCATTCTAGGTTTCATGCATCATCTGGTGTTTTTTGTTGTATGGGATATTTATTTGTGGTCATATTAAGAGTCATGGAGTCTTTTTATTCATGTTTGTATGTTCCATGTTGAGCACTTACTCTTCAATTATTTATTATCCCATCACCACCAAGGCCATGTTATTGAGAGATATTTGTTATGTATCTTCAACATTTTTTATGAAAGTTGATAGTATCCTTCAGATTTGTTATGGAGATTGATATACTTTTGAAGAGTAGATATTTTAGTGAATATAATGTCATCATGTTAGTGTTTGAGTACTTTATTTATCCCACTCAGACAGACTTTTTTGTATCACTCCACCTAGTCAGTAGTATGGGGGTGGGGGTATGGCATAGATCCACTTCTTCAACTATCATGTTCCTTGCTAACCTTTTGTGCATTGCATCTTCTAGTAGTATATTGAATTCAATTGGTGAATCATTTTTCACTATTGATACCTCTAGCAGTCTCTTTTCATAAGAGTTATTCTGGTGCATTCCAGTGTTAGTTGTTCTTATGATCAAGTAGTGGATCCAAACTACTCATTCAAAGTTGAGTTCTATTAAGACTTTTAAATCCACCAAGTGCATTTGTATTTGATGGCATTCATTCCATCCAGTGCATCTCTTCATCATTATGTTTGAATATTGAGCCATTTGCTTTCTTGGGACACCTTACAACATATCTTTTTTGCTCTCTCAACTTTAGTTGTTGTTATTAGTTTTTGGGCACCTTGCGGTGATACATTTTATCTTTGGTGACTCTTTTTCCCCATATTTTGAGATTAGTGTTTTTTTATAGAGTTAGCCTTATACATAGTACCAATTCTTATTTTGACTGGGTGGTTACAATGATTTGTCATCCATGTAGTCCAGCAAGATGGATTGGTTACCATAGAGATAATTTGTATTTCATTACGATTTTATACATGGGTACCTAATTAGGCCTAGTTACTAGAACCCATAAGTCTCTTTACTTTCTCTTTTTTCACTCCCTATCTATACTTAAAGTAGGGTGTTAGAGTAAAGCATATAAACATTATTTTATGAGTTTGTTTATTGTTAAATATGCTATTATATTTTGTGCATATATTTATTAAGTGAACAATAATAATATAAACTCTAATTTTATGGTTATTCATGCAATAATATTTTGTTGTACAAAACAACCTACCTTGTTTATTTAATAATCACTCCCATGAATTTTTGACTTGGTCATTGTGGAGACTCACACGAATAATTCTGAATACATTACAAATACTCTTTTGTCCATATTTTATTCTCTATGTATAATTTCTATGTTACAGAAACTATGGTAACGGTTTGAAAGATAGATCCTACTAGTGATGAGTTCATTTTAAACTCCAATAGATGTAACTATCAGTTTATATTTTCCTTCACCTAAAAGGTGGGTATATGATTTGGGGCATGTCATAGAGGCATGTTTTACATACATTAATATTTTTAGATTCAGTGGCAAGATGTCATATAGACATTGATTCCACATGTTCATAGTCTCAAATTCAATGGGTATGTTTTGCAAACATATTCTCTAGACTTACTCAATATTCAAAATCTCCATATTATAGTGTGTGTTATGTTTTGAAAACATGTCCTCCACATTGGCACTTATATTAATTTATAGTTTTAGATTATAGTGGGGGCATGATTTAGAAGCATGTTCTCCACACTTACATAGTTTGAAATTGGCCAAATTGGATAGTTATATAATTTTGATACATAATTATGGCATAATTCTATACATTATTACCATTGTTATACAAAATTTAAATATCATACATATCTAAGGTGCATATGATATGTAATGTGTACCTAATATTATAAAATCAAATGATTTTTAAATTCAAAGTATTTTTAAGGATTGTCACACCCTCCAAGTTGGACTTTTATAGACTATATTGAGTCAATCTACTGTAGTAGTTGTTTCACTTTTTGGTATGGTTTAGGTGATTAAATAACTTAATATTTCTAAGTTTTTAGGTTAGACTTGATTTTATCATCTAGCCTCACAAGTTTCATAGTTAGATCTAACTTGATTGACTCACACTCACTAGGTTATAAGTATGATTAGGTTGTATGGTTGAGTTAGTTTCAACAACCATGTGGTAATCCACCTTTTCTCCAAGGTTGGGGGCATGAGCCCTTATATCTATTTATTTATCTATCTCCTTAGATATATGGAATTTATATATTAATATTTGTCATAATCTCAATTTCAATGATTAATAATGACAAATCTTTCAAATTAAATTATCAAAAGATATGATGGTTTTATCAATTCATAGGTGTACTCCTAAACCTTGTTCTTTCAATTTCAATCATTTAAATATTCTCAATTTTAGATTACATGCTAATTTTTTCCAAAATTTATGGGACATTTGCTAAGAGGATTTGCTCAATGCTATTAATAAATTTTATAGGTTGGGATATTTGCTTAAAGAGTTGAATAATACGCACATTGTGCTAGTTCCTAAGAAATCAGTGGCTAAAGATTTTAAGGGCGTCCATCCTATTAGTCTAGCTAATGTCATTTATAGAATCTTTACTAAGACACTAGCCACTAGGTTGTAACCTCTTCTCACAATCTTTATCTTGAAGCAACAAAGTGGTTTTATTAAAGGGAGGATTATTCAAGATGGGGTGATTATGGTTCATGAAACCATACATTCCATGGAGAAGAGCAAAAAAGTAGGTATGGCCATTAAAATAGACATAAACAAGACTTTTGATAGAGTCTCATAGAAATTCCTTGATAAAGTCTTGGTAAAATTTGGTTTCACTGATAAGTTTAGAAAAATCATTTATGCCTACATTTTTAGTCCCAAATTTTCTATCATTGTTAATGGTGAACCTATGGGGTTCTTTGCCAGCTTGAGAGGTATAAGTCAAGGGGACCCTATCTTCCCTCTCCTCTTCATTATCATGGTTGATAGTCTCAGTAGGATAATTTCAAAAGTTGTCACCTTGGGATAGCTCAAAGGATTCAAGCCTACCTCCCAGGGATTAATAGCTTCTCATCCGTAATTTGTTGATGACACCATTTTATTGTTATTGGCTTCCATTGTTGAGGCTAAAAAAATGAAATCTTCATTTCAACTATAGTAGGCAGCTTCTAGTCAATAAATTAATTATGATAAAAGTTCTATCTACTTTTTTAACACCCCTCTAGCCAAGAAAAAGAAGATTGCTACTATTATGGGTTGCTTGACAAATTCTCTCCCTACTACTTATTTAGGCCTTCCTTTTGGTAATAATAAAGTATTTATGACTATTTTTAACTCTCTTCTTGATAGATTTCATAAAAAATTTATAGGTTGGAAAAGAGTTGTGCTATCTAATGTAAGGAAATGTCTTATGATTAAGAGTACTCTATAGAATTTACCTATTTACAGTATGCCCATGTTATTTATTCCTTCTACAGTGATAAGCAAAATTGAGAGGATTCAAAAACACTTTATTTGGCATGGTGCTAAAGAAAGATTTTGGTATCATCTGATTACCTGAGATCAAACATGCCTTCAAAAGAGGTATGGTTGGTTGGGCATCAAAAACATCAGAATCATGAATGTTGCTTTAATTCCCAAGATGGGCTGGAGAATTATCAAGGACCAACAACCTTGGACTGATGTAATTAAATCCAAATATCTTGATCTTAAGCATGCTCATTCTTTTCTTTATGAGGAGGATATTCCTAGTGATTCAGTATTTTGAAACAATTTGCTTCAAATTAGGAACAACTTAGTGAGGGGATGCAGATGGAAAATGGGCAATGGTAAAAATATTTTATTTTGGGAGGATAAATGGACTGTTTGGGACATTTTGAACAATTTTGGATAGGTTAAAGACCTCCTTATTGCTAAGTATGGGAGATAGGTGAGTGATTACATTTGCAATAATAAGGGTAAAAAAGAGTGGAAGCAGCTCTCTATGGATAGACTAGATTTGATTATTGGTGTGACCTCCCTTCAAGGGAATATTAATCATGTTCCCATTAATTAGATTGATACTGAGGATGAATACCTTTAGGTTCACTCTTTTGATGGTTCTTACACTATTAAATCTAGTTATAACTTCATTTTTGGAGACACTTAAATTGATTATGATTCAAGAAATATATGGTCTTCTAAACTTACTCCTAAGATCAATCACTTCCACTAACTCACTCTTAAATTAAAAAATTGTAATAAATGATAGTGTTATTAAAATAAGTTTTATAATGCCAAATATGTGCAGTCTTTGTAAGAGTGGACCTGAATATGTTCATCACTTATTTTTACATTATTCTTTTGCTATTAAAGTTTGAAGTGATATTTTTTATAGGTTTGGTGTAAACTAGACTTTCCCACATAATATTTTATAGGCCTAGATTCAATGGAAGCCCTCTTTCAAACATTGCATTGTGCAAACACTTTGGAAGCTGATATTTCTTCACACCATCTAGGGAATCTATAAGACTAGGAATGCACTCATATTTAGAAACTGTAGAAACACAAAAAAGAGGCTCATAAAGGAAATCATTGTGGCTATCAAAGATGATATTCAGAGGTTTAGACCTCCCAAAAAATAGAATTATCCAAAGGAAGAAGAAAGTTTTCTCACTAATTGGGGTTTTGATAGTCATGAGCTTCAGATGAAGGTTCCCATTAGCATTGATAAATCTCTTGTCCAGTCAATCTCACCACCTGAATAATGGTATAAGCTAAATTTTTATGGATCCTCCAAAGGCAATCCTAGAGCAGCGGGAGGGGGGAGTTATTATAAATCATCTTGGACTTGTTATTGCAACCTATGTAGGTAGTATGGGGCATCAGTCCAATCACTATGTTGAAGCTCTTTCCACTCTTTGGTGCTTCAAATTAGCAAAATAATGCAAAATATCTAAAATTATAATTGAGGGGGACTCTATGAATATTGTAAATCACCTTAATAATTTATATCCTCCTAGATAGACCATTAGGGACTTCATAAAAGAATCAATTGAGAGTTGCAATTCCCTTGATAATTACATGATTAATCATACTTATAGGGAGGGAAATCATGTCATAGATGCTTTTGCAAATCAAGGCATCATCTCAATTCATTTGATTTATTTTCACTCAAGTGACACACTACCTATTAATATTAAGAACAATGTACATAATGATAGAAAAGCCATTCAGAATTAAGAGTTGTCAGCTAAAATATGAGGGACATGTGAAAGAGTTCCTCCCACTAGATTTTTCACACTCCAAGGTGAACTTAATAATGATCAATCAGAAAGGTTTTTAGTCTCATAATTTTTGGGTCTACTATCTCATTGTTTAGAAGTGGATAGGAAGCAATTTACAAGTTAATAATAGGTAGAGCAAAGGCATCTACATCCATACTTTAGCCATGGGAGGGTCTTCTTGACAAGTGGAGCCTATGATGGATCAACAATGTAAAAACATTAAAAACCTATAGCCTCTTGTGCAGATTGGGGGCTTCTCCAACTTGGAGTGTATTAGAGGGCATGATCAGTAGATCTCCATTGAATTTGCTAGTAGCTAGAAGGATAGGGTAGTCATCATGGGGGGAAATAATTTTAAAGTGATAGAGGAGTTGATCACTAAGGTTATAGGTCTAAGCATAGATTGCATTAAGTATTTTAGTAGGTGTATAGACAAGGTGACAAAGGAGAAGATCTTTTTGGAATGTAAGTAAAAACTCTCCTATGTTTTAGTAGGTATTGTGGTTTCTTATCTTCCCAAACCCTTTGATGATGTGGTGCAGATGATGGTCAGATACACCACTCTTGAAGGTAGGTATGTTTCAGTTCCCCTTCATGACTTTGTCTTTTTAAATCACTTTAAAAGAGGAGCCTAGATTAGCATTCTGCATTTCATAATGATGTTTATGGATAAATTAGTAATTAAGGTTCAACATCATTTCAGGGCACTCCCTCTTCACCAAGGGATTATACTTGTCCTTTACCAACATTTCTTGAAACTTGTCCCTTTGCCCAACAGTTCTCTTCCTACTAACTATATTCAACCCATTCCCACTAACCCCATGGGGAAGATAAAATTTCACTCGAAAAACCCTTTTTATACTCTAGAAGATGTCCTCCCTTCTCCCAAAAGAGTTTTGAGAAGTTCAGATAAGGGTAAAAAATTTGAAGCAACTTGTAGTCTTCTTGAGATTTATAGCCCTTCCAAGAAATTATATGTGGGGATAGAGGTTAATGAAAAACTTGATAATTTGGAGAAGGATATTGATGCCCAAAAGAAAGAAGTCAACCAACTTTTTCAGACTGCTGGTAAAAAATAGATGGCTATCTCCTCAAGCATTGGTAAGGAAAAAGTGACTGAGATTTTAAAGAATCGCTACTCCTTTGAAGATAGGATCTCAAACATCAAAATCAAAATAGGAGGACTTCAAAACTATAATCAAATAAATAATGTATTTTATGGAATTTTAGGTCCACCAAGTTTGTCAACTTTGTGGAATCAGTGAAGGCATTTAGCATAAAGACTCCTTGGCCCAAGAAATTAGCACTATTGATATGTCTTATCCCTCAAATGCTACTATCATGAAGTAGTTCAATGCCTTAAATAACCTGTAAAATAAAATTGAAGAGGTGGAAAAGTGATCTATTATGAGGTTGTTACACAGTTACTAAGTAGTTATTATTAAGTTATTACTCTGTTGCTATTTTGCATTCTATTTCTTTTGGTTCTTGTATTTATTGTCTCTGGGCTTTCACATCTATCAAATTATTCTTGTTTTGGTTGGGAATGTACCCTACTGTTGTTATGATTTTCATTGCTTTATCTGTCTCTTGAGCCCTTTTGTACAAGGATACAGTCCCTTTCAGAAAAACTATCTTCTAGTTTGTACTGATCTTTCTAGCTATTGAGCATTTTGTACAAGGGTATAGTCCCCTTCATAAAAACTATTTACCAATAATAATAAAATATTTAGTCACTAATAAATCACTCATGTTGGACTCAAGCAAAGGCAAGGTGTGTTATATACACTTAGGTACGTATTTATTTCCTCTAAACTAACAATTTCCTTACTATATTAAAGGGGCTTGAGGGGGGAATGTAAATGATAACTATGAACTATATAGCACCTCAGTTATATACTTGGTAGACTTAGACCATGGTAGTTCATCTTAGTTCTAGACCTTTCATACTTTTGCAAGTCTCATATCTACTCTCTATTGTGCCACTTAGCCTATCTCTTAGGCCAACCAATCTTATGTTGATGATCTAGGCCTTATATCTTTCCCATAATGAAAAAAACATACTTATTTTATACCTCTACAAGTTTTGAGTATGTACCTATTTTCTTACTCTTTAGACACTTACGTCCCAAGAAAACAAATTAATGTATCCTAATGGTCAGCCTAAGTTCTATTATATGAGATATTATCCAAAGGAATTTGTATAAATATAAGATCAATCCTCATTCATTATTCACCTAGCACAGATCATGGAAACTTATCAAAAGAATTCTATTAAGATCAATCATCATTCATTATTCCCTAGCACAGATCAAGGAAACTTATCAAAAGAATTATATTAAGATCAATCATCATTAATTATTCATTATAAACTTTTAAAAAGGCTCTTTTTCCTCTAAATTCTTGGACATGAATTAATTTTAGATTAAACTATAACAATTTGATCTAACCTTATAGATCATGATGACTATTAAGAGGAGAGATGGTTTTATCTTTTATCAAAACATCTCTCGTGACTTTGGGATCCAAGTACTCACTATTTTTTATTTGTACTATATATTATAATATTTATTATGTTGAGAGGTGTTTTATAATAGCATCTGTATGATGATGGGATGTAATATAGTAAATGTGTGTACTTTTAATTCCAATAATAAATTTGATACCCATTTGAATATTATTTATAATTTTTTTTCCTTTTTTCTTGAAAAATTTAATTAAAATATATATAATATTTTAAACATAATAAAGTTTGGAGTCCTATTTTTTTCCCACATCCTAATTAGAGAACAACTCGATTTCTGAGATGATCAAATAAAACAATGTTAATAACCAAACTTTGTCGTTGTATGGTACAAAGTGGACTGAAGACACTAATTTTTTGGAATAGTAATAACAAGTGTTTGGACCAAATTAAGTTAGTATGGAACATCAAATAATTAATAATGACTCTTCTTTGTGGCTTTCAACCAAATTAGAAATGGCCATTCGATTATACAGTAGTAGATAATTATTGACATTAGAATCATTTTCACGATCATTTATTAAACTTCTAGATGTCATAACATTTCACTCATTAACTCAATTGAAAATTTTTTACACAAAAAAAATATAAATTAAATATGCATGCAGTCATAAAATTTTATACCATTTAGGGAATGTTCTAATATGTTTGAAGAGTCATACAAGATCATCTAGAGGTACAAAATTACATTCTAGTATTTTTAGTCATAGTAGAAGTAGTAGAAACCAGATAACTTTGTAATTAGATGAAAAATTGAATTAAAACTCACCCAAAATCATGGATTTAATATTTAGAGGATATCTTTAAAATTTTATTCCCATTCGAACTTGCTTGTCAAAATTGTTGTTTATAACAAGTCTAGTTAATTATAGGTAGTTTTTCATCTTTTTCATTCTTTTTTAATTTTGCATGTTAAATATAATTTTGAGTTGAGATTTATTTAAATAATATTATTTAACTTTTTTATTCATTAAAAATTAAAAAAAATTAATATTAGGGTTTCACGAAATTTTGAGTATTAAACCTATTTATATTTTCATGCTTTTCTAGTATGTAGATTCATTAGAAAAAAAGGTGTGAATGTTGGTGAGGTGCATTTATGGTCATGAGAGACCTTAATCTCTACAAGTATAAAGTACCTCATCAAAAATTCTACCACTAGGTCAAATGATATAGTCCAGTTTGTTATGTCTGCATAGAGGCTTCTTCTATTGTTATTGTCCTCTACTCATCGAAACCTTGCAAAGAAGTATGTTTGTGCACAACCTAATTGATTATTATATTTTGAACTATGAATCATTATAAATATAAAAATTCTAAATTTAAAAAGTGGATTTTTGGCTATGATGGATTATCATTCATTAATTATATATAAGAAACTCACTACAACATTGCAAATGTTATGTTTGGACAAGATAATGGTGGCCTTGTCTGGCAATGGCATCGATTACCATTTTATGAAGAAGCTTATGGTCTCACACATCATAGGAAAAAATCCTCATGTACTATCATTCATATATTTTATAATTCTACAAAAGTGGATTTTTAAGAAAACTTCTTAACTTGACTACAACACCTAATGTTACTTTTTAAAACATTGTTGCAAGTTTATTATTATTACTTAATCATTGTTTTATATACTCATTAGATCCTCAATCTCTTTTTTTTATGAGAAATAATGTATTCATGCAATAGAATATGGTGCTAAAGATAATAGATTCCATGTATCATGATTTAAATGAGAATTCCAATAATACAATGAACATGAACAAAATAATTTTAGATCACTTTTTTTTTCTTTACTCTAAATCAAGTAAACCCTCCACTAAATAATGATTAAACATAAACATCGAGTGTGTGTTAGATATGTGACAACAAATTTAAATTTTGTATCTTTTTGTGGTTCAATTTATACCCCACTCCTTGACAAGGGAATGTTGGGCGGGGGTGGCATGCAGGTGGGGAAGGGGGTGAACTCCCCGCAACTATTATTGTAGGGGGTTCTATGGGAGGTAAAATAAAATAAAATATTCAAACCCATGTTTCTAAGAAGATGAATTCCATTGGATTCTATTTTTAGAAGGAAAGTCATAATGATATTTTTACACATTATTACTAGGAGGAATCCTAACACTGATTTACTAATTAGGCATATTCATCTTTGTGGAATTCACATGTAATATACATAATGAGTTCACATGTAATATGTTCATCTTGAATTAATAAAATTCAGATATCTTGCACTATGGATGTTTTCTTGTCTTGATAAGGTTTTACAATATAAATCCTATGTTTTTTCTCATGCATGCTAAGTATTTTGTATAATTGATTATCCTTGTTATTGCATTATATCATTATTTTTTGGTTTAGAGTGAGTGATTTCCTAATAAGTGGAATTAGAGTAACATTATTATTATTTTTCAACACTCATGTTCTATATTTGGTGTTATTTTATATAGCATCAAATGATGAAAGTTACGAATGTAAAGTTTGATGTGGAGAAGTTTAACAACAAAAACAATTTTGAGTTATCGAAACATAAAACACATGATGTGTTGGTGTAACAGGGGTTATACAAAGCCCTATATGAAAAGGCAAAGAAACCTAAGATTATGAATGATGATGACTGGGAAGATTTAGATATAAAATCTCTTTGTAAGGTACGATTATGTTTAGTAAATAATGTTTTCTTCAATATAGATGGAGAAAAGCTTGTGGTAGACTTATGGACTAGATTAGAAGGCTTGTATATGATGAAATATGTAAAAAAAATATTTACTTAAAGAGGAAGTTGTATACATTGAGAATGAAAGTAGGTATGAAAATTATTGATCATTTAAATATTTTCAATAATTTGTTATTCCAGTTGACTAGTATTGGTGTGAAGTGGATGAAAAAGAAAAGGAAATCATCTTATTATGTACTCTACCAAATTCTTGGGATCATATAATAACTGTTATTAGCTTCATTATTTCTAATGATCTTTACTATGATTCTATTGTGGGAACATTGTTGGGGAGGATACAAGGAGAAAATCTAGTCTAAAGACTTATATGCCTGAAGCCATGGTTGATAAAGGAAGATCTAGAGAAAGATGGAAAAGATCTAAAGGCATATATAGATCTAAGCCAGAAGCCAAGAAGAGTAAAGAAAAGTGTTAGCACTATATGAAAGTAGGACATCTTAAGAAGAATTACTAGCATAGGAAATAAGGTGAAAACAAGGAAGAGTCCACTAAAGAAGTAAATTAGGTAAAAATAAGTGAAGGTATTAGTTATGAAGTCTTATCTATATATAATTCTTCCTCTTATAATCATGAATTGTTATTTGATTTGGGTGATACACATTGCATGTGTCTGCATAGGAGTTTACTTTCTTCTTACCAAACCCTTGACAAATTTTCTATTATTTTAGGAAATAATGTCTCTTGTAAGACTGAAGGGATTGGTATCATTAAAATAACAATGTTTGATGGTATAGTAAGGAGCCTAATAGAATTAAAACATGTACCAAAAATTAAATTAAATACGATTTCTTTTACTAAATTAGATTCATGTGGTTATAGGTTCACAGGTCAAGGTGGAGATCTAAATGGGTCTTAGGGTGCCTATAATGAAGGCTCTAGAAGTTGGTAACCTTTACATATTGTAAGGGACTATAGATATCAATCAAATAGTTATGGTATCTAACAAAATAGAATATCATCTTCGTCTATGGCATCTACATTTGGGCCACATGAGTGAGAAAGGGTTAAAGGTACTGAAAAATCATGAGTCACTTCCTCATTTAAAATCTTTAAATTTGGATTTTTGTAAGCATTATTTTTTTAGGAAATAAAGTAGATGGATATTTAGTGCTATAAATTACGTAAGTAAAGGTATTCTCAAGACTAAATTCATTATATATTTGGGGTTAAACTCTTGTAATTTTGTATGGAGGATCATTGTATTTTGTTACGTTTATAGATGATCTCTCTAAAAAAGTATGGGTCTACTATTTGAAAAGAAAGTCTGATGTTTTTAGTGTATTTAAGCAGTTTAAAGATTTGATTGATAAGAAAACTAGTAGGTCAATCAAATGTTTAAGAAAAGACAATGGAGGCAAGTTCACATCATTCGAGATTCAAAACTATTGCAAGGAAGTTGGGATTGAAAGACATAAAACCACCATAGCTACACATCACAACAAAATGGGGTTATTAAATATATGAATATGACTCTTCTAGAGAGAGCAAGGAACATGCTTAGCAATGAAAATTTGGATAAATGTTCATGGGCAGAAGTGGTTTGTACAACATGATATTTGATAAATTATTCACCATAAGTTCTAATAGACTATAATATTCCTAAATAGGTAAGGATAAGCCATCCATGTGATTATTTAAATATTATGTTTTTGGTTGTAATGATTATGAACTTAATAATAATAATAATAATAATAATAATAATAATAATAATAATAATAATAATAATAATAATAATAATAATAATAATAATAATAATAATAATAATAATAATAATAATAATAATATAAGTGTTCAAAATTAGACCCAAGATCCAAGAATTGCATTTTTTTTGGGTATGGTGAAGGAGATGGTGTTAATGGATACATAATGTGGGATCCTACTACCCATAAAATCATCATTAGTAGAGATGTGTAGTTTGATGAATTATCTTTTCTAAAATCAGATGTAGAAATGAAAGAAAAATAAGAACTAGAAGATCAACATGTCAAACTTGAAATTGAGCCATATTCAAATTATAAAAATGAAAAAAATTGTCCATTTTTTTATGGTGAAGATGTTGAAGATTTACAATAACTTGAGGAAACACCTCATTAATCAGAATAGAGGTCAAAACATGATGAAACACCTCCACATCTAGTATGGAGATATACACAGGTTAGGTATCCTCCTAGTAAGTATTGTCTCAATATTTCAATTGTTTTGATTTATAATGATAAGGAACATAGTTTTTATCAAATAGCATTGGAGGATGTAGATATTACGAAATGGAAAAAAGTAATATAGGAGGAAATGGACGCCTTGGTTAAGAATAAGCCATGGGACCTTATAGAACTTCCAAAAGGTAGAAAACATATTTGATATAAATGGGTTTACAAATGAAAGATAGGAGTTGATGAAAAGGTTGAAAGGTATAGGGCTAGATTTGTAGCAAAAGGATTTGTAAACAAAGAAAGTATGGATTACCATGAACTCTTTTCACCAGTTGTTAAACTTGTTTTGATTTGATTTGTTTTAGCATTAGTGGTTCTAATTGATTTAGATTTAGAGTAGTTAGATCTTAAAACAAAATTCTTGCTTAGAGATTTAGAAGAGGATATATATATGGAACAACTTGAGATTTTTATACAAGATAGAAAAAAAGGATTTGATTTCAAGCTCAGGAAATCATTATATGGCCTGAAATAGTCACCTAGGAAATGGTACAAAAAATTTGAATCCTTCATGGGGATTAATTTTTTTTAAGAGTGAGTATGATCATTGTGTTTACTTCAAGTTTTTGGACAATGGCTTATTTATTATAATGGAATTATATTTTGATAAAATTCTTGTAGCAAGTAAAAGCATGGCATAAATCAATAGTTTAAAGGCTCATCTAGCTAGGACATTTGATATTAATGATCTAGGAGTAGAAAAACAAATCTTAGGCATGGATATATATAGAGATAAGAAAAATGGTAATCTTTAGTTATCACAGAAAAGGTATTTGGAAAAGATACTAACCAAATTTAGTATGAAGTATTTGAAACCAATTAGTATCCATTTTAATTCTCATTTCAATTTTTCTTTAATTTCATGTCCTTATATTGATGAATAAAAGTTGTATATGTATCATGTACCATATGCTAGTGCTGTAAAAAGTTTAATTTATTCTATGGTATGTACAAGACCAAACATTTCAAATGTAGCTGGAGTTGTCAGTAGATATATGGAAAATCTAGGTAAAGAAAATTGGGTAGTAGTGAAGTGGGTGTTTCACTACTTTCAAGGCATAAGTGACTATTGCATCCAATGTTGATTCTGATTTTGTAAAAGATCTAGACAAAAGAATATCAACATCTAGTTATGTTTTAAAATTTGTAGATGGACATAGTAGTTGGATGTTGAAGCTTCAAAAGACTATAATTACATCAACTACTGAGGCAAAATATGTGCCTACCTATCATTCTTTTCATGAGGAAATTTGGATAAACAACACATTGGGTGTGTTTGGAAGAGAACAATACAAAATGAAGGTATTTTGTGATAGTTAGGGTGCAATTCATTTGGCCAAGAATCTATCTGTTCACAGTAGGATAATGCATATTATAGTAAAGTACCATCTTGTCAGATGGGTGATTGATGAATGAAAAGTAGCAATTGAAAAGGTTCACACAAAGGAAAATAGTGCTAATATATTCACCAAACTAGTTTTGTTAGAGAAGTTAAAATGGTGTTTGGCTTCTCTTGACTTGTAGAAAATATGATGAGTTGGTTAGCAAGATATCAGATGAAAATTGTTGTCAAGATGGAGATTGTTAGATATGTGACAATAAATTTTAATTTTGGATCCTCTTGTGGCAAGGTTTGTAGCCCACTCCTTAATAAGGGGTGTGGGAGGGAAATGACACCCCATTATTATGATAGTGGGGTCCAAGGAGGTGGCAAAAAAATCAAGGAGTCAAACTCATGTTTCTAAGAAGATGAATTCCTCCAGAGTTTATTTTTAGAAATAAAATTTTAATGGAATTTTTCCACTCTATTTTTACGAGGAATCGTAATGGTGTTTTGCCAATTAGGTGTATTTATCATTGTAGTTTGTATGTAATCAAACAATTAGTTTACATGTAATATGTTCATCTTGAATTAATAAAATCTTTATATCTTACACAGTGGATGTTTCCTTAGCTTGCTAAGGTTTTACCATGTAAATCATATGTTTTGTCTCATGTAACTTAAGTATTTTATATATTTAATTATGTCTGTTAGTACATTATGTTATTCTTGAGTTGTTTTAGAGTGTGTGGTTTCCTAACAGTATGTTCCTATCTCCCTACATGCATGATAATTTCACACTTTCACCCTATCTAATATGTTTTTCCCATCTTATTGTTCCCTATGTATTCCCCTTTTATAGTTATAGGCTTATTTTATATTTTGAATTATTCTAGTTTTCATATAGGTGACTAATTTTTAAATTATCCTACCTTTTATGTTTTGTTTTTCTCTCTCCTTTCAAGACTATTTTTACTTTGAATAAATAATTTTGTGGATATTTCCCCCTACTTTCATTACATTTGGTGAAACACTCTCAATGTTGCATGTTCATTTTCTAGTAAGGGAGTGGATGCCCGATCATTTAGGTCCACAAAGGTATAAATAATTCAAGGTTTTTATTTAGTTTTCCCTTTTTTTCTCAAAGTTTGTTTATGTAAAAGTTGAAATAATTGATATGATAAATAGATGGGACATAATCATGGAAGGCAACCAAGAGTATACGAAGACGGATCCAAAAGTGGCTTACAAGAAGGGATTGAGTATGTGGGAAAATTGGATATCAGTAAACATGGATTCCCAAAAATTGTTCTTCTATGAATCAAAATCAATGAAATCAAAAATGGTATTACTCTTTACATTCATCATGGATTAATCCCTAATTTTTTAATAAATCAAACAAAAAATGATCTATTTTAGAAAGTGTGTATCATATAATTTAGATAGATGTGAATAATATTTGAGGTGTGTCTTATTTGTCACCTTCAGTGGTTCTATTTTTATTTTGAAATCTAAGGGTCATATTCAATGGTTCTAACTCCTTTCATTTTCCTTTTATTTTTCACTCATCACCTTTCATCCACCTCCTTCCCTTGAATTAGTCAAGATAGGAATGGAAAATTTAATTACATCCCCTAGTTTATTATTTAATAATGAAAACATGGTTAACAAACCTTCACCTTCTGAATAGGACTTGAATGGATTCCCATCCATCAAATATCCATGATATTTACATGTATTATTCTTTTAGGATTACTTGGCCATTGTCTCCTAGTAGGGAATAATTTCCACATGGATTTTTGAGACCACATTTCACACTTCACTTTCATCTTCACTTTCAATGATAGATTCAACTATTATATGTTCTAAACATGCATCCTTCCACTATGGTTTTCCTTTGTTTCTCTTGATGTTCAGGAAATTATTGACTAAATGACTAGTATGAAAACATATGTAGAATATAGAAGATAAGCTTTAGAAATCAATAGATTTGACCCATGTTTTATTCCTTACAATCATATCCACTTGAGTTGGAAGATCTTTAGTAACATCTATCCTAACCTAGATTCAGGCATAAGTTGAATGGCCCCTTTCTTATGTTATTGGATCTTCATGCCAAAATTAACCAATAGAATTGTCTATTGCTTTAAATATAGTATTATCCCAAAATTGAAGAGGTAGTTTTAATATCGGATTTGAATTTAATATACTATGGTTTAGATAACAACATATGCTTATCCTCCCAATTCTAAGAGTATTCACTGAGAACAAAGTCCTTTTATTTAAAAAAATATAAAATTACTATGAAAATACATATAACACAAAGTTTGATTTTGATTTTATCTTATCCTAAAACTTGTCAATGATTCCTGATCCATCCTTGAAGTTTAGGGAGGGTAGATTAAAAGCTATTAAACTTGAAAATAATTAGATTTAAAGGAAAGTTATTTCAATAGAATATTAAAAGTATTGGATTGTTTATTCCTACAATAAATGTGTGTGTGTGTGTGTAATAATAAATATTATTAAAACTCTCCAAGTAACTTTTTATTTCAACCATCCATCCCCCCCTAACTCAATGTTGATGATAGAATCATTTTTTACACTAAAAAGGTGACATAATTAAAAATATATTTACACTATGTTTATGTTTTAAGACTTAAAAAATTTCAAAATTAATAAGTTAATGAATGATTAAAAATATGAATTCAAATACTTGGTAATGCATAATCATCATTTCTCCTAAATTGTCTTAAAGTATGAATGAGAAAATTAACCAACCATGGAATACAATGGAAAAAAACATAAGACATACAAGAAGTAGTTATTGATTTCAATACAAAATAAATGTCAACATGTTATATAACTTCATTTAATTTATAAGTTTACATATAGACTCTTAAACAACTACACATTTAAAAGTAGATTAAGTTATTGATTTAATTGTATTTGTTTAATATGCCTCTTCCTATTGGTTAAATGGTTGATTTTTTAAATTTTAAATAGTATTTAATAGTATGTTTATATCTTTTTAGATGTAAAATCCAATACCACAAGTTATTTATAAACTTATTTTTACTCTAAATTTATGTATTTCTGATACGTCATCCAAAATAAATGACCAAAAAATTTAAACATTTTTAGAGAGATGGGGATAATACAAGATTAAAATCCGAGTTAAGTTATTATTTCATTAAAATTAGTTTATAATAATGACTAATAATTAATATTAATATTAGTTATAGTCACTTGATAGTGACAGTTTGAATAATATAAAGGCACAAAATAATTTATTTTATTGTTTCACATTGAATTGGATGATTTGTCATTAATGTGAAATTCATATAGTATAGAGATCATATTATGATTAATTAAATGTTCTACCTTTGATAGGTTAATTAATTTAGTTTTAATTCATCTTGTGGAGGCTTCTAAGACCTATGAGTTATATAATGACCTTATAAGGTCAATACTATGTTACAAAATCTATTTATCTATGTAAAATGGATAAACACCTCATTATATATCTAGAAACTAAGAATGCTACATTCGGAAAGGCCAAAGAGAGAAATAGTCTTTAGGATAAAGACTAGTTGAGATAATTTTGGGTGTAAAGATAAGTTATATGCCACTTGGATAAGAGTCTAATAAAAGAAAATAAATATGAATATAGGACAAGGAGGTAGTCTTTTTAAGTAGGGGGTCTGGAAAAGACGTATGGCCTTAGAACTTGAATAATCAACTATAAGTATATGAAGATTGATTAATATAAAGAAGTTTGTTGTGTGTTTATAGTCTCTTCATTGAATATGATATTTTACTTATTGTGAGAACTCTCTATGAGAACAGATCTAGTGAAGAGGAGGTAAATATAATTTGGAATATATGGGGTCCAAATGACCATTGATACGATGGGCATTCAAATGTAAGGTTTCAATAATGTGGTATGGTTGTTAAGATTTTAATATAATTATTAATTAGTTTAGAAAACATATAAATTCCATAAATGTTTTAGGTACGTACTTTAGATGCATAAGACTCAAGGAATGATTTTTTAAGTGAAGTATAATAGTACGAAGCTTGTAAAAGTTAAAAAATTCTTTAGAAGTCAATTTATCTTGAAGTTTCACCATCACTTACCTCTTAGGACCTATCACTGTCAATAACACTGTTAAAATCTTATGATAGTCATAAATAATTATCTTATTTTATTATTGAATTGATACATACTTGTGGCATAATTCTATACATTAATACCATTTTTATACACAATTTAAACATCAAACATATCTAAGGTGCATATGCTATGCAACATGTACATAAAATTACAAAATCAAATGAGTTACAGATTGAAAATATTTTTAGGGATTATTACCACCTTCCAGGTTAGAATTTTACAAACTATATTGAGTCAATCTACTGTGGTAGTTGTTTTACTTGTTGGTATGGTTGAGGTGGTTAATAACTTAATCTTGCAAAAAAATAGGTTGGAGTCGATTTTATCATCTAACCTCACAGGTTTGATACTGAGAGCTGACTTAGTTCACTCACACTCACTAGGTTATAAGTATGATTACATTACATGGCTGAGCTAGTCTCAACTGCGATGTGGAAATCCACCTTTTCTTCAAGATTGGGGGCATGAGCCCTTCTATCTCTCTCTTTCTCTATCTCCTTAGATATATGGATTGTATAGATTAATATTTGTCCTAATCTCAATTACAACAATTCATAATGATCGATATTTCAAATTAAAATATCAAAAGATAATATGGTTTTATCGATACATAGATGTACTCCTAAACCTTATCCTTTTAATTTCAATCATTTAAATACTTTCAATGTAATATTACATGCACTAATTATATGTTGTAACATCTTTTGGGTTCTAATTCAGTCACCATTAAAGCACTCATGTTGGTTTCAAGCAAAGGCAAGGTGTGTTATATACATTGAGATACATATTTATTTCCTTTAAACTAGTTGTTTCCTTACTAGATTAATGGGGGTTGAGAGGGGAATGCAAATGATAGCTATGAACTATATTCCACCTCAGTCTTTTACACTTGGTAGACTTAGACCATGATAGACCTTTCTTGCTTCTGCAAGTCTTGTATCTACTCTCTCTTGTATTGCCTAGCCTATCTCTTAGTCCAACCAGTCTTATGTTGATGACCTAGGCCTTCAATCTTTCTAAGAATGCTACAAACATACTTATCTTATACTTTTACAAGTTTTGAGTATGTATCTATTTTCCTACTCCTTAGACACTTACATCCCAAGCAAACAAATGAACGTATCCTAATAGTCGGTCTAAGTTCTATTATATGAGATATTATCCAAAGGGATTTGTATAGATATAAGATCAATCCTAATTCATTATTCACCTAGCAAAAAGCAAGAAACCCTATCAAAAGAATTCTATTAAGATCAATCATCATTCATTATTCATCATGAACTTTTAAAAAAGCTCTTTTTCCACTAAATTCCTTGACATGAATTAATTTTAGACCGAACTACAACAATTTGATCTAACCTTATGGAGTATGGTGACTATTAAGAGGAGAGATCATTTTATCTTTTATCAAATCATCTCTCGTGACTTTGGAATTTGAGTACTTACTATTCTTTGTTTGTACTATATATTATAATATTTATTAAGTTGAGAGGTGTTTTATAATAACATCCATGTTATGGTGGATTGTAATATAGTAAATATGTTTACTTTTATTTCCAATAATAAATTTGATTTCATTTAAATGTTTAAAAAAATAAATAAAAACTAAATAAATAAATCTTATTTTATTAAAAATTTAAATTAATAAAAATATAATATTTTAAACATATAATAAAATTTGGAGTCTTATTTTTTTCCCACATCCTATTTAAAGAACAACTCGATTTCCAAGATGATCGAATAAAACCGTGTTAACAAAATTACCTTCAATCAAAGAATTGTGGAATGGTACAACGTTGTCTTTATCAGTCACAGATTCGTGGAAAGTACTCTAACACGTGATTTATCTATCTGTGATTCACACATCATTCCTATTCTCTCATTTTCTCCTCAACCAAATTAGACACGAAAAATTCGGGTGGGAATCTCAGCGTATAACTGTTGAAAGTGGATGGAATGGTACAGCGATTCGTTTTTTCTTATTGTGGAAGCTGTAAAATAACGAGACACTGATTTTTTTGGAATAGTAGTAACAAGTGTTCGGCCCACGTTAAGTTAGTATGGAACGTCAAATAATTAAGAATGACTCTTCTCTTTGGCTTTCAACCAAATTGGAAATGGCCATTCGGTTATACAGTAGCAGATAATTATTGACATTGGAATCATTTTCAATCAAAGAGATCACCAAACTCGAAAACATTGGAAGAATTACCTGGTGCGTAATTAGTTTATGGATCACGAGGATTTGAGGAATGTAATCACTCAAAATAAATTAAATATTAGTGATATAAAGTGGGTGTGGACACTTTGGTAATACTAAGACAATAAATTTTGTAGAGGAGAAGTGTTTTTGGTGAAAGGTAAAAAGAGATCTTAGAAGGTATGTTTCAATATACATGATATGCCAAGTGGATAACAGATATGCATAGAATGTAGGGTTGTACATGTCATTACCATTTTCAAGAGGACCATGGAAAGATTTGAGTTGGGAGTTTTTTTGGGGTTACCAAACACATAGAGATGTAATGATTCAATTTTTTTAGTTGTATACAGGTTTTATAAGATGGTTCATTTTATTGCATGTAAAAAAACTAATTATGCTACTATAATAGTGGAACTATTTTTCAAGGATGTTATGAGATTGCATGATGTTCCAAAAACTATTACATCAGATAGGAACACAAAAAAGTTATTTTTTGAGGACTCTAAATAATAAGCAAGAAACTAAGTTATAGTTTAGTAGTACATGCCATCCACAAATAGATGGGCATACATTAGTGAAAAGGATCTTGGAAAATATGTTGAGATGTATAGTTGTAGAGAATCCCAAGCAATATGACTTGGATTTACCACAAGCTAAGTTTGTATAATTAAATATTTTAGTGGACAGATCAATAAGGAAATCATCATTTCAAATTATTTATGAGAGAAATTATATGGGTGTACATTTTAGATTGGTACACTTACTAATTATAAAAAGAGTTAGTGATGATGCATAAATATTTATGGAGCATATACAATAGTTGCAATAAGAAGTAAGAAGAAAGCTACAAGACAATAATGAGAAGTATATAGTAGAAATAGATTTAATAATAAGGTTAAATATATTGGAATAAAGAGATTTGGTGATGGTGTATTTGATAAAATAATTATTTTATAATGCAACATACAACAAGTTGAAGTACAAAAAATGTGATCTACTTAAACTTGTAAAAAATATTATTGACAATGCTTATAAGATAAGTTTACCATATTATTATTGCATGTCTGTAATATATAATACTTTATATTTATATGATTTTTATGGAGAATATGTTGAAGGGGAATAAGATGAAGAAGTAGATTAGAAGTAATAGGTACAAAAGAAGAAAAAAGAAAAGATAACGTAGGTTCTGGATAAGAAGACAATGAACACAGTACAAAGAAGTTATATTAGGAATTTGGTATAGTTAGAAGGAGTAAAATTGGAAGACGACACATGCATGTCAAAATGAGAGTTGAATAAAATTGATAAGAATAAATATCAAGAATATAATTAGGGTAATGTGTAAGAATTGAGTTTATTTGAACTAGAGGATAATAATGCAGACAACAAACTTCTAGATGCCATAACTTTTGACTCATTAACCCAATTGAGATTTTGTTCATGCCAAAAAAATTATAAATTAAATATGCATTTAGTAATAAAATGTTATACCATTTATGGAATTTTCCAATATGTTTGAATATCCATATGAGATCATCTAGAGGTACGAAATTGCATTTTAGTATTTTTAGTCATAGTAGAATTAGTAGAAATCAGATAAATTTTTAATTAGATGCCAAATTGAGTTGAAATTTTCTCAAAATAATGGTTTTGATATTGAAAGGATATGTTTAAAATTTTATTCCCATCCTAACTTGCTTGTCGAAATTGTTGTTTATAGCAGGTGTAGTTAACTGAAGGTAGTTTTTCATCTTTTTTCAATTTTTTAAATTTTGCATGTCAAATATAATTTTGAGTTGAGATTTATTTAATTAATATTATTTAAAAATATTATTCATTCAAAGGTGAATAATTTAATATTAGGGTTTCATGAAATTTTGAGTATTATACCTATTTATATTTTCAAGCTTCTCTAGTATGTGGATTCATTAGAAAAAAAAAAGTGTGAATGTAGGTGTGGTGTATTTATGGTCATGAGAGACATTGGTCTATACAAGGATAAGGTACCTCATCAGAAATTATACCAATGGGTCAAATGCTATAGTCCAATTTATTATGTCTGCATAGAGACTTCTTTTATTGTTATTATCCTCTACTCAGTGAAACCTTGCAGACAAGTTTGTTTGTACACAACTTAATTGATTATTATATTTTGAACTATGAATCATTATAATTATAAAACTACTAAATATCAAAAGTGGATTTTTGGATATGATGGATCATCATTCATTAGTTACAGATAAGAAACTCACTACAACATTGGAGGTGTTATGTTTGGCCAAGATAATGGTGACCTTGTTTGACAATGGAAGAAATTATCATTTTATGAAGAATCTTATGGTCTCACACATCATAGAAAAAACTCCTCAAGCACTATAATTTGGCTATTTTATAATTCTACAAAAGTGAATTTCTAAGAAAACTTCTTAACTTGACTACAATGCCTAATATTGCTTTAAAAAACATTGTTGTAAGTTTATTATTCTTACTTAATCATTATTTTATATACTCATTATATCCACAATCTCTTTTTTAAAATAGAAATAATGTATTGGTGCAGGAGAAGATGGTGTCAAAGATAATAGATTCCATGTATCGTTATTTGAATGAGAATTCCAACAATACAATCAACATGAACAAAATAATCTTAGATCACTTGTTTATCATTATTCTGAGTCAAGTAAACCCTCCACTAAATAATGATTGAACGTAAACATATGGTGTGTGTTAGATATGTGATAACAAATTTAAATTTTGGATCCTTTTATGGTGTTGTTTATAGCCCACTCCTTGATAGGGGGATGTACGGGGTGAGGGGTGAACTCCCTCCCAACTATTATTGTAGAGGGTTCTAAGGGGAGGCATAAAACATAAAGGAGTCGAACCCATGTTTCTAAGAAAATGAATTCCATTGGATTTTATTTTTAGAATGAAAGTCCTAATGGTGTTTTTACACATTATTTTTAGGAGGAATCCTAACAGTGCTTTGCCAATTAAGCGTATTCATCTTTGTAGAATTCACATGTAATATACATGATGAGTTCACATGTAATTTATTCATCTTGAATTAATAAGAGTTTGATATCTTACACTGTGGATTTTTTCTTAGCTTGCTAAGGTTTTACCATGTAAATCTTATGTTTTATCTCCTACATGCTGAGTATTTTTTATATTCTATTATCTTTGTTATTTCATTCTATCATTCTTTTTTTGTTTTAGAGTGTGTGATTTCCTAATAAGTGCTATAAAATTAAGGTTACTCTTATTGTTCAACACTTGTGTTTTAGATTTGGCGTTTTCTTCTATAGCATCAAATGATGAAAGTTATGAACGTAAATTTAGATGTGGAGAAGTTTAACAACAAAAATAATTTTGAATTATTGAAACATAAAGCACATGATGTGTTGGTGTAACAAGGGTTGCATGAATCCCTAGATGGAAAGGCAAAGAAACCTAGGATGATGAATGATGATGACTGAGAAGAACTAGATATAAAAGCTTTTTGTAAGGTATGATTATGTTTAGTAAATAGGGTTCTCATCAATACAAATGAAGAAAAGAAAGTGGTAGGCTTATGGTGTAGATTAGAAGGTCTGTACATGATGAAATCTATAAAAAAAATTATTTACTTGAACAAGAAGTTGTATATATTGAGAATGAAAGAAGATATGAAAATTATTGATCATTTAAATATTTTCAATACTATGTTATTCCAATTGACTAGTATTGGTGGGAAGTGGATGAAAAAGAAAAGGCAATCACCTTGTTATGTACTCTACCAGATTCTTGGGATGATATAGTAACTCTTATTATCTTCATTACTATTAATGATGTTGATTACGATTCTATTTTGGGAGAATTATTAGGTGAGGTGACAAGGATAAAATATAGTCTAAAGATTTGTATGCCTGAAGCTATGGTTGCTAAAAAAAGATCTAGATGAAGAGGGAAAAGCTCTAGAGGCATAACTAGATCTAAGTTAGAAGCCAAGAAGAGTAAACCAAAGTGTTAGAACTATATTAAATTAGGACATCTTAAGAAGGAATGATAGAAGAGGAAATAAGGTGAAAAGAAGGAAGAATCCACCAAGGGAGAAAATCAGGTAAAAATAGGTGAAGGTATCAGTGATGAAGTTTTATCTATTTATAATTTTTCCTCTTAGAATAATGAATTGTTATTCAATTTGGGTGATACACATTGCATGTGTCTTCATAGGTTTTTATTTTCTTCTTACCAAACCTTAATGAAAGTTCTACTATTTTAGGAAATAATGTTTCTTGTAAGACTGAAGGGATTAGTATAATTAAAATATCAATGTTTGATGTTATAGTAAGGAGTCTAATAGGAGTAAAACATGTACCAAAAATTAAATGAAATTTTATTTCTTTGAGTGAATTAGATTCATATGGTTATGAGTTCACAGGTCAAGGTGGAGCTCTAAATGGGTCTTATGGTGCCATAATTATAATGAAGGCTCTATAAGCTAGGAACATTTACATATTGTAACTGACTATAGATATCAATCAAATAGTTATCGTATCTAAAAAAATAGAATAGCATGTTTGTTTATGGCATCTACATTTGGGCCACATGAGTGAGAAAGGGTTAAAGGTACTGGAAAATCATGAGTCACTTCTTGGTTTAAACTCTTTAGATTTGGATTTTTGTAAGCACTATTATTTTGGGAAATAAAGTAGATGGATGTTTAGTGCTAGAAGTTATGTAAGTAAAGTTATTCTCAAGACTAAATTCATTATGATGTGTGGGGTCCAACCCTTGTGTAATTTTGTATGGAGGATCATTGTATTTTGTTATGTTTATAGATGATCACTCAAAAAAAGTATGGGTCTACTGTTTGAAAAGAAAGTCTAATGTTTTCAGTGTATTTAAATAGTTTAGAGATTTGGTTGACAATAAAAATGTTTAGGAATAGACAATAGAGGTAAGTTCACATCCTTGGATATTCAAAACTATTGCAAGGAAGTTGGGATTGAAAGACATAAAACCACCATAGCCACACATTGTAACAAAATGGGGTTATTAAATACATGAATACGACTCTTCTAGAGAGAGCAAGGAGCATGCTCAGTAATATAAATTTGGATAAATGTTTATGGGAAGAAGTAGTTTGTACAACATGGTATTTGATAAATAATTCATCATAAGCAATAAACTGCAGTATTCCTAAAGAGGTTTCAATAAGCAATCCATGTGATTATTTAAATATTTTTTTTTTTTTGTTATAATGCTTATACACTTATTAATTATAATTAGTGTTCAAAGTTAGACCCAAGATCCAAGAATTACAATTTTTTTGTGTATGGTGAAGGACATGGTGTTAATGGATACATAATGTGGGATCCTACTACTCACAAAATCATCACTAAAATAGATGTGTAGTTTGATGAATTATCTTTTTTAAAATCAGATGCAGAAATTAATGAAAAATAAGAATTAGAACATCAACATGTCAAGATTGAAATTAAGCCATCTTCAAATTCTAAAAATGAAAAAAATATATCCATTTTTTATGGTGAAGATGTTGAATATTTAGAACAACTTGAGTAAACACCTCAGTAGTCAGAATGGAATTCAGAACATGATGAAACACCTCCACATCTAGTATGGAGATATACATGGGTTAGGTATCCTCCTAGTAAGTATAGTCTTAATATTTCAATTGTTTTGATTTTTAATGATAAGGAACATAGTTTTTATCAAGAAGTATTGGAGGATGTAGATATTACCAAATGGAAAAAAGTAAAATAGGAGGAAATGGATGCCTTGGTTGAGAACAAGTCATGGGACCTTATAGAACTTCCAAAAGGCATGAAACGTATTTGCTACAAATGGGTTTATAAATGAAATACATGTGTTGATGAAAAGGTTGAAAGGTATAGGGCTAAATTGGTGGCAAAAGGATTTACATAGAAAGAAGGTATTTATTACCATGAACTCTTTTCACTAGTTGATAAACTTGTTTCAATTCAAGTTGTTTTAGCATTAGTGGTTTTAATTGATTTAGATGTAGAGTAGATAGATGTTAAAACAACATTCTTGCTTGGAGATTTAAAATATTATATATATGGAATAACCTGAGTATTTTGTACAAGATAGCAAAAAAGGAATTGATTTCAAGCTCGGGAAATCATTATATGGCCTAAAATAGTCACACAAACAATGGTACAAAAACTTTGAATCCCTCATTATGAGCAAATATTTTTAAAGAGTGAGTATAATCATTGTATTTACTTAAAGATTTTGGATAATGACTTATTCATTATACTTGCATTGTATTTTGATAAAATGTGTGTAGCGAGTAAAAAAATGGCATGTAATCTGTTCATTTTCAATTAATAAAATCTTGATATCTTACACAGTGGATGTTTCCTTAACTTGTTAAGGTTTTACCACTTAAATCATATGTTTTGTCTCATACATATTAAGTATTATTGTATATTTAATTATCTCTATTATTACATTATATTATTATTTTGTTGTTATAGAGTGCATGGTTTCCTAATAATGTGTTCCTTTCTCCCTAGTTGCATGATAATTTTACACCTTCACCCTATTTACGATGTTGTCATTACGATCTTATTGTTCCCTACCTATTCCCCTTTTATAGTTACAGGGTTATTTTATATTTTGAATTATTCCAGCTTTCATACAGCTAACTAATTTTTCAATTATCCCACCTTTTATATTTTTTTTCTCCCTCCTTTCATTACATTCTCAAATTGATCTAAACGTCGAAATAATTGATGTTATAAACGTCGAAATAATTGATGTTATAAAAACATGGATCCAAACAGGGATTGAGTACGTGGGAAAATTGGATATCAGTAAACATGGATTGCTCTTCTATGAATCGAATTCAATGGAATCGAAAATGGTATTACTCCTTACATTCATCGCGGATTAATCCCTAACTTTTTTAATAAATATCCAACGTTTGAGAATGGATTATTATAGGGTTAAAATTTAAGGTTTAAATAAAAAAAGATAGCAGTCATTATTAAATTTAGAAATATGTATCCACTTACCTTTGTAATTATATAAACTCATATCTCAATGTGGTACAAAGTTTTAAACAATTTCAACTAAATATAACCTAACAATATAAATGAAAAAATAAATAAAATTAAACTCTCTTAAATAGAGATCTCAATCTTAAAAGTCTCGAATTTTTTTTAATTATTAAAATTATTATTTAATTTTATAGTAATTATTAAAATTAAACTTAAATTACAATTTGTAAAAAGTGTTTTTTAATAAATATTATTTAAGTAATTTAAATTTTAATATTATTTAATTTTTTTAAAAACTAATTATTTAATAAGTGATTTTTTCAAGAAAAAATTGTGTTTAGTTTTGAAAATCTTCAAAATAAGACACGGTTTCTTCCAGAAAAAATCACTTGTTATTTTATGGACTATAAAAACATAAAATCTTAGCTAATTACTTGTGTACACTATTTCAATAAAATATATTTTTTTATTTGAGGTAAATATAAGTTTTAAAAAGGAGCCCTACCCTTTATAAGACCCAGAACATGGATAGTCATCAAAAACCAGATAATATAATATTATCTATCAAAAAGACCAAAATTCAACCGAACATAATAACTATAACAAAAGAACAACAACAACAACAAAACAATGAAAAATACAAAAAAGACATTAAGACCTATTTTTCTTTCAAAATCTAATGATCATATTATGTGGTTCTAACTCCTTGCCTTTTATTTTTATTTATTTACCTTCCATCCACCTCCTTCCCCTCAATTGGGCAAGACAGGAATGGAGAGTTCAAGTGCATCCCCTAGTTTATTATTCAACAATGAAACCATGGTTAACAAACCTTCACTTTCTAAATAGGACTTTAGTGGAATCCCATCCATCAAATCTCAATGATATTTAGATGTATTATTCTTTTAGGATTTATTGGCCCCTATCTCCCTATAGGGAATAATTTCCATAGGTGGTTCTGAGACCATATGTCACATTTCACTTTCAATGATAGATTAAACTATTATATGTTCAAAACCGGTATCCTTACACCACGTTTTTCATTTATTTCTCTTGATGTTTGGGAAATTATTGACTGAATGACTACTATCAAAACATATGCAACATCTAAACGTTAGCTTTTTGAAATCAATAGATTGGACCTATGTTTTATTGCTTACAATTAGATCCACCTGAGTTGGAATATCTTTGATAATGTCTATCTTAACTTGGATTCGGGCATAAGTTGAATGGCCCCTTTCTTCTATTATTGGATCTTCATGCCAAAATTAAAAAATAAAATTTCCTATTGGTTTAAATATAGTATGATCCAAAAACTGAAGAGGTAGGTTTGGAAGTCATAGCCAAATTGGTTTTGTATTATAAGTTTTAATATGGGAGTTAAATTTAAAATACCATGGTTCAACTAACAACATATGCTTATCCACCAAATCCCAAGAGTCTTCACTAAAAACAAAGTCTTTTTCTTTAACAAAATATAAAATTACTAAGAAAATACATATAACACAGAGTTTGATTTTAATTTAATGTTATACTAACACTTGTTAAAAATATGAACTCAAAGACTTGGTAATGCATAATCATCATTTCTACTAAATTGTGTAATAATATTGTACATATTGGTTGTTAATCCTAGGTGTTTAGCTTTGGTATCTCGCTTTATGTCTTATTCAATAAGCTTTCCATTCTCGTAGGAATAGGAAGAGTCATTGGGAATGTGAAATGAATAGTCTTGTTTAGTCTATTTATTATAATGTTTGCTTGCTTTTTCATTGAATCATGAAATATAATTTCATTTTCATTCCTTCAACTTTATTTATGGAATATCATTGGTATCAGATCATAGAATTTAAATTACTTATTGTTTTAGTCAAACCTCTCTTCTCCAAATCCATACAACCTGCATACTATAGTTTGATTTCAATAAATTTGACCCTGACTATGGTTATGTATCATCTACACTTAGCCTTATGTGGACTTACCATGGACCTATCACAACCTATGTATCACCTACATGTATTATGTCATTGGCTACGTATTGTCATGTGGTGTATTCTATCATTTCACATTTACTGTATAAGGCATTTTGGCATTTTCTAAAGGCCTTTGACATGATGGAGTTTCAATAATTTTGGGTTGTGCATCATTTATATTAGCTATTGGACTAGCATTTTCTACTAACTGCGTTTTGATTTCTTGATTACACCTGAGTCTTGGTGTATGGTGTAAGGCATTCACTACAAATTTGGTGTCAACAACAGAGTTGTGTGGCATTTGAAACTACATTTTTTTCTAGCATTAAAATTAAAAAAACCTACGTCTTACTCCCTTGGACTATGTGTTGTTTTGGATCACATGGAATTTTTTCTAAAAGGAGCCATATATATTATTTTATTCTAATATTGGATTTTTTTCCACATGAGACAAATTGAAGGAGAGAAGGTGATTTTTAATATTTTTTTAATTTAAAAAGAAAATTTTCAATTTTAAGTGCTTTTTCAAATTTGAAGCATTTTAAAATTTACATTGTAGAGCAATTTTTTTAATTACCTTGAGCAAGATATTCTAAGTGGATTTGGGCAAAAAAAAAACTAAATCATGTAATTCAAGGAAAAATATGGAGAGCTACTCCTTTACCCATTCATGTATTTAGAAAAATATAAATCTAAAAGTTAAGAAAAATTACTTATATTGATATACGAGGTTTTCTTTTTAAGTCGATGTTAATAACAAAGTAAATCCTTTTCATTAGCTTTACATATGCAGAAAAGGGGATCATTTTGAAGTGATAAGGTACAAATTAGGGATGAAAAAATAATCAAAACATCCAAAAACTCAAACAAAAACTCAAAACCATGTATTCCATCAAATCCATTATTGGCACTACCTTGACTGGCAAAGACAATTGGCTAGAATGGTCTCGACTAGTGAAAAACACACTCATACAATTATCTATGGTTCTATATGTGTGATGGGTCAAAAAAATTGTCTGAATTAATAGGGAATGCAAAAGACACTCAAGCATGGAAGCAAAAAAACTAGGAGGCTTGGGCCTTGATGAGGGCATCAGTGGATAGAGATGTGTTTCATCATATATAGGGGTGAAATACACCATGGGAAGCATATCATAAACTGAAGGACCTATATGACTCCCATTCAGAGTTGGAATTCATTTAGTTATAGTTGAAATTATTTAACTTAGAGTTGAAAGATGGTGATGTGATGAGATTGGCTTCAGAGATACATGATATCAAACATGACATTGAAGTAATAGGTGTCAAAATTGACATATGCAAAACTGCACTCATAAAAATCCTTCTTCCTAACTATTTGACTTATTTGGAGTCTCTACAAGAAAGTAATCAGTTGAAGACTCTCACATTTGACCAGTTGGTTAAAAAGATGGTAAAAAGAGAAAAGACATTTAGAAGGAAAACAAAAACCACAATAGGGGAAAGTGTGTGCTATGTCAAAAAAAATTCTTCCAAACCATCAAACAAGGACATGTCTTCCAAAAATGAAGGTAATAATAAGTACAATAGAAAATGTGAAAAAAATAAAAATCATGGTGGTCAAAATCAAAAATAGAATGATAAACAGAACATCTATTATGAATGGTGTGATAGAAAAGGAAGTCATGAGACTCATGAATGCAAGAATCCATAGGAGAAAATTAAATCATACCATAAAAATAAATATGGAAATTCAAATAAATAGTTAAAATAGTAAAACTCATCCTCATTCCCTAGTGAATGTGTGTTTTCCAGTACAGATGATGAAGAAAATAATGTCTCGATTAGTTCCTCATGGTTTGATGCTTGGGTCCTTGATACTAGTGCCACTAAATATATGACTTTATAGAAATACTTCTTTGAGGAGTACAATGAAGAAAGTTTTGGCTCAGTATACCTCACAAATAGATTGAGTTTGCAACCTCAAGGAAGAGGTAAATTTTGACTCAAGTGTCAAGGTCTTCAAGACTACAATGTTGAGAATGTTCTCTACATTCCTCAATTGAAATGAAACTTATTGTCTATAGTGCTCATAAGGAAATGAGGCCATTTCATTATGTTGTATAATGGTGATGTCATAATTAAGATAAATAGTGAAAATGCAGTCATCTTGACTGTATATGAGGAAGGGAAACTATTCAACTGAAGGGTGAGCCATCAAATTTAAGAAATTATGCTCTTTTTTTGGAAGACAGAATATCTCCAAACATATGGCATGCTCTATTTGGGCACACTCACTATAACATAGTTTGTGTATTGAAAAATAATGGTGTTGTTGGCATGCCTACATTACCTACAAAATCAGATGAGAAGTGTGAATCTTGCATATATGCTAAACACACAAGAGAACCATTTTTGAAGTCACTACTAAAAGTAGACAAAAAATTATAGCTTGTTTATTCATACTTGTGTTCTCTTCATATCCTCTCCATTGGTGGTCATAAGTACTTCATGTTGTTCATTGATAACTATAGTAGGATGACATGGATATTCTTTCTAAAATATAAATTATAATCCTTTGATACTTTCAAAAAAAATTGAACAATGATTGAAAATGAAGCACAAACTCACATTGAGACACTCAAGATAGATATTGGTGGTGAACTCACATCAAAAAAATTTGAATCCTATCTTGATCAAAATGGGATAAAACACCATCTCACAGTTTGTCACACTCCAGAACAAAATATTGTAGTTGAAAGAATGAATAGAACTATGATGAATATGGTTTCTACAATGTTGTATTTCACAGGGGTAAATCTACACTTTTGGTTTGAAATAGCTAAAATAATAGTATACCTTCACAATAGATCACCATCAATAGTTCTTGAATCAAAGACTCCATATGATATGTGGCGTGGTCACCTCCCTTTAGTTTGACATCTTTGGATTTTTGGATCCACTTTTTATGCATTGATTCCAAAGGAGAAGAAAAAAAATTGGACCACATGAGTCTAAAATGTGTCTATTTAGGATATTATGATTCCTCCAAGGCATTCAGGCTATATGACAAGAAAGAGAAAAAAATTATTATTGCAAAAGAAGTTTTCTTTTCTAAAACTACAAAGGACAAAGAGCATATTGAATGATAGTTATGTCAACTAGACAAATATGCAAAGTTTGATGTATAGAAAGAGAGTGATTTAAATGTTTTAGACAATGAGTGGGGGACACAAAGAGTGATTTGAAAGTTCTAGACAATGTTGGTAATCTAGAGTGATTTGATGTCTACAAAGAGATTGATTTGAATATTCTAGACAATGTTGGGAATCTATGAGTGGGGGACACGAAGAGTGATTTGAATGTTCTAGAGTGATTTGATGTCAACAAAGAGAGTGATTTAAATGTTCTAGACAATGTTAGGAATCTATTGATTTTATATTGTCTCATATACATGATCTTGAAACTCCTCCTAAAGGAGAGAGTGAAACTTCATTAGATATTAAATAGGGGCTAGCAGAATAAAGGTCAAAAAGTGAAGGAACTTTAGAGGATGAACCCAAACCACCTGTATCACACTAAAACATGCCTAAGTGGGCCACTCAAACACTGAAAGATGTGATGCCTGATGAATTTGGGAAAATAGGCACTTGAAGTGCACATGCAACCTCATCTCAACTAGACAAGTCTATTGATGAAATTTGGGACATGATTATAAAACTCAAATTGGATAATTCTCAAGAGGAACTATATGTTGTGTTTGATTTAGAGATAACTTTCAAACAAGCTGAGAAGCTTGACTCTTGGAGAAAAGTAATGAAAGATGAGTATAATTCACTGGTGAAAAATGGAACTTAGAATCTGGTTGATCCACCATATGTTTGCAAAGAAATTAGTTAAAAGTTGGTCTATTGTAATAAATATAAGATAGGCATCTCAATTGACAAGCATAAAGCAAGGCTTGTCACAAAGAGGTATGCTCAAAAGAAAGGAATTGATTAAAATGAAACCTTTTCACTTACAACAAAATAAACTTCTACTTGGACCATATTGGCTCTAGCAGTTCACAATGGATCGAAAGTTCACCAAATGGATGTAAAAACTACATTTTTTAATGGAAACCTCAAGTAAGCTATGTACATGACATAACCTGATGGTTTTGTAGTAAAGGGACAAGATCACAAGGTGTGTAAACTAAAAAAATTATTGTATGGTTTGAAACAAGCCCCCCGACCATGTTACGAAAAACTAGCTGAGCACCTCATGAACATGAACTTTAAATGTTTTGAGTTTGAAGATGTAGCTCTTTTTGTCAAAAAAATTTACAAAATATTTATAGTTATGGTGGTGTATGTTGACAATTTGCTCATCACAGGGGAAAATGAATGGTGTGTTGTAAAATTCAAATTAGAGTTGATGAATAGCTTTGAAATGACTAAATTGGGTTATCTTCATTACTATGTGGGTATTAAAGTAATTCAGAAACTAAAGTATTTATTTATCACTCAATAGAAGTACATTGGTGACATTCTTAGCAAGTTTAGAATGGAATATTATAAGCCTCTCAGAATGCCCATAGAATAGAATCTCAAATTGACATCAAAAGATTTAATAGATTTGGTTGATGTCACTAAATATAGACGGCTCATTAGAAGTCTGATTTATGTGACTACCACTTGACCAGATATATCATATGTAGTTCGTGAAACAACCCAAGGAGCATCATTGGGTAACAACAAAAAGCTCCCTCAGACATCTCAAAGGCACAAAACATTTTGGGCTCAAATACTCCAAGGTGGGAGACTTCAAATTGGTTGGGTATTCAAATTCTGCCTATGTTGGTGATCATGAAGATGGAAAGTCCACCTTGGGTTTTCTAATTAATTTGGGAACAATAATTTTTATTTGGAAATCCAATAAGCAATCAGTGCTAGTAATTTCTTTAGCAGAAGTAGAATATAAGATTGATTTAGAGGCAACAAGAGAGATTTTGTGGCTCAAAATGGTTCTTTCAAATTTATAGGAGCAATAGGTTTCATCAACATCTCTCATGGTTGAAAACACTTTTGTAATATGGATGGCAAAGAATCTAGTCTTTCATGAATAAACCAAACAAATCAATACAAAATTTTATTTGATTCGAAACTATGTAAAGGATGGCAGTGTCAAGTTACAACATTGCTCAATAATAGAGAAACCAAAAAACATCCTAATAAAAGTGCTTGGATGAGAAAATTTTGAGAATTCCAAAGGAATGCTTGGTCTAACAAATACCCTTACAGATTAAGGTGGGGATGTAATAATATTGTACATATTGGTTGTTAATCTTAGGTGTCTAGCTTAGGTTTTTTGGTTTTTATCTTATTCAATGAGCTTTCCATTCCTGTAGGAATCAAAAGAGTCATTGAGAATGTTAAATGAATAGTATTTTTTAGTCTATTCATTGTAATGTTTTCTTCCTTTTTCACTGAATCATGAAATAGAATTTCATTGTCATTCCTTTAACTTTGTTTCTGACCTGTCAAGTTGTCTTAAAGTATGAATGACAAAATTAACCAACTGTGGAATACAAAGGAAAGAAAACATAAGACATTGAACAAGTAGTTATTGATTTCAAGACAAAATAAATGTCAACATGTTTTATAACTTCATTTCATTTATAAGTTTACATATGGATCTTAAACAAGTACACATTTAAAAGTAGATTAAGTTAGTATTTTAATTATATTTGTTTAATATCCATCTTCCTATTGGTTCAAGGTTGATTTTTTAAATTTAAATATGATTTAATAGTATGTTTATATCTCTTTGGATGTCAAATCCAATGCCACAATTTATTTATAAAGTTATTTTTACTCTAAATTTATGTATTTCTAATGCATCATCCAAAAGAAATGAACAAAAAAATTAAGCATTTTTAGAGAGATGGGTATAATACAAGATTAAAATCTAAGTTGAGATATTATTTTATTACATTTAGTTTATACTAATGACTAATAATTACTATTAATATTATTTACAATCACTTGATAGTGACAGTTTGAATAATATAAAGGCACAAAATAACTTATTTTATTATTTCACATTGAATTGGATGATTGTCATTAATGTGAAATTCATATAATACATAGATTATTTTAATATTAATTAAAATTTTCTTCCATCCTATTATGCTATTAAGGTATACATGGAAATTCAGTCAATAAATCGATCACAAATTCTTCATTAAATTTTTAATGGTATGAAAATTACCCATAAGGTGCCACGACTAGTAGAGAGGCTCCTCTTTTAACACATTTATCCTTGATTGAAATGAGGCACCTTTATTTCTTATATCTCAAATATATGTGGGGATCCATGACATGTCACATGACATGATTCCTAGTCATGGATTGTCATGACTAATCATGGGGATTTCATAGCTAATTGTATCTACTAGATAATATTGGGTGAAACTAGAAGTACCCATATTTACTTGTATTTATATATACATGCATTTAGTTTTAGTTATAGCTAATTGGAAATAATTGTAGCTAGATGGTTCTACCTAGACATAGTTTCATGTACATGGAAGTAATACTAAATCCTATCATAATTTTTGGTAACATGATAGATATATGATTTGGTGATAACCTTTAATATTAAACGAACATGGAATTGATTATTAATTTTTCAATTAGATGAAAGTTGAGACTCTTTCTTCCAAGGTGGTTCACCATTTAAAATGTCAGGCAATTTTGGGATCCTTGATATAAAGAGTACCATCAATTCAATTTATGGAATATATGGGCCATTGATTATGTATATCCATAACCAAATTCAATTACTTCCTTAGGGTTTTGTTTACTTAATAGTGTAATTACTAAAATCTGATTATATATAACATTTTATTCTTATACACTTATAAAATAACAATTAGGTCTCTACCCTTCAGTTCTAGACCTTTCTATTGTGAAAAGTATTGCATTCACCATCACACTTTGCCTAAATGCTTCTCTTATGGATAAACCTATCATTATGATGACCCTGATCACTATACACTATAATAATTTTAAACTATGATTTATATCCCTCACTATAAATTAATAATATTAAATAATTTTATATCATGTTAGACACTACACTTCAGATGGGGACATTAGCATCAATGCTAGTGTCCGAATTTCAAGTCTTGTGTCTCTAATTCAAAAGTCATCCAAATTTCAAATCTTTCAAAACCTATGGTTTGGCCTTTTTGGAAATACCAAATAATCACCTATTTAAGATCATTCAATCAATTACATAATTAAGTTCTACTACATGTAGACACTATTTTTTAATTAGATAACACATTTGGCTTGTACACTTGGTAAATGAATACCTTGGTTGTTCTTCTCAATTTTGAACATTTACTACTTTTCTAAGTATTGCATAAGCCATATCTTGTTCCCCTTGACCTATATCTTAGTCTAACCAATCTTATGTTCATGACACAAACCTTATATTTTTCTCGAAATGCTTAAAACATGTTTATCTTCCACCCATGTAAGTTCTAAGTATATACCTTCTTTCCTAGTCCTTGGACACTAATGTCTAGGACATATACCTATGTTCACACTAGTGTCCTACCCTGACACAAGTGTGCAGTGCCCTAAAGTCATCCAATTTACAAATGAAACATATTTTTATGGTTAACATAAGTGATTTAATGTGAGTTACTTCTCTAAATGGATTGGCATAAATATAAGATAAAATCTCATTCATTCCACACATACAACCTAGTAAAAACCAAGGAAACTTATCCAAATCATTCTATCAATCATTGAATTGACCAAAACTTCCCTATGTACACATTATTCATCGAGAAAACACATCAATAGGTGTAAATTACTAAAGAAGTAGCCCAAGAATTATATTTTCCAAGTTAAAAGTTAGGTCACTATTTTAATTAATTATCACATATTGTATGATCTATATACAAGCTAAAATTTAGGGGAGAACTACATCAGTCTGAGGCCCTCTTTATAATATTATCTATGTAGGTAGTGCTCATTGATAGAGGGATCTTTTGGGTCAACTTGACATTATGTGCAAACTAACCCATTTCTCCCCAAGGTAATTATGAATATGAAGAGCTAGGTTTTTGAAAATTCTTGAGGAGTGAAAGTTTATGACCTAGATTTGAATGTGTAGACATCCAATTCCCAACACCATTTGTGTTGAAATTATCAATCTTACTCGAATTGCACTCAAATGCACATTTTAGGTCAAAATCCATAAAACGTGCTAAATGGTTCAAACTTGTCATTTACAAGTGCCAATTTAAGTCAAGGTATCCCTAAATGGGGCAATATAATTTATGGGTTAGCTAACTTTGATCAATTCATTTTGAGTCAAAATGATGATTTCACCTTTTGTGCTTTAGATCACTCGTTTCTCATAAATTCATTAGTACATGCCATGTACCTTTGTTATTTTGTGTTGGAAAACATCCTAAATGGAAATAAAGTTTTGGTGCATCTAACGTCACCTTATAATTCTTCCCAACTCAAACTACAACTCAGTAATATGACTTTCTGACCATTTTGATTAATTTAGGGCCAATTTTCAAATAATTTCACAAATGTTAATTAACCTTGTTTAAGTCTAATTAATCCAAATCAAGAGCTTAAGTAGATTTTCCATGAGAGTTGTTGAATATTTCTTTTTGAAAATTTATTCCTATTAATTGTATCATCAGGTGACCTCATTTCTTGGGAAGATATCCCTAAGCCATAAATGCCACAAATATTAAGATTATGGGTCACCCATGCCTAGTTAATGCCTCCCATGCCTCTTCAATGCCCCTTCTTCCAAGGTCAAGATGAAGATAATTATGAGTTTAATTCCAAATATTAGGATTATCCATGGCCACATATTTCAATCTTGAGATGGACGGTCATGGTTGATCTTGATCAATCTCAAAAATCTATAAATAGAGAGGCCATGGACATGAAAAAAAAAGCTTGAATATTACAAAGTTATAATGTTAAATTTTTTCCACAATCCTTTACATTTGATCATTGATTTTGTTTTCAAGCTTCATTGATAGGCTAGTTTAGTGATTTGGGATCATGAACTTAGGTTTTATGGAGTGTTCTTGAGACATTGGAGAAGTTTCCCACCTTTGTTGACAAAGACAAGGATGCTTGATCAAGGGAGAACATGATTTTGAGCAACATAGGTATGGTGAATCCATTTGGGAAGGTAATATGATGTTTCTTTCTTTCATTTTGTTTCTTATTATCCTTTGTAATTCTCATAGGAATAGAAAGGCTTACTTAGTTAGTTCTTTATGCATTTTTCATTATTTATGGACAAATGTTTAACTAACTTGATTTGTAATCCTCTCTACATCTTGTCACACCCGGTGGGACTAGACGCATCCCACACATGAAGAATATTATTTTACAGCTTGAATATCTTCATTTGGAACATTAAAACTCTTGAAATTTTATTTTCTAACTTTTTTTTACCATTTTTTGTTTGCCACAAGTTTATACAATAACTGACATTAGTTAATAAAATTGACATCGATTAGATATATGTCATCAGTCACATTGATATAACTAATGTCGGTTAGATAAATGTCATTGGTTAGCAAATGTAACCATTGTTAGTTATATAACTAACGTCGATCACTATGTTTTTCTTAAAACATAGACTCAAGAGCTCTTTTTTTTAAGTTCATTATTTTAAACCTAAAAGAGCTTCAAGACTAAAAGACATGATAACATTTTTATTGCAGGATCAAGCTCGACATATTCTAAAATCATGTTTAGATCACCTTTTACATGCTTAAAATTCAATTAAGAACTTTGTTTTGGTGTTTTACGAAAACTTTAGATGTTTATGGTGAATGTTTTCAAAGTTTGCAACTAAGACCAAGGGGTCAAATGAACACCACCTCATTTTCTATTTGGGCTTAAAAATGAAATCACCTTTTCAAGATTTTTGTATTCACTTAGTTGATTAAATTAAATTTTTATTTGGAAAAAAAAGGGATGTTGCATGTATGCTCTTCCATTTGTCCCCTTTAGGGAACCCTTGGAATAAAAATCTACATTCCTATTACAAGTATCCTAATCCAAGGCTTAGAAAGAAAGTCATCTAAATCACTCCCCAAAAACTCATCAAAGTTTGGATGACCTTGAAAATGACTCTAAATTCTTTCTACTTTTATGCTTTATTTATTTTTATGCAAACTTAGCTTGTGAGAGGGACGTCATTACCTCCCACAAGTTATTTAGGGAATCTTTGACCTAGGGTTTCATCTCTTGGCATCGACTTCATTTGGCTCCTAACTAGAGTTGCACATGGGATGTATCTGAATTTGGACATCACAATACACTGAGTGAACAATAGGATGTAGTGGTTGTAAAAAAGACTAGACCTTTTTACAACTAGCCAATGCTATGATCACCCAATTTTTGAGCTTATATTTTGCATCATTTGATGTGAAAGTCATTATACAATTGATTCCCCTAGAATGATTGAAAACTTGCTAGTTTAGTAGACCCCACTTTGCCATACCTTGTCAGTTTAGACATAAGACATTTGTTTTTTGTCATTAGCTTACTTGGTCTTAATTTGTGTCTAAAACTAATTATTAACTCATAGAACTTAACCAAAACACATTGTCCTCAATTTTCTTGAGCAAGGGAGGTGTTACGCTATCGAATTGGAAAATTCTTCTTTTCCTTATTCAAGTTGTTATCAAAAACTTTTTGTCATATAATCCACTTTGGCACAGTCATGCTGCCCAATTGAGTCTAGATCTTTCACCCATTTTTTTTAAATCTTTCATTTATAATCCACATTCAAAATTGAACCTTTCTAAGTTCTAAGGGTTGGTGTGTCTAAGTGGGTTTACCATTTGTGCACTAAGCTTGTTCTAACTAGGGTTCAATTTTCCATTTAGATTGAAGGTCATTTATTAAAACTCAAAATCACATTATCATCTTGGTGGGCTCAAGTCATCTTGTGTATCGCTCATGCTTTGAGTCCTAGAACAGATTTTATCCTACTAGAAACATGTGGTGACATTGTGCTACCTATTTGGTCCTAGCTTTATACTTAGTGATTCACATATGTTTTTACATCTTGAGTTGCGTAGTCCATTTTATCTTCTTCATAATCCAGAGAGATTTCCTTTAAACTTCTAGGGTCAACATGTCAAAGTTGAAACTAGCTTTTAAAATATGGGTGTATCACAAATATCTAGGTTTTGGTATACTAATTTTCACCTTTGGTCTTTGAGTTACCTTACCCTATTTTGATCTATATGATTTCAACCTTACCAAAGGTTGAGTAAATTCATGAACCAAATCTTCTAAATTTTGTGTGGTTTCAAACCACCCTCGCTTATAGTCTCATTAGTACCTTGGTTATTTGTTTAAAACAGAGCCAAATCATACTTTGTTTGGTTTCCAAGCATTGTTAGAAAGTTAGTCAAACATACAAAACATCTCTTTTAAACATGGCTCAAAGGTTCACTCATAGTGGGTCCTCTTATGGCCTTAGTTATGAAGATGAGAAATTTTATGATGGTTAAGATAACCCCATTATTTTTTATGATATCCCCATAATAGTAGGATCTAAATATGATTACAATAAATATCAACCCCAATAAGATCAAGATGAAGCCCTTCTTAGATTAATAGAATCAGGTGCTAGACTACCTTATGACTTTCCTATAGAATATTTACATACCTTAGTTAAAGAAGGAGAATAATGATGGCAAGAGAAAGCTTTTACATGAATAGACATACCTTCTTCCTCTAAAAAAGGAAAATAAATATAAACAGAGTCAAACCCCACAAATCTAGATATTCTAGCTAAGATCAAGATAATAAGTTAATGATATGTAGATCAACTTGTTGCAGACTTAATTGACTCCCTAGTTGTCACTTTAATTCACAATGATGTTTCAAAAGAACAAGGAAATGTGGTTGAAAGCATGCAACAAATATTAGATGAGGACATTACCATAGTGGATCAAGTAATCTAAATGAATATTTAAAGTCATAAGAGACCTTACAAAGTGTTCCATTTGACACAGAACATACATTCTTCAATCATCAAGAACCTCTTGTTACATTACAAAATGATCACTGGATGCAAGTTAATTAAAAAGGATGACTCACCAAAAGTTGATCAAAATTTGTATAGATTCATGATTGGAAGTCTCTTATACTCTACTTCTTCTAGGCCTGATATCATGTAATAAGTGAGCCTTGTAGGGACATTTCAAGCTGATCCCAGATAATCTCACTCAAAAGCAGTCAAAAAGATCTTAAGATATCTCAAAAGTATAATACCATATTTGTTTATGGTACCCCAGGAGTAAATAATTTACTCTAAATACATACATTGATGTAGATTGGGTAGGATGTGTAGATGATATGAGTGCTAGTGGTGGTGTCTTCTTCATGGGTGAATGCTTGGTGTCTTGGCTAAGTAAGAAGTAAGCCTATGTATCTCCATCAACTGCAAAAGTTAAGTATATAGTTGTTGCTTCTTGTTGTACTGAGGTAATTTTTGTCACTTACATTTTTGCCCCTTGAGTAGATGTCTCAACTCTCCTCATCCAATTAGTACAATATAAACATCTCACAAGCTTTGGGTAACCAATAGGTGAGATGTATCTCTAGAAGGGCTAGATCTCTTGATGCACTCTTTAAACACTTCCTTACTTATCAACTTTGCATGAAAAGAGTTAAGAAAACAAACTAAAAAATCTAAAAGGTGATGCACCAATAATTATTTTCCTCCTATTGATTTAACTTATACTACTTAGATAAAATCAAAGTTTATTTCACAGATAACTCACAACTCAAGATAGATTATTGCATCAATGCTTCATATACTAGGTTTAAGAGGTATATTAATGATTAGGAGGGATAATGATGATATTTTAGAGAATACAATCATAAAACACTTATAAAACTCTTATACACTAAGAAATAACACTAAAAATACCTTTAATAATTACTCTTCTACACACTTGGTGGACAATCAAGGACAACATGCTAGAAAAGACTATCTTCTACTAGACAAGATCAACAAGATTGCAACAAGACTTAATTATGCAGCATGTAAGTAGGAAATTCACTTTTTTATTTCTTTAAGAGACATTAAAATCAAAAAATGGCTAGGGTTTCACCATAACCAACAAAGGCTCCTCCAAAGAGCTCAAAAAGTCACTACTTAGAGCATCTGAGGGAAGTGAGAAAAGAGAAGTCTAAAGGTAACTTGGACACTTTTCATGCTTAGAGGAGTTACATGTGTATAATAATGAATTAACATACAAACCATGCAAGTTTTGATAGGATAAATGTCTCTCTAAACTATGCAACTCATGAAATGTGGTGTGAAACTCTGTATTCTGCACAAGAAAACTACCTTCATCATTTAGCTCTTTTGAAACATCCCAAAACTAATTAGGGATAGGTATAATGATTTTATATATAGTTAATGTTTATATACATGATTCTCCATGCATTGGCTACAATTTTAATCATCTGGATTCCTCTAAAAATGAACCATCACTATTTGTAGTCAAAGAGATCCCCTTTTTCACACACCTTGCACACTTAGCTTCCAAAATGGCTTTATTTTCTCATGAAAATATTTAAAATGGGTTGAATGACATGTTTTAGGTCCATTCATGGCCTTATATTTCTTAAGTGTGCCTTAAATAGGCTTCCACTTGAAGTTTACACACTTCTCACCATCTTGCTCATTTGTCAGTCTTGACTGGCTAAGATGAAGTTGCTTATAAACACACTAGGATTTTTTATGAAACATTAAATGGACATGGGGATTTATACCAATTTCCAATCCATCTCCTAAAGTCAATTCGATCTCTTAAAACCTCTTATAACCTGAACAATGCATAAAATAGTCAGAGAAAGCAATTATATACCCTGTCCGTTCAGATAGGTCATCACAAAATTTTATGGGGGGAAGCCATGAAGAGTCTCCTAAAACATACATCCACTTTCATGGTCATTCTGGTCCATTTGGATATTTCTCCATACTCATTTTCCCAATCGGGTCATTTCTAAGGGATTGTAAGGGTTTCAGGTCTTTTAAGCTCTTAAGCTTTGTCCATAAATCTATGACATTAGAAATACAAAAAAATTACACAAGAGTGATATTAAATACCCTTATCATCCTATTAAAACTTCTTAAATCTCCATTCATAACCTTAGAGAAGATTTGAGCATCTAAAATTACCTTATCAAGCTTTGACCTTTATTATGCATACCCTTGAGTTGTTTCTGAGCTCAAAAATGGATTCCTTGTGCTTTATTTTCAAGGTGGAAGATTGAACACATCTATCTTGACCCTATAAACATTATACAATCCATTATAATTCTCGCATATAGTTAGAAGTGAAAGTGATTTCTCATTTGGGGTCTAGGTCTAACCAGGCGTAATAGGCATGTCTACAACTTTGAGGGTTTAGATCACCCTATTAGGATTCCTCATTATATGTAAGGTTCCTCATGTTTTCCTAGGTGTTATTCCACTTTAAACACCTTATTTTGAGGTTCACTTAGATCTTTGTAAACCCTTTTATCTCCATTATCCAAGACTGTAAGATTTATGCACAAAGGGAGTGCCCTCTGTTTGAGATAAAATAGAGGGCACTTCCCTTATTTTATCAAACCAAAAAATTATTAAAGGATATTCTCTAACTAGTGAGGATATTCTACACAAAAATTCATCCTTTGGTCATATCATTTGTCCCTCTAATTCCTTCAAAACTCAAGATAGACTGTGTAAAAGGGTATTGTGTGTAGGGTTTAAGATGTGGACTATCTATTATTTGATTGGAACCCTTTCTTCCCATATTTACAATAAATTGGTGTATCATAGGGTGTCCATTTTCATTTTACAAATTTGTATCATGATTAGCAACCCTCTCAATCATTTATGTCTGCGTCTTCAACCATGTTTTTACTCCATTAGGTCTAACTGTGTTTTTTTTGTCTTGGAGGGGCACCTATCGGTAGTCCTAGCATGGATTAGACTTTGGAAACATTTCATCAGCCTTATTTACAACTTGAAATATAATTTGACAATGATTTTTACCAATTATCACCTTGCCTAGGCTATACTATCACCTAGACACCATGTTTTAGTTTATTGTCTACCTACAATCACCTATAGTTGACTATGTTGGAGTCATTAGGACCATGTAGGTGTAGATAGGCTCCAAACATTGCATATAAGCCTATGTTGATGATCATTTAGATCACAAATGATCCTTTAAACTATTTATAACCTTTCAATCCTAGAAACATGATCTAGTTTTGTAACCTTGGGTGAAGAGGTCTCTTTGGGTTTCAAACCTATAGATGTCACTGCTTGAAATTAGTGCATAAAAGTGTAACTTTGGATCTTTATACAACCACTTTATACTAATCATCTACCATCCATATTTTGCATATCTCTTATCCTATGTGAGGGAAATAAGGTAAAGTCATTAAGATGCATCAAACTATTTTTAACCTTGTTATATGACCTTGACAAAATGGCTCAGACCTTTGTTTTCATCTTTTAGGGAAAAGGTCCCTAAACATAGTCTTTTCACCATTGATCAATTACTCACTCCCATTTGCCAAACTATCATTCCACATATGTATTTCATGATTTAATCAACACATTAATACTCCAAGGAAGTTTTTAACTTATTTTAATCTCTTATGTGATACCTCAAATCTCTGTGGTACAACCTATAGGTGGAGATTTTCTAATACAGATAGTAAATATAGAATTATAGGTAGTGAGAAATATATACATGTTGGCGATTAATCCTAGGCCCTATAAAAGTTTCTAAATGTACTCTTATAATTTAAAATGATTTTAAACAATTGTCAAGGCTCACATCCCAACATGACATCATCTTGAGATGCATGTAGGTGCACTTTGAGTTGTAGGCACCTATAGGTGTATATCTATGGTGTTTGTGTGTATATGTTGTACATGATTACATTAATTCGTTATTCCTTGTGAAATTTGGGGATTCTTAGTTAATTTTTTCTATCTCAATGATATGTATCAACATTTTCTAACTCTCCATGAATATATGGACATGATAAATATGCTAACACAATCCACTTAGTTGATTGTGCATGAAAATCATGGAGTAAACTGACTACATCTCACTTGTGACTACAAATCTATGGAATATTTAATTGGATAATGAAATTGAAATGTGATGGGGTAGATATGTCATTATAAACATTGGAATGAGCCTATCAAAACCCACTAAATTCATTACCAAAGCGTGAAGATTCTAAAAATGATGGAAATATACCTACAACACAGAATGGTATCTTCTCTTACAACCTTGAGATACTTTGCTTATCCATACACCTTGAAACATGAAACTAGGAATAGAGATAATTTTAGGAGAGATCCAATATAATTTTAAATCATCATAATCAACTAGATTGTATGGACCTGTCTAGATTAGAGCAAAACCTATAGGGTATAAAAAAAAGTGAGCAAAAAAACATAGTTAACTTGTTATATATGATTCGTAAATCACAGTTGACCAATAATTGAACTCTTTTTATTAAAATTAATCTCTCTAAGTTTATTTTTACCTCCCAAATGTATTTGGTTTAAAACTTCTCCAATTGGCCATATTAAGCACAAACTTGCTAACTAATTTTGTGTATCTAGAAGGTTGAAGAAGGAGTAGAATGGTTTTTTACCCTTTTTATCACTTACAAAACATGTAAAGCATTGATATGAGTATTAAGAAGATTAAGAGTCATATAAAAATAGTTTCCCATGTGTCACACTCTCTTATGGGCTGTACAAGTGCCAAAATCCTCCTTTTTAGTTAGTTTCTTGATTTTCAATTAGATAACATGTAAGTTTCAGATGGAACTGGCATTCATGATATGGAATCTAACCTCTTGGATGTTTTAAGGAAAACTAATACACCTGGACACCTTTAAATCCATGCCACTTTCATATATGGCTCCTAAATGGCTACTAAGTGACTCAAAATGACATATAGACTAATTAGACCATGACCAAGGCTAAAATGGTATTAAATTACATCAAATAAACTATAACACACCCTATGACAAAATATTATACCTTTATAAACATCTAAATATCAATTTTTTACTTATAGGGGTCCTAATTTGACCTATAGGGTTAAATTTGCTTAACAAAATGGTGACTCATAGGGGTAGTATGCCTGCTATACTAAAGATCAGTAGCCTTATCTTATTCATGGGCCAAGAGATTCAATTAATTCTTAAATAAAACTAGTAAGGAATTGCCTAAAACACACTCAAAACAACCACACCACACCAAACAACACAAAACAAAGCAAGACACCATCAATACTCACACATGTGCACAAGAACTTAGAGAAAACAAGAAAAATAACAACTATGTACAAAGAGAGAGGAGGACTTCAATAGAACTGTTTAAGATAGATCCCATTGATTGGGATATAAATCTCCTCTCCATCCATCTTTGAGAGTTGTAAAGAATTGTGTTTCTTTTATTGAGTGATGACATAAGGGCCACTCCAAAAAGCATCAAACTTTATGTGTTTTCTAGGCTTACCCCTATCTTCATCCCACTTTAGAATAATGTTTCCTTCTTGGAAGATTATTGGCATGGATTTCTTATCAAAATATCTCTTTTTTTGATCTTGGTGATCTTTCATAGTGTGCATAACTTGATCCCTTGTTTCTTCAAGCTCCATCAACTCACATAATCTAACCTCCATACTTTCATTTTCCATCAAGTCCAGTTGGTAAGTGAGATCTAAAGCTAGTAATTCAAGTGAAATACGAAATCTAGCTTTTCTTCCATAAACAAGTGTATATGATGAGTTTCTAATGGATCTTTTAGGGGTGATTCTATCAACCCAAAGAGTTGTCTTCAATTTGGAATGCCAAGTTTTTTGGTTCTCCTCCATTATCCTTTTGATAATCCTAATTAGATTCTTATTAGTGGACTCAACTAGTCCATTCCCTTGTGGATAATAATTTTAGGAATTAATAAGATAAATACCATGTTTCAAAGCTCACTCACTTGTCTTGGTTCCAAGTAATGCTATTGCATTATCTAAAATGATTATTGAAGGAGTCCCAAATCTTGTCACTATGCTTTCATAGAAGTCCAAAATTAAACTTTCATTTGATTCCTTAAGATTCAAAACCTCCACCCATCTTATAAATTAATTTTTGGTAGCTAATATCCACTTGTGACCATCACTAGAAGGTGGGTTGATTAAGCCTCTCAAATCTAGACCACATTGCATAAAAGGCCAGTCTACTTGTATTGGATGAAGAGGTAAGGTTGGTAGCTTTTTATTTCCATCAAATAGATCACATTTATGGAATTTTCTTACCCAAGCATGAGTATATTTAAACAAACTAGGCCAAAAATAACCATCTCTCATAATCTTAGTAGTTGTGGTCCTTGGAGCAAAGTGACCACCTGCTAGTCCATCATGAAAATCAAACAATATCTTCTCAACTTGATCTGATTCAACACATCTCAATAGTACACCTAATAAATCTTTCCTCAGAAATAATCCATTGACAATTACATAAGGAATATTTTATAATATGAATTACCTTCTTTCGGCTCTATCTAGGCCTTATGGGCATTCATTGGTTTGAAGAAAATTGATCATTTCTTGTGTCAAACTCCTCATTGGTGAGGATGCAAATATCATAGGATCATCTTGAAGGGTTAAAACAACTTCATTTTTTTCCTTTAAATCTGAATCAAGGTGTTCACATAATCCCTTCCCTTTCACTAGCTTGGTTGTCTTGATTTCTACATCATACTCCATTACTTTTGTAATCCAACCAACTCTTTTTTCCTTAAAATTTATACTCAAAATGAAGTCATTAACATTAGTATGAAGTACCAATATATGAATCTTGTTGTTAGATAACATGTGCCTAAACTTCTTTAGGCTTCTAAAAATTGAAAGTACTTGATTATCTACATCAGTGTACCTTACATCATAACCTTCCAATCCTTGACTGAAAATAACAATAGGTTATTCCAAGTTTTCTTTATTTGTTTGAGTGAGAATGGCAGAGATGACTTCTTCATTTCCAAAAGTATACAAGTTGAAATCTTTTAATAAATCAAGACTTGCAAGAGTTGGATCTTGAGAAATAACTTGCTTGATATCTTCAAAACTCTCTTTCCATTTCCTTGTCCAAGTAAACACTTCATCTTTCCTTAGCATAGAGGTTAGAGGATTGACTAAACTACTAAAATCAAGAATAAACCTTATTATGAAATTGATTTTTCCAAAATTTCTTTGCAAACTTTTCTTATGTTTGGGTAAATTCAATGCCAAGATTTCACTCACCCTTTCAGGATCTATGGATAGACCTTTCTTTAAAGTAACGTGTCCTAAAAGTTTGCCTTCATGAATAGAAAACACACACTTCTTGGGATTAAGAGAGATTCCAAACTATCTACATTTCTCAAAAATATTCCTAAGATGATTCAAATTATCCTTTGCATCCTTGGATAAGACGGTGATATCATCAAGATACACTAGCACTATATCATGTATTAAGCCTTGAAAAGCTATATCCATTACACATTGGAAGGTTGAACCATAATTAGATAAACCAAAAGGTATTTTATTATAAGTATATTTGTCCTATTTAGTGGTAAAGGTTGTCTTATATTGATCTCCTTCCTTTACCAAAATTTGATTATACCCTAAATATCCATCAAGGAGTGAGAACCTTTCACTACCTACCACAACTTACAAAATTTGCTTCATGGAAGGAATAAGATAATGGTCCTTCAAGGAAATTGTATTCAAACCTTTGAAGTCAACACATAATCTGATCTCCCCATTCTTATTCCTTACAGGGACTAAGTTTGCCAACCAAGATGAATGATTAATAGAAAAATGATTTTAGACTCAATCAACTTTGTAAGCTCCTTTCTCACAAGAGGCTCAATCTTAGGATTGATTGGCCTTTGATTTTGCTTGATAGGCCTAGCATTCTCATCTAACTCTATGATATGTTGAGCTATATTTGGATTAAAACCTTTTAAATCACTATATTCCCATGCAAAGATATCTGAAAGTTATTTGCATAATTCAATTAAAGCAGATATTTCTTCTTTAATACACACCTTTCCAAAAGCAAGCAACTTATCTTTGAAGATTTATACTCTCATAGTTTTCATTTTTAGTAGGCATGCTTACTTTTTCATTCTTTAACTAATCATTGTCATTAAAAATACTTTAAAGTGTGACTAAGTCCTTAGGGAGCTTGTTTGGCTTTAATTATATAATTTGCCCTCTATATTGCTGATGTAGTTTGGACTAGTTTTTTTAGGAAAACTTAGCCTCCTCTTGTAGAAAAAGAGCTATTTGTTGGTCACTATAAAATACTTTCCAATTAGTGACATTATCAAGTATAGAGGGCCTTATAATCACTTTGATATGAGGTTGGTTCTTGTCATCTCTTATCCCCTTTGGATCATCAAACTGAGCTCCAATGGCTGCCAACCTATCATCATGTTTGTTATCTTCTCTTGGTATTTATTGAATGTTGAAATCTTGAAAATATTAAACAAGATACCACACTATATTATTATAGGATTTAAGAAAATATTTTTTAATCATATTTTGACCTCTCACTTTATTCACAATCAATTCATTATCACCATAAACTTGTAACTCCTTCACACCTTTTTTCCTAGCCCACTCAAGGCCATGAATGAGGGCCTCATATTTTACTACATTACAAGTAAAACTGAAGTTAAATATAAAATTATAGTAATAACTTTCCTTGGATGGAGATACTAATATTATTCCACCACCTTATCCAACCTTGTTTCTTGATCCATCAAAAAATAGTTGTCATAGACCATCCATAGTCTCATTTGGCTTCATTAAATTTGGCATGAAAGATCCTTCTTCATGAAGACAATGCATTCCAAGACCAACTTATTCTATGAATATATAAGGATCATGTTCATATTTTTCATCTCCCCATTCATCTAGATGTATATCAAAAACTCCTTCAAGATAAGAAGTTGGAGATTGATCCATGTGAAGTTCTTCCTCATCAAGAATAGTGTAATTGACATTTGCAATTACTTTTGGAGAATATCCTTTTATTTCAGTATTATCAATTAGTCCCATAATGAAATATTAATGTGTGACTTATTCATTTGATCCAAAACATTGATATAATGATTTTTAATCTTGAATTTCTCTTTAGAAGCACTAGTACCTTGTGGTGTAGCATGTGAAGATGGATGCATAGGAGCTAATCTTGAATTTTGATTTTTTTTTGTTTTTCTTGCACCTTAGGAGCTAAGTTAGACCCACATACCATTGAGGGTGATGGAGGAATCAAAACAAGTCTTTAATTTGTGTGAACATAGGATTTCAATAGGGGAGATTAGTATTGTGTTAGTGAATAAACCAAATCAATTCAAAAAGACATTAAACTAACACCCTAAGCCTATCTCAAAGGGGGAGTTTAGTTAACAAAATGAATGGAAAACACAACTAAAATGTAAAATAAACCTTATTTAACCTTCCTTGCATGCTCCAAAGTTCTTTTTGTAGTGGCTTGGTTGGTTTGTGCTCATAAAGTCTACATCAATGGAGGCTTGGCTACCTCCATCTCTCCTTGGCACCTTGTGTGGCTTTGGATTGGCTTGGCTCAATATCTTATAATTATAAAACTAATTTCAATGTATTTTAGAATTATTTGTGCATGATAAGTTTGGCTTATGATATCTTAAAATTGAATAGGCAAGGCCTCCTATTTATATATTTTTGGAATGGTTTGAGGATCAACCATGACCATCCATCTCAAGATTGAGATATGTGGCCATGAATAAATATAAATATGAAATTAATTATACAAATATCCCCATTAATATTTTGGATAGAGTGGTATTGAATAGGCATGGAGGGTCTTAATAAGGCATGGGAGACCCATAATCCTAATATTTTATACATATATGATTTATGGATGCTACCTCATATGATGATGTCACCTAATGATGCAATTAATATAAATAAATTTCCAATAAATATTTATTCAAAAATTTCCATGGAAAATTAACTTAAGGCCCTAACTTGGTTTAATTAGCCTAAAACATGATTAGTCAACTTTGGTGCAAATTTTGGCCCTTGGTGCACAAATTAATCAAATTGGTTAAAATGTCTTATTATTAGCTCAAAATTTAATTGGATTAGAATTAGGAGTCAATATTAGATGTGTTAGAACCATATTCCCATTTAAGATGTTTCCAACACAAAATAACAAATGCACATGTCTCATGCAAGAGGTTTGATAGAAAAGAGCAATCCAGGGCATCTAGGTGTGAAATTGGCATTTTGACTCAAAATGATCTTATCAAAGTTAGCTAGCCCATTTTCCAAAATCAGCACTTAAATATAACAATTTCAAATATCTCAATTTTCTTTAGTGTTTTTAGGCCAAATTATGCATTTTGTTAGAAATTGGCCAAAAGCCTAATTAGAGGTCATTGGTGGCGATATTTAGGTCTCTATAGTTTGCTCCTATTTGGGAAGGCATTGAAAGTTATAGGCATAGTAATGTCTTCTCAAAAAATTAAAAGGTCTTGTATGTCTACAACTACAATGATGATGAACTAATTATATGATACCCCTTCGAGGGAAGAATTGGCACAAGGAAAGGTCGGCAAGCGGTCCCTCAAAAGAAAGAATGGAGATGAGGGGACCAAAGAAAATAAAAATGATGGGATGAGATCACAATGGTATTGAAAAATTAATCAAAATCATTGATAATGTAAGTGGTATGGTGTACAATGGTTTGCCCAAAGGTGATTATAAGCATTGTACCCTGATAGTGGCAATGTGGAATGAAAACACAATGATTTTCCCAAAGGTAGTTATAATCATTGAGAAGATGGAGCTACCCCAATTAGGATAGATAGACAAGATAACAACATGCCCCTATATGGGTAGAAAAATTAAAGTGGGGACAACACAATGACTTACCCAAAGCTGGTTATAATCATTGAGAAATGCATGTGGGATGGTTTGTAATGATTTACCCATAGGTGGTTAAAACTAAGACACTTCGGCATAGATTGATGGTACTAATTTGCCCATAGGTGGTTATAACTAGTAACATGATCAGTAACAAAATATGAACATCAAATGAAGGATACAACTTCCTTAACTTCTATCATATTGCTTCAAAATATTTCCTCTATTTAAAATACTCAAAACAACTGTTGAAACTAATCAGATTCACTGATGTTGAATATGTGCAAGTAATGGAAAAACCAAGATCACACAAGCTAGGTAGATAGGATTTAGAGCATTCTTGGTTGATATAATGAAATGATAAATTGGATGGAATGGGCTAAGAGGAATGACAAGCTTGATATTTATACAAAGAAGAAAAGGGACAAAATGGACCAACTAAAATGGTCCTTATAGACAATACACCCTAGCGCTCAAGCATAGTACCACTTGAGGTGAATAATATTCATTGGCTTAATAAGTTCATCTCCATCTATTGTGGTGAGTGTATATTTCCTTGATCTACAATCTATAGTAATGATGAAAGGCCCTATCCATTTTGGTTTGAATTTACCTTTATGTTTCTTCTTGGCCATGGTATTCTTTTGGTTTTCTTTAATAATAATATCACCAAGTTCAAATGTTCTATGTTTAATGCACTAATTATAGTGACCTTTGAGTCAGTTCTAATATGCCTAAATATTGTTGAGTGTAGATGTGCATTTTTCATCAAGTAGGTCTAGCTCTTACAAGCAAGCTACGCAATAGTCATGATCATCTAGGGCATGCTTGAAAGAGATGCATAGTGAAGGTAACTCAACCTCAATGGGAAGGATGGATTCTATACCATAAAAAATTGAATATGGAGTGGATCTTATGGGGGTATGGTGATTGGTATGGTATTCCCAAAGGGCATGGAATATCTAAAGGTGCCAATCATGTCTATCATTATTGACAATCTTTTTGAGAATATTGACAATGGTTTTGTTTAATGCTTCATCCTAGCCATTACCTTGAGGTTAATATGCCATAGAGAAATGTTGTGTGATGTTGTATTTGGCACATAACTTGTTGACATCCTTGTTCTTGAATGATATTCCATTATCAGATATAATATTAGAGGGGATATTGTAGCGGCAAATGAGATGGTTGAAGATGAACTTGGAAATTTTCTTTTTAGTCATGTAAGTGAGGGGGATAGCTTCAACCCACTTAGTGAAATATTTGGTGGTAGTAAGGATATGTTTATGGCCATTAGATGAAGTGGGATTGATCTTCCCAATGAGGTCAAGTCCCCATGCACAAAATGGTCATGGTGTCAACATTGCTTTTAGAGTCTTAGCTGGGGCATGAATCAAATTGGCATGCCATTGATATTTGTTGCACTTCTTTACATATACAACTGCATCTACATCTATTATGGGCTAATAATAACTAATATGCAAGATATTTTTAGATAGAACGATCTTACTAGAGTGGGCTCCATATACCCCTTTGTGACCTTCCTGTAATGCTAGTGTAGATTTTTCCAAAGTTAAACACTGAAGTAGAGTTCCATCAAAACTATGATGATAAAAGTTTGATCCAAGTAGAGTATAACAAGCGGAGTGATGGATAAAGGCTTTGGTATGTTTTTGGGATAGTTTAGGTGGTATAAATTGGTTATGAAGATAGTTATAAAGGTCTAAATACTAGATAGAATTAGGACCAATAATATCACAAATCATTGCCATAGTTAAAGGTTCATGAGCTGGTGTGACCAAATTTTCAATGAGGAACTAATACTCTCTAGCTTTGTCTATTTTTCAAATTAGAGAGCCAATATTAGCCATAGAATCTAAAGTTCTATTCCTAGCCCTTAGTATATGCTCAAACTAAATATCGGTAATTTATTGCTTGAGAGTGTTGACCATGGCTTTATATGGAACCAACTTATCATCTTTGGTCTAAAAATGGTTTATAATCTAATTGATGATTAACTAAGAATCAACATATACCTTTAGATGAGACACATTACATTGTATCACTTGGTGAAGCCCTACAACACATGCTTCATATTCAACCATGTTATTGGTACAAAGAAAGCTGATCCTGAATGACTTAGGGATTAGATCCCCTTGTGGTGTAATAAATAAGAGGCCTACCCTTAATCCATGTGTTTTGAATGATCCATCAAAATATAGCTTCTAGTGCTGATCCTCAAAAAGTGTGTCAATAATGGTCATTATGGATTCATTAGTAAATTGGAATCTGAGTGGCTCTATGTCTATAAGGCATGCTTTAGCAAGCTAATTTGCAAAGACCTATCCCTTGATTGCCTTCTGATTGACATACTTTATGTTAAACTCACTAAGAAGCATGATCCACTTGGCCATTTTGCCTTGTAAATTTATTTTATATGGTAGATATTTGAGTGGATCTACTTTTGAAATGACCATGGTCTTATTGTTCAACATGTAGGGTCACAATTTTTTAGCTACAAAGACCATGGCTAGACAAGCTTTTTCAATAGGCATATAGTTGTGTTCATATGTGACTAATGTACAATTTAATTATTACATTGAATTCTATTTTCCATTGTCATCATGTTGAGCTAGAATTGCCCCTAAGGCACTATCTATGGTTGATAAGTACAATAAAAGTAGTTTTCTTGGCATAGGGGGTAATGAAATAGGCAAATTTGCTAGGTAATATTTTAACTACTAAAAAGCTATTTGGTAGTGATTATCCTAGTGTAATGCAACTACCTTATTCAAAATATGTATAAATGGATGACACTTATCTACTAATTGAGATATGAAGCATCAGATTGACTAGATCTTGCCCTGCAAACTATGAAGCTTCTTCAAATTGGTTGGTGGTAGTATCTCAGTTATAGCATGGAATTTGGCCAGATCAACTTTAATGCCTCTATGAGACATGATGAATCCAAGTAATTTGCTTGATGTTACTCTAAACACACATTTATTTGGATTGAGTCTAACTTTATACTCCCATAATCTTTCAAATATCCTATGTAGCAATGCTGGATGGTCAGCCCTAGTATTGGATTTGCCTAATATGTCATCGACATAGTCTTCAAAAATATCATGTATCTGTTGGAAAAAGGACCAACCCGGAAGCACACAATTGATTACCAAATTCAAGAAACTTAATATGCAGAAATAAACCAGATTCAACAAGTAACTAGAATTCAGAATAACACAGAATATGAGAGACAATACACAACTTGTATTAATAACTCTTACAGAAAAGAATACAATAAAGAAGATGCCACTTCTTCTCCACCACCTCTTCAGAGGTTTCCCACACCTCAAGTGAACATTAATTCTCTCCTCAAAGCTCTCTCTACTAGGTCCCAACACCCAACTCAAACACAGAGTTGGTGTTCACCTTACACCTGTGTTCCACGCACTCCACAAGTGCTCCACGCACTCCACAAGTACTCAAAGTACTTCAAGTAGATCTCCCATGAACCTGCAACAACCTACAATTCAACAGACCATACTTATGGAAGGAATTGCCTTACCTTCCTCTTTGCTCTCCATGTACTCCACGTACATACCAATGAGTACACACTGTACTCCAAGTAGATCCTGCCTGATTCTGCTCCCTGTTGTGTTGCTGTCCTATCTGATCTCCAACCTACAGATCAATAATGGTTCTGCACACCTATGAACCTTGACCTTGCACACACACACACACACCTATAGATCAACGATCTTACTTACCATGTAGATCTCCTATAAGGGTCATGCTCACCTGATGACCAAGATCATACATACCTGAAGAATCCAGCTGACTCTCCAATCCAGCACCAACACAACTGGTACTGTGGCATTAGGAGGAATGCACCATTGCTCTACCTCACACACCAAAGGAGCTTATAATTATGCTCTCTTACTCCCTAGCACTCATTTACAATACAACCATGAGTCTATTATATAGAACTCATCCAAACAATAATTAGACATCCAATTACAATAATTAGATCTGCAGCTATGAGTCTAAAATTAGCACTCATCATGCAAACACTTGGTTCGTCAACCAACTGCCCGTAATAAACTCACAGTTGAACCACACAGGTGACCGACGTCGGTCCCTGTCTGCCTGGAGGTGACCGACGCCGGCCGATCCCTGACCAACGTCGGTTGCTTCTCTTCAGTATCCTGCTGACGTCGGCTGATCAGACCGACGCCGGTTTCTCTGCAACTCAGCAACCCTCAGCAACCTCCTCTCCTGTTTGCATCAGTGAAGCTTTTAGCTCCACAACCTAACAGTATCATATCATGGAATATGATGGTCATGGCCCTTTGATATGTAGATATGGTATTCTTAAGACAAAATGTCATTACCTGATAATAGAATGTTCCCCTTGAAGTGGTGAATGATTTTTTATGTTGGTCTTCTAGTGCTATGTTGATCTGGTTATATCTTGAAAATCCATCCATGAGTGAAAGCATTTCATAACTGATCATGGATTTGATGATCATGTCAATATTAGGAAATGAAAATTGATTCTTTGGGAAAGATTTATTTATGTATCCAAAATTAGTATAGATTTTGATTCCTTTAGGCATTTTGCTAATAGATATAACATTAGATATCCATTCTGAGTAATCAATAGATCGAATACATCCTACTTCTAAGAGTATTTCCAACTCTTTATTTACTAATATATCAATGTGAGTATGCATCTTTCATAACTTTTACTTAATTGGTTTGACATAAGGGTTGACCACAAGGTGGTGCAAAACTAAGGCAATGTCCAAACCTGGCATGTCAGAATAAACCCATGCAAAGATATCTACAAATTATCTCAATAGAGATGTAAAGACTTCACATTACTCCTTAATAAAGGATGTGCCTAATTTTATCCATTTTGGGTTTAGTATAGTCTCGATGTTTACCTCTATTGTATCTTCAACTAGAAGGGTCAAATCATCTTCTAAGATAGTAGGTAAAGACTTGAACTATCTGGCTATATCAGGGTCCTATATTAGGACTTACTCTTTAACTTCTTCTAGACATGATGAATCTAAGTCCCCCAATGGGAGATCTAGCCATGTAACAAAAGTAATAAAAAAATTAAATAATTAAATCAAACACTTATTGTTCAAAACTAAACATAGATCCGTAGGCAAGTTCATTATTGGTGGTCTCTTGGTCTAAATTCAAAGAAGAATGAACACCCCCATCGAATGACACCTAAAATAGGTTTTCACCACTAGACTATCCTTTAGATTTACTTTTTCCTTAGTCATAAAGTGCTTCAAAGAGGCTTTCACTTGGGGACCTCAATGTTTTATTTATTTATTTTTGGCTAAGGTTGTTCACCTGCTCTCCAAAATAGGCTTTAGGATCCAATGTAATTGAGAATCTTGATATATGATCTCCCAATGAAATGTTGTCTCTAAGGCCTAAAAAATTATAGAATTCCTCATCATTATAAAACTCATCAATTAGAAAATTGGATTCTTGTTGGTCCCAATCTATCAGTTGGGGATAATATAATGGAAATGGGTTGTGATGAATGACTAGGGTAAGGGTACATATGGAAATATTATCAAACAAGTTAGTCTCAGCTAGGTCATCAAAGGTGAGGCTATGATCAAACTTTACTTCACTTTCAGCTTTATCATCACTATTTTCTTGGTGATGGAATGTGAATAAGATGTGTGGGGTCACCCCCAGGAGGTTTAAATCCAAGTCCATAGAGACTTTTATACTTGGTTGTGGAAATTGGCTCTAGTGTTCCTTGTTGATTTGGTTTGAGACCTCTTCCTTCATAGTCATGATTCTATATGATCCTATTGGGAATAGGATACTTTGCACTTTTATAAAAATTAACATGGTTTTCATTGTATAACCATGATTTATCCCCTTCAAGAGGGTCCAAAACTAGGCCAGATGTTGGTACAAACATGACAGATCCCTTATTTTTTCCCTTTTGTTGCTAATGCATGTGTGGAGTAACTTTAGGTCTTCTAAAGGTTTTTGGATTCTAAGGAAGATTATAAATATGGAAGGTATCATGGGTCACATATTCCCTTGGGCCATTAGCTAAAATGGTAAAATGATTGGAAGCCTCAAGAGGTGGCATGTGAGAAAGGGAATCCAAGGTATTAGGATCTATGCAGTTATCTTCTAGATAATTAATAAGTATGTCCTTTATTTTATCCTGCTTGGAACTTAGATTCATGTTTTATTGGTAATTGTAGATTTAAAACTTATCCTCAAGATGTTTACAATGCTCATATGGGTGCAAATCTCTTAGAATATTTACTTCCATCCCTGAGTGGGAGAACTTGATACATTGGTACAGTGTTGATGGGATTACATGAATCTCATGTAACCAAGGTCCACCTAGAAGCATATTATATGACAAATCAAGATCAAGCACATGGCAAAGTCTATCATGGGTCAAAGGCCCAATTATAACTAGCAGACTAATGGTGCTTTGTGATTCTCTCTCTTAATTATCATAGGCTTTGATAGTTATCATTTTTGGTCGGAGATCTACCATTATGTACCCAAGAATCTTGATGAGCTTGAGAGACACTATGTTGAGGCCTGGTCCATTATATATAAGGACATTTTTCACTTTATACTACTTTATATAAAATTTTATGTACAATGGATTATTATAGAGTGGGCCAAGCGAAGACATATCACTTTGGTTGAATGTGACCTTTTGGGCTGGAGCTAGGTGTCTAACCAAAGCTTGAAATTTATCAGGGCATATGTCACTAACAACAATGGACTAGGTTAAGAACTCATTCAAAATGTTCTTGTGGATTTTCAACATTCATAAAAAATCTAAAATATAAATTTATGCTGGTGTCTTCTACAATTATTCCAAAATATCAAACTTTTTATCTTGGTCAATGGTGAATGGTTTATTTTGAGATTGAATGGTTGGTTGGATAATGGGTGAAGTGGCAGATGGTTGTGGGCTTGGGATGGTAATATTTGACCTTCAAGTTTTGATTTCACAATTAGGATTAGATGTCAGGCCATGATTTCTAAAAAATGGTGGGAATGGTGTGGGATTAGATAGGACAAGTCTCACCTATCAGTGCACTTGTATGTGGTCACAAGACAAGGATGAGTCATCGGTATAAGGTCTAAAAGTGGAAAACCCTATTTTTTGGTTCATTTGTGTGTGGTCCCAGGCCAAAGAAGGATTATCCATGTAATTTAGTTGAGTGGAATTATTTAGCAAAGGTCTAAATTAATTGGTGCTCAGTCTTGGATTAATGGAGATGGCATTAACGCTACCCCCTATAATATTACCTATAACCCAGTTGTAGTCATGTGAAACTACATGGTAGGTTTATTGGTTGTTACCATTTTTACCTTGGTTTTGTCTATTATTTTGATGTTGTTAGTTTTATTGTTGATTTTTTTGTTTTCATTGGTGCGGCCTTTGATTTTGATACTATTGATTTTGTTGTGGAAATGGTTGTGGCTATTTTTATTATTTTTACTATTGGTTATGTTGCAAAAAATGGTTTTAATAGATGCCAAGATTTTAATTGGATGTGGAAGCACCATTATCCAATGTTATCTCCCCATTTTCCAACATATTCTTGATTGAATGCTTGATTTACATACATCTTCATAAATTATTCCCATTGACCCAATGATATTCATAGAATTCATTTTCATGGTACCAATCAAGATAGGGAATGCCTTGTGGATAATGCTTTGGTATAGGCCAACTAATCAAATTAATGGTGACAATTTTATGAAATATAGACTTAATAGGCTCACTAAGGTCACTAAAGACATGACGCATAGGTACCATTCTCCTTGGAGGAGAAAATTCTAATGGCAAAGGTTATTGTATTTGTTGTATGGGTCTTAGTTGTTACGCTTATAGTATTAGTTGGAGAGATTATCGGGTAGGGGTAAGATGAAAAGGTGGAGTATGTTGAGCATATGATGTTTGCACCATTTGGACATGGTGTGACTCAGTTACTCTATTTCCCATAACATTCTTATTACAGTTAAATAGCTTTGGTCTATCTTGGTTATTGGCCTATGTCATTTGTGATCCTTGTGCTTGGATTGGATGTTGGTTTTGGTTGCTTCCTTGATTGGTACCTTGGTTTTGATTAGTTGAGTTAAGCTTGATGACTCCTTTATTAATGAGTGCTCACTCAATCAACAAACCTTTATCAATGATTTCTTTAAATGTATGTGCACACTGTAGTTCTAGATGATAATCTATCTCACTATGTAAATTTTTAGTGAACATAGTAGCTAATTATTTATCTAGTAGATTGTGAGTAAATCAACTTACAAGATATCTCCATCATTGTAAATAACTTACAAAACTTTTGCTAGATTTTTTTTTAGCTTGTGTCAAATCAACTAAAGAAATCTCATGCTTGAGATTATAGGGAAAATGATACACAAACTTATCTAAAAGATCATCAAAATCATTTACTAAATTTTTAGGCAACTTCAAGAACCATTCCAAGGCTTTTCCAACTAAGCTCCTTGGAAACAACAACAAAAGGTATATATCAATATATACCAATGGCTGACATGCAATAAAAAAATTGGTTAAATGGGCTTTGGGATCACTTTTCCCTTTGTATTTGTCAAACTTTGGTGGTTCATAGACTAAAGGAAATAGAATCTATAAATAATCCATATTAAATGGATAGGAACACACATCATCCAACTTAAACTTTTTAATTTGTTTTCCTGTTTGGATAGTGGTAATTACATCCTTCATATGTTATAATTCTTGCTCTAGAAAACTTGTGACAATATTGACCTGGGTAGGTGGTTGAGTGGTCATAAGTAAAGCACTTAGACCAAGGTATGATGGAGATATCTATTGGAGTATGATGGATTATTTGGGAAATAGATGAGGAATATGCATACATGGATTAGGATGTACTTGAAATTATACATTTGGTTGTGTGATATTCTATTTTGTGTTGGCTATGAAGGTTTGACTTGGAGGATTTTGTGGTTGGGATGGAGGGATATAACTATACTATGCCTACTATGGTTTAATAGGGACCTGTTGCTGACTATTCTAAACTTAATATTGAATGGGAACTTATGAACTAAGACCCTATCTCTGAACTTATGGTATGCTTTAAACAAAAGGTAATTGCTACCTAGTAGGTACTTGAGAAACATTAGAACCTCCAGTTGCATGAATACCTATTGGGAAGTGGATTCATGGTGGGGATTCATCATCTATCACTAACCAATATTTATACATTGTTGGTTAGACACTGATTGGTTTTGAATTGGCACACTAGCTTATGACTGAAGAGGTATGTTTGATACTACCTGACAAGGTGGAACATGAGTTTCCCCTTGTTGAGGTGTAAATATGTTTGACCTTTAATGCATTGGTACATTCATTTGTGCTTGTTGTTGTAGAATGATACTCACCACCTATTGAGGAGGAATAGGATTTGTTACATTCTTTTGTTGAGGCATTATACTGGTTTTTAGTTGACTACCTGATCTTATTGGTTGCATGCTTAATGAAGCAGTTGGTTGAGGATAGGAAGTAGGTAGTGAAGGTTGGGGTGTAAAAGCTAATATTCCTTAGTATGTTGATTCACTCATGGTATTAACTATAGGCACATGTTGTTGACTTATTTTTTGTGCATTAGTACCACTTTAATTTGGATTAGACATTGCTTGCACATTGTCTACTATATTTTTCTCATTATTATGCATAGAAGTAGAAAACACTTATTCAATCATTTTCATATGCATCAAGTTGTCTACAAAATTGTTTTGCATGCCTGGATATGAACTCTGATTATCTTAACTAGTTAACTCTATCAAAACTCCTATTGAAGGAACTAAGTCAATAAGAGGTTTATTAACCATGGTCATCTGATTGAAATTGCATACTAAATTTAGGTAAGTTTGATATGATGTATACATTTGATTAAAGTGGTCTTCCATGAGGCTCTATTCTTTATTAGGCATATTATGATCTTGATATTGTTTGGACTAGAGTCAAAGGATTGTTATAAGAAGCCTGGTGATGATACAATATGTTATGAGGCCTTCTCACAAGGCTTGGTAAACTTTCATGAGGGAAATCTATCAAAAACTTAGCACCTACTTCTATGGCTCAAACCAAAATCTTATCTTTGTTCTCCAAAAAGTGATGCTCAAATAAAAATATATCATATGTGGAAGGTGTATTAGTAGAGCATGATTGTTGAGGAACTAGTTTGTTAGTTGTGGATATTGTAGCTAGGTATTGTGTAGTTTGTTCTTGGTCTTGTTCTCAATAAAGTGGTGTATTAACCAAATAGTTAGCCAATGGATATTGGATTTGTGCCCTTATTTTAGTATTATAAGAGGGATAAGGATCCATCTCTAAGCAATATTATTTGCATAGGGGTCTTTCACCATATCTTCTTGCACAACCACGTTACTAATCCTCAAATTGTACAAGAGTCCACTACGAGTGTAAGAATACATGTTGGGATCCATAGTGAATGTTTTGCGATAGAGAGTTCTTCAAAATCTAAAAATAAAATGTCTAAAAAGACATTCAAACCTTGGTCTAGATTCATCAAAAGAATGAAAAAGTTTTATGCAAAGATTTTTGATAAAATAAGCTAGCATTAAGTATCTAACATTAAACATCTTATACAAAAGAGATTAAGTAAATAGATCAAAAATCAAAATGCCAAAATCTAAGGTTAAAGTGTTTCAAATTAGTATAATCTAAGAAAATAAATAGTTGTTAGGTCTTTTGGCCAAATGTGATGTCAAAATCTAGGCTCAAATAACCCCTATTTTTTCAAAGAAAAATGAGGAATATATGTTTTGGTTTGTATCATTTGTTCACACCAAGTTTTGACTCCAAACAAGACTTTAATCTAGGATAAAACCAACTAATTAATCACCCTTAGGTCCTAAACTGACAAGGTTGCTTGGTATTGTTGGAATATATTAATATACAAAATTTGAGAGGCTTTTAGTGTTTATCCAAAAAGTAAAATGCACATTATATAGTAGGTTTTTTACAACCCCCCTCTTAAATGACAGTACTGTGGCATGGACCTTGAGGCACACCTTACACCAACAACACTTCCACGATAAGTTGGGATTTGTCTAAGATCTATAAAGTTTTAAAACATCTAGGGGAATCAATTACAAATGAATTTCACATCATGATGTAAAATAAAAGAATACAATTGGGTGTCTACATCACTTGGCTTGTTGAAAAAGGGTCTTATCCTTTTTTCTACCACTACATCCTATTGTTCATTCAGTGTAGTGTGATATCCAAAGTGTAGATACATCTCATGTGCACTCCAACACTAGAAGCTGGTTTAACCACTAAAACCTCTGATCTTAGTGGGAATAATTTGAAGTCAGTGTTAGAAGATGAAATCTTGGGTCAAAGCTTCCCTAAAGAAATTGTGAGAGGTAATGAAGTCCCTCTCACAAGCCAAGTTTACATAAAAATAATTGACTAATAAAAAAACTTTAGGATCATTTTCAAGGTCACCCAAACTATGATGAGTTTTTGGGGATTGATTTAGACAACATTATTTCTATGCCTTGGACTAGGCACATTTGCAACAAAGATGACACTTTTGATTCCAAGGATTCCCTAAAGGGGACAAATGGAAGAGCATACATGCACAAACCTTTTCTTTACCAAACAAGTTCTAATTTAAACAACTATTGAAAATAAAAATTGAAAAGCTTTCACCTAAGTACCTAAATTTTTCATTAAACCCAAAAATAAAATTCCTAATTCATTTTAAAACACTCGAATGAAGTGTGAAAGGCACTAATTTAGTTTACTTAGATGACTTTTCATGTATATCCTACAATAAACTTGTTAACAAGTTGCTTAGCTTTGAAGCACATTTAGTTTTGAAAAAAGAAACTTTAAAATAGAAGGTCGTTGGCAACCTGTCTACCCTTAAGGCATCATCCCAAAATCAAATGTGTTAGGTTAGATAATGTTAGCATAAATATAAAGAAAAAATTGAAAGGCAAATATTATAAAATAAAAACAAAATAAATAAATAAATAAATAATAACAATAATAATAATAATAATAATAATAATAATAAAACCTACAAATAACAAATTAGAAGGCTAATTTTTTTTTTTAAATCACATAAAACAAAAAAACCAGCACATAAAACATAAAAACCTGCAATTAGTGTTTTTATCATAAATTTTAAATTATAGATTCGTTTGCCATAAAAAATTTATAAGTTGTCAATAACTCTAGGGAACACCTATATGTGAACATTGAGATCCCAAAAGTTAATAAAAAAAATTATTCACTCTGTACTAGCCATTTTTACCAGAAAAATAAAAAATAGAAACATATAGTTACTAAAAAAGCCATAACTTCTAAAATATAAAAAAAAATTGTGAAGTCTTTAGATAATATCAATGACATATTTATATATATGAATAACTAAATTTAGATAAAAATATTAATTAAATAAAAATTTATGAATTCTTTATTAGCCATTTTTACTCAAAGCAAAAACAACAAAAAAAGAATTAAAACTATGAAATACAAAAAAGTTTATGGGTTGCGCTCTCATGGAGATAGTCCCATCGGGCATGCCATTTGTGAACATAGGATTTAAATACGGAAGATTAATATTTTTTTAGTGAATAAATCAAATCAATTAAAAAACACACTAAACTAACACGTTAAACCTATCTCAAAGGGGGAGCTTAGTTAATAAAACATGAATGGAAAACACAACTAAAATGCAAAAGAAACCTTTTTTTATCTTTCTTGGATGCTCCAAAGTGCTTTTTGTATTGGCTTGATTAGTTTTTTCTCATGAAGTATATATCAATTAAGGCTTGGCTACCTCCATCTCTCCTTGGCACCTTGTGTGGCTTTGGCTTGGCTTGGCTTGGCTCAATATTTTAGCATTATAACACTAATTTCAATGGATTTTGGAATTATTTATGCATGATAAGTTTGGATTATGAGAGATTCAAATTCAATAGGCAAGACTTCCTATTTATATATTTTTGGAATGGTTTGAGGATCAACCATGACCGTCCATCTCAAGATTGAGATGTGTGTTCATGAATAAATCCAAATATAAAATTAATTTTACAAATATCCCCATTAATATTTGGGATAGAAGGGTATTGAATAGGAATGGAGGGTCTTAATGAGGCATGGGAGACCCATAATCTTGATATTTTATGTATTTATGGCTTATGGATGTCACCCCATATGATGATGTCACCTAATGATTTAGTTAATAGAAATCAATTTTCAATAAAGATTTAGTCAACAAATTCCATGGAAAATTAACTTAAGGCCCTAACTTGGTTTAATTAGCCTAAAGATGATTAGTCAACTTTGGTGCAAATTTTGGCCCTTAGTGCACAAATTAATTAAATTGGTCAAAATGTCTTATTATTGATTCAAAATTTGACTGGATTAGAATTGAGAGTTGATGTTAGATGTTTTGGAACCGTATTCCTATTTAAGATGTTGTTAACACAAAATAACAAAGGCACATGTCTCATGCAAGATATTTGATATAAAAGAGCAATCTAGAGCACTCAAGAATGTAATTGGCATTTTGACTCGAAATGATATGATCAAAGTTAGCTGGCTTATAAATTAAATTTCCCCAAATAATGATACTCTAGCCAAAATTGGCTCTTAAATATAACAGTCTCAAAGCTTTTAATGCACTTTAATGTTTTTAAGCCAAATTATGTATTTTGGTGGAAATTGGTCAAAACACTAATTGGAGGTCATTGGTGGCCAGATTTAGGTGTCTACAATTTGTCCCTTATGCCTCTTCAACAACCCTCTTCTTAGATCTAGTACACTAGCATTTACATTATTTGAACTTCACAATTGATTCATGGCACAAAATATTTCCTTTAAATGATTCATAAGAGTAGACTTAGGTTTCATTTATCTGTTGTCAATTTCATTTTGTATTGGCACCTCAAAAGTGGGAACTTGATATACTTGACTACCTTACATTGTCATGGCTTGACTAGGCATCTCATTGGCATATGAAACTTGACCTTGATTTTGGTCATAGGAAGGGTACTATGGTTGTTCTTAAAAAATATTGTTTTGAATAGGAAAAGGAGATCTATAAGATGATGGGGCATTAGTATTGAAACTTTGGTAAGGTCTATCTTGAGTTATTTGATCTTGTCATTAAGCATTACCTTGAAAAAGAGGCCTACTTTTTTGTCTGAACTATTTGTAAGGCTAATAAGGCCTATAATTTCTGGGCTTATTGTCTTTTGAGAACAACCAACTCATTAATAACACTTTGAAGCAAACTCTTGACTTTATGAATCTCATTGGTAGGGGCAAGGGTAGACTTCTCTTGGATATTAGGCAAAGGAGGCAAGGTAGGTAATGCAGTTTGACTAGTAGGCTACAAATCAAGAAATAATAGCATTGGTGGTCTAAGATCAATATTTCTTGATTGAACAAGACAATTATCAACATTAATAACTATGTCATAGGCACTAGGTAGTGTATTCCCACCCATAGATTGGATCATCATGGCTATATCACTATTTAATGCCTTTAGGTAATATAAAAAGGCATAATTTGGAGTGGGTCTCATAAGGGCTGGGATCTTATCCCATGTCTTTTGAAATATAGAATTAAAATCTTGCATGAACTCTTGAGGACACTTCTTGATAGTAGTCAATTGTTAAGCTAGTGACAAATAATCACTCTTCTCTTCAAACCTCTTAGACATTTGATTTCCTAGTTTATCCCATGAAGAAATGGAAGCATGAGGTAGAGTTACATACCAATCTAAAGCTTTCCCTTTGAATGACAATGCTAATAGCCTAATGAATACATTCTCTTAAGAGATATTATGGATATTGAATAGTTTTTCCATGTTTCTAATGTGTTTAATGGGATTAATATGACCTTGTCCATTAAAACATAGAACACTTTTAATGGTTGTTCTAGGAAATTGGTCATATTGGGAAAGATTTAAAGGAGATGATCCAATGCAGGCTAAAAAGGGTAGATTTCTAGAAATATTAGAATATATATTTTGATTATTAGGGGTAGAACCAAACAAGAGATCTTTATTTAGTTTGTTAAAAAAAAAACTCCTTGTATAAGGATGAATATTCACAAATCTTACCCTCTTGACAGAATAACAAGACAATTACACAAACTCAAAAGGTATACCTTTATCAATAGACCTAGTGGTCACATTTGGCATGGAAAATTAGGACTGATCATCAACCAAAGAGTTGAAAACTTAGTGGAGTTTCCAGGTACTTAATATAGATATTTTTTTAACTATGAATTTTCCAAGATTAACACCAATCTTAATCTTCTAAGACTTAGGGTCCCACCAGGCATGCCAGAAACTATTATCACTTAATTTTCACCACTTGAGGAAATTTCTCATATCTCCTCATCCAAGTGGAAAAATTGAAACATCTCATAAGTTGTGGGTAACTAATAGGTGATATGAATCTCTAGAACGGTTAGTTCCCTTGATGAACTCTTTGAACACTTCCTTACTTATCAACTTTGCATGAAAAATTTAAGAAAATAAAGTAATAATGATAAAATATGATACACGAATAATGATTTTCCTCCTATTGAATGAAATTATACTGATTAGAGAAAATCAAAGCTTCTTTCACACATAACTCACAACTCAAGACAAATCATCAATGTTTCATATGTTAGGTTCAAGAGGTATATTGATGCTTAGAAGGGATAATTATGATATTTTGGATAATACAATCATAAAACACTTATAAAACTCTTATATACTAATAAATATCACTAACAAAGACCTATAATAATTACTCTTCTACACATTTGGTGGACAATCAAGGATAACATACTAGAAAAGACTATCTTCTACTAGACAAGATCAACAAGATTGAAACAAGACTCAATTATACATCATGTAAGTAGTAAAATTCACTTTATTATTTATTAAAGATACATTCAAATACAAAAATGTCTATGTTTTCACCATAACCAATAGAGGCTCCTCCAAAGAGCTCAAAAAGTCACTACTTATAGCATTTAAGAGAGAAGTGAGAAAAGAGAAGTCCAAAGGTCACTTTGACACTTATAATGATAAAAAGAGGATTTAAATGTGTATAATAATGAAATAGGATATATAAAATGCAATTTTTGATAGGATAAATGGCTCTCCAAACTATGCAACTCTTGAAATGTGGGGTGAAACTCCTTATTTTGCACAAATAAACAACCTTCATCATTCACCTCTTTTGGAACATGATAAAACTAACTAGGGATAGGTATAATGATTTTAATAAGAGGTAATTGTTTCACACATTATTCTCCATGCATTGGATGCATTCTTAATCATCTATATTCCTCTAAAAATGAGCCATCACTATCTGTAGTCAGATAAACCCCCTTTTTCACATACCTTACATATTTGGCTTCCAAAATGACTTAGATTTCTCATGAAAATCCATAAAAGCGGGTGAATGACATATTTCAAGTCCATAAATGGCCTTATATTTCTTAGGTATACCTTAAATAGGCTTCCACTTAAATTTTTCATACTTCTCACCATCTTGCTCATTTGTCAGTCTTGACTGGCTGAGATGAAGTTGCTTATAGACAAACTTAGGAGTTTTTATGAATCATGAAAATTTAATGGGTAGTTATACAAAGTCCCAATCCATCTCATAAATTTAGTTTCATCTCTTGAAACCTCTTAGAACCTAAAATTTTCATAAAATAATTGAAGAAATAAATTTTATACCCTATTTGTAGAGATAGGCCAACATAAAAGTTGATGGGGGGATGCCCTAAAGAGTTTTATACAACCTACATCCATTTTAATGGTCATTATAGTCCATTTGGATAGCTATCCATACTCATTTTCCCAATCAGGTCATTTCCAAGGGTTTCAGGTCCTTTAAGCTCTTAAACTTTGTTCATAAAGATATGATGTTATAACTACAAAAAAATTCCACAAGAGAGATGTTCAAGACCCCTATCAACCTCTTGAAACTTCTTAGATCTCCATGCACAACCTTAGAGAATATGTGAGCATCTAAAATTACCTTATTGATCTTTGATTTTTATTGTGCATACCCTTGAGTTGTTTCTAAGCTCAAAAATGGATTCCTTGTGATTTTTTTGCAAGGTGGAAGATTGAACACATGTTTTATGACCTTATAAACATGTTACAATCCATTTTAAATCTCTCATATAGTTGGAAGTGAAATTGAATTCTCATTTGGGCTCTAGGCCTAACCATGCCTAATAGGCCTATCTACAACTTTGAGGGTCTAGACCACCCTATTAGGATTCCTCCTTATATGTAAGGTTCTTCATGTTTTCCTAGGTGTGATTCAACTTTCCACACCTTATTTTTTATGTTCACTTAGCTCTTGGTCTACTTTTTTGTGCCCCTTATTAGAGTAAGTATATGGACCGTGCCAACTAGACAAATCTCAACTCAAGGTGATCCTAAGAGTAATCATTCCCCTTTTGTACATTTTGGTGCCAACTAGAGAATTCCCCATCAATTCTATGCCAGTTGGTAGGTAGTTGCCTAGCACAAAATTACTTAAAGATGTCCCTAATAAGATTTGGATATGGTGGCTTGAGAATCACAGATGTTAGAGAGTAGGACAAGTGAGATAGTGATCCCTTAATGATATATCAATGCATAACATGCATTTATCCAACCTAGATAGTGTATTAGAGCCAATAGACTAACAATAGCTTAGCTCTCAACACATGCCCATTTGACTTGGTATGAGATGACCATTCACCTATAAAATAAGGCTTGTAGTTGAAGAGGAGGGGGTGATTAAGTGTAGCAGAGTTTTGGAAAAATAGGGAGTGAACTAGTAGTGTTTCTTAGTATGCGCATAGTAGCTTAGAGATGAGAATGTATAGCCCAAGCTCACATTTGAGCCATTTGGCATGAATAGAGTTAGGAAGAGCATACGCTCTATTATTATATTGAAATGTGTTGATAAACTACAAGTTAATGAAGAATGTTATTAAAGGAATGAAGTATTAATTCATATTTTATGATTTGCATGATGGTATGCTTATAAGCTAGTTTCCTTTACATGTGTGTAGTTTTACATAATATATTGGAATATGGAGTTTCAACCTTAGTTACTAATGGCATCCTCATGCTATTTAGTGACCTTGGGTCACCTATAAAAAGAATAAGTAGTGAAACTAGATTGTACCAGGGTTCCAAGACTTGCACCTAAAATTCCACCCCAAGAATGAATGTTTAATCCAAGTCATTCCCAATATTTGTACAAGTACCCAAATGACTCCACTGGCTAATCCCATAGCTTGCACCTCTTAGAGATAGCTCCTCCAAGTATAGACTTATACTTTAAGACTTGGGTTACTAAGAATATTTGTGTTGATTAAACTCCCTTGAATAGCCTAGTGCCAAATGACCATCTGAACTCCTACTACAATGACTAAGCCCCTTTGAACCTCAAGTTGTGCCATGATGTAACTTACCCAACATGGGCTTAGTCCCTTTGCTATTTCACTTTGAGTGAGTACACAAGGCTTGTGCCTTATGTGAAACTGATACCAACACCATATCATGATTAAATATTGTGCACTAGACCTCACTAACCTTGTGCCTAGCTCCACCAAGTCTAGAATCGACTTGGCTTGATAGCTAAGTGCATGAACAAGCACTGAGGATAACCTAGTAAAAAACTTTTTTACAATATTTTGGTTATATTATTAGGATTCATTTTGAATTTTATTACTTAAATGGTGCAATAGAGTGATCCTCCAACTATCACTCAAGAACATCAAGCACTAGCTAGAGCAAGTGGAAGATAGTTTCATGTAAAACCATTCTACATGTAAAGGGTAGAAGCTGAGAAAATGGATAGAAGCCAACTTGTATGATGCCCTATATGAAGTGTTCTTCTTTGAGCTACTTGAGCATGTGTATTGGTGGTTGGTCTCTTACACTACTACTAGGAGGTAAAGCTATAGATAGTGCTTTGAGTGGATCACAGAATGTGTAAAGAGGCTAAAGAGCCTAGATGAAGCTTGGATGCACATTATGGATAAGTGGTGGAGTGGTGCATTGAATAGTTACGTGTTGGAGTTCATAGTGTTGACCTTATCGTGCCCATAAGAAGTAAAGTATGAGTTTATTTTTGAACCAAGAGGTGCATTCATAAGAGGTCTTAGCACCAAACTAAAGAAGCTTTTAGTGGATTATAGTATAAAAACCATAAGAATGGAAGGCTAAATTCCTTGCACATATGAGCAAGCATGGAGGGTAAGAGGGGGAAGTATAGGTAAGGTGCAATGGAAGAGGAATAATGACTTGACACTCAAGATCTCTAAAGGATGAACTATAGTAAGCAAAGGCATAGGCTGATAGAGGATATGGAACCTATAAGTACTGAGAGGACTCATAATGAGTGGGAAGGGCATGGGGAAAGATCCCTTGAACTGTAGTAGTGTGAAAGGAGAGAAGAGGAAGTAGGAGACCAGAATCAATATTGGGGTTTAGTATGTGGTGGGTTCCTATAAGATGTGGCACTCAAAAACATGCCAGAAGTACCTACCCCCTTTGAGCTTGAAGCACAAGCTCATGCATTAGATTCTCTACTAGAATAAAGAAGAATGGTAACTAAACCTTTTATCAACATAGACTTTGATAAGGTCCAAAATTTGGATCAAGAATTTGTGATTGATCAAGTAATTCCTTATAAATAATTGATCAATAGTATGATGAATCTATAAATCACTAACCAAGGATCATTAAACATAGTCATAAGCATTCTTGTGTAGAGAATGTTAGCTATGCCATTTAGGCAACAACCCATAAGAAGTGGCATGACACCACTAGTAAATGGTACTACACCAATAACTTTAGTAGCATAGCCTACTTCATCAGGTTTGATGCTCAACCATATAAGTGGAAGCATAAGAGGGCCACCTCTAACTCAAAGCTAAGGGGGTAAGCGCCTCAGAACTTAGTGCCACCCCCTTAATAGATCTACTACAAGATGGTAATGCACTTGCCTAAGTAATGTGGAGTTTAAAATTCTATAGATTATGTACTAAAGTGTGAGTTATAATGGCATGTTTAGGGCATCACTCAACTCAAGTGTAAGGTAACCTAGTTGATGACCACCCTACTAGATCATGCCCATACTTGGTATTGAAAATTTGATCTGAACTAGGTTATGGTTGACTATAATGTGTTGAAGGAAGCCTTCTTGAAAGAGTTTGATATCTTTGAGTTTAAGCAACAAAGCATTCAAGTGCTCAAAGTAATCAACCAAGGATTATCTAAGAGTATGTGCCTATATGATATGTGGTTTAAAACTTTTTTATCTAAGCTTCCATATAACATCCACCCATCCCAACATGTGCAATGGTTTTTTGGAGGCTTATTGGTACCATTTGTAAAAGTGTTATCTATGAGTACCTTCATAGACCCCCATGAAGTGCTTAAAGACATGCTCTGAGTCAAGGTGGTAGGTAGCACTGACATAGGGATCAACGCATTCTTGGAGGCAAATATTACATCAATGTCCTCCCAACTAAAAAAACTAATCATTGGTTTAGAGCATGACACTCACAATGTGCTATGGTGCACTGACTATGAGATTAAAGGACATAAAAAGAACAAGTTCTTGTAAATAAATGTTTTTTCCCTACTTCTCAACTGTGAGGTTTACCATGGGCCACACGACTCATGAAACTATCCTCTGTTTTAGTGTGTTATCCAAGTAAACACCACTATTTACTATAAGATGTGTGATGCCTATATGTACTTAACATTGGACTATATAATCATCAATGACATGTACTAGAACATGGAAAGAGGTGCAAGGTAGGTGACAACATCAGGTAATGATTAGGCAGGTCAATGCAATGAAGGTTATAGTCAGAACAATATGGGATATGGAAATCAGATAGGCACATGTGGATGAGGAAGAGGACATGGTGGAGTATATTCCCACCATGATTATGCTACAAGTGTGGGTTGGTTGAACACTATAAATGTGACTACCTCATGCATCCAACATGTGGGTATTGTTGAGGGTTTCATGTAGTTGAGGAATGTCCTGAATTGTATAAAAAGTTGACTCAAGGTTAGCTTGACACAGAAAAAAGTGCCATGATGGTTAGGTATAATTCCAAAGAGTAAAGGTGGGATCCCAAGCCATAACAAGATTACAAGGAGCCACATAAGGTATAGGCCATGATAAAGAGTGGGTTCACCACTCAACCACCCACTACACCGAACCAAGATCTACACTTGGAGTATGGCAAATCAAGCCATACTAAGCATATAACATGGATAGATCCAAAAACTATGCCATATCCTAACCCTACATGGTATAAGGATGCCTTAAAATAGGCCATTAGCATGATATAAAACTTGTAAGGCAAGCTTCAATTGGCTAGAGATTTAGAAGCACAAGCCACCACTTTATGTAGGAAGCAAGATCACTAGGATGTTGAAGTATAGGAGTTGATTGAGATTTTCTCCCTCTTGCAAACTAAAGGAATGTTGCCATTACTAAAGGAATTGTTTTTAAAGCATGCAAAAAAATAACCAATACAAGAGGTTGCATCTCAAGTGATATAAGTTAAAGTGTTGCATATAGAGTGGGTGCATGAAGTTAGGCATACTCAAAATGCCAAGTATGACTAGGAACTGTTGATAAATGCCACTATCAATAAATGGTCAATCTATGAAGTATTGGTAGATACAGGTGTTAAGGTCAATATCTTAACCAAAAACACCTAAGAAAATATGGGGTGGCTACCCTTGAGGCCTTCACCTCACACTTAGTTCATGGCAAACAAGCCTCGAGTGTAACAAATTGGGATTTTTAAGGATGCCATTGTATAGATCTTGGGTGCTAAGTTCCACATCGACTTTGATGTCATTGAGCTGGTAGAATAAGATAATTATCTCACTCTCTTGGGGAGACCCTAATGTTATGAAAATTACACTAACATGCACTTTAAGAAGCACTATATGACTTTTGAGAATGAAAAGGAAAGAGTGTTAATCCCTTTTTTAAGTAACCAAGGAACCCCATATGTAAAAAGTGTTGATCTCAAGGATGACATCAACTAGATCAATAACATCATAGTACAAAGTGACTAGAAGATGAACCCTAATGACCAAGGCATGCTTAAATGGGAGGATGGACAATCAACCTTTGACACAACTAATGTAGCTTTAGAGTGATGGATCGAAGAGGCTAATGAGGTCACTAGCCAAAGATGTCACATAGTATGCATAGTTGGGCTAAGACTATCCAAGACAGGGTTAGTTAGGATTGAGTGCCTCAAAAGGAAATGGGTCCCCCATGCCTGGAGGATGGAAAAAAGGGTACTCTAGCTCAGTAAAGGGAAGATTTTAGTGCTTCTAAAATATGAAGGGAGCCAACCCATAGAAAATTATGTCTAAGATATTGAAGCCTACATCTCAAATGAGATTGATCAAATGGGTGCACTGGTGCATACCTTGAAAAGGAATACCACTCATTGGTGGGTAGTATAGAGACCCATCTTACTAACTTGGTAGGACATGAAGGTAGTGATATGCACTAGGTTTAGAAAGAGGAATAATGATTTGGACATACCTACTTATGCTACTGATTCTAACCCAATCATGCATGTGCATCTATGTGAATAAATGTGTACTATATATGGTGACAATGCACTAAGAGGCCTATGGGTGCAATGTTCTATAGGACCTTAAAGACATGGGAATGATTGTGGTACATTATAAACAAGATGCACCATGAGATGGGAAATTTGGGGATGCTCAAGGATAGGTTCATTCACACTTTCTCCTTTTCTTCGTAAAGCTTACAACTACTAGAGCCACTAAAAATCATCCATAGGGTAGTGTTTGAGGATACTAAAATCTTAGAAGAGCACCTAAGGGAAATTTTCAAAGATAAAGGACTAATACTCCTAACATTCTTTGAAGAGATGATGATCAATAGTGATTCTATTGAAGAAGATGATGAGACCTGGAAAGAGAAAAATTAGAAGACTCAAATAGGTAGATAAAATCTCATGCACCTTGTGGGTGATAGCACCTCAGATGAAGAAGATCCAATGTACCTTTAGATTGAATCATTAGAGGGGACAAGGTAATTTGAAGACTCTCATCAAGATAGAAATTTACCCTAACACGTGCCACTCAAGACCACTAAAGTGGACATCATCATAGAAGTCAAGCCAAAAATCACCACTATAAGCACTTACTAGTCTGAATCAGAGCTCACATGAATTGTAGACCTCCTGAGATAATTTTAGGACTTATTTCCATGTAGTTACAAGGACATGAAGGGCACCCACCCTTCCCTTAGTAAAATGAGCATCAGGTTGGTGGATGGTGTGATGTCAATCAAGAAGCACCCATATCAAATGAATCCTAATCTCTACACCAAGGTAAAGATGGAGATCGATGTATTATTAACTATCAACATCATTTAACTAGTACAATAATCTGAGTGGGTGAGCTCGATGGTCATCAACATCAATAAATATGGGTGCATATGGATTTATGTCAACTACAAGATGTTGAATTTTGACTGCATCAATGATTCATTCTTGACCCCATTCACTGATGAGGTCCTAGATGGGGTCATAGGCTATGAGATCTACACTTTCACTGATGGGTTCTTAGGCTACCATTAGGGGTGGATTAAAGAGGAGGATAAACCCAAAACAACTTTTGTGAATGAATGGGGTTGTTTTACCTATAACATGATTCCCTTTGGACTCAAAAATATACCAACCATATTCTCTAGGGTGGTGATCATAGCCTTTAAAGACTTTATCCATAAGTTCTTCCAAGTGGATCTTGATGATTGGATGGTGTATGATCTTATGAAAGACCACTATGACAATTTCCACCTCATGTTTGAAAGGTGTAGATAGATCTATATCTCCTTAAATTTGAATAAGTGCATCTTCACAACTCCATTTTAGATACTGATTGGGCACACCATCTGTAAGGATAGGTTGTTTATTGATTTGGTAATAATTACCATTATAATCTAGCTCCAGACTCCCTTAATGTAAAAATATATTCACACCTTTCTATGCCATTATGGATACTATATAAGTTTATTTGGAGATATTCAAATATCGTAGTGCCTCTAGAGGAGCTCTTGTGCAAGGATGGCCCATTCTACTAGGGCGAGTTGTAAGAGGAGGCCTTTGAGACACTAAAGCTAAAGCTAGCTAGTGTGCTATTTATACAATTTCTCAACTGGATGACTCATTTTCATGTCCACATTGATGCTTCAAGCTCTTTCATTGGTGCCATATTGGTGCAACTAGGTGAGGGCAATATGGACCACCCCATCTCCTTTGCAAGTAAAAAATTGACATGAAAAGATTAAAATTACACCACCATCAAATGCAAGGTACTAGAAATGGTCTATGCCTTACAAAAATATAGACAATACCTATTGGCAACCCCATTCATCTTCTTCACATATCATGAGATGCTCAAGTACCTCATGAACAAGCTTGTTTTACATGGCCACATATGCAAATGGATTATTCTCTTCTAAAAATTCCAATTCTCTATAGTCATCAAACCTAGGAAGTAGAACTTGGGACCAAACCATTTGTCCCACATCAACTCTAATGATGTGATAGTACTCATTGAGGATGACATGCTAGACACATAACTATACAAACTTTAGAATGTTCCTGAAGATCTAGTAGAGATTGTTACTTTCCTAACATCTAGGTGTGTTCCCTAGACCTTGTTCATTAAGGAAAAAAATAGCTCACAATCCACACTACCCCCTTCTATCTCATTGAAGGGGAAACCTATAAAATAAGTAGGGATAAAGTCCCATGCCAATGTGTTTTGGAACATGAACAAGAATCCATCCTCCAAGATGTGCATGAAGGGATCACATGAGGCCATTATGTTGGTGACACAACAATGTGAAAGGTATTACAATCAGGATTATGGTGGCCAAGCCTATTCCAAGATGCCAAGGGGTATGCTAAGGCATGTGATATATGCCAATGCACTAGGAAGCCCAACTATCTGGATGAGATGCCTCTCATTCCCATTCTCACCTAGGTGTCATTCAAAAAATGGGCCATTAACTTTGTTGGGACAATCACTCCCATAACACAATGCATTGGTGCTAGATACATTTTAGCAACCACTAACTATTTCACCAAGTGAGCTAAATCCATGCCAAATAAAGACTATACAACCATAACAGCTACATGCTTTACATGTGAGAACATCATCAACAAATATGGGTACCCATTGAGTTTAAATAGTGATAGGGGCACTCATTTCATCAATGAAATGGTGTACATCCTTCTAAGTAAATACATGGTGGCACACCACAAGACCACCCCATATCATCCCTAAGCCAATAGCATGGCTAAAGAATTTAATAAAATCCTAAGAATGTGCCTGAAAAAGTTATGTGGCATTGGTCGCAAGGACTAGGATGATCATGTTTTAGTGGTACTATGGGCATACTGCATGGCCTACAAGCACCTAAACAAGGCTACACCATTTCAAATTTTTTTTGGCATTGAATCAATTCTACTCATGAAATTCATGGTGCCTTCCTTGGACATTACATGAATTGGTCACTTAGACAACTAGGAATCTTTAAGCACAAGGTTGGAAGATTTGGAGTACTTAGATGAGAAGAACATCCAATCCAAATGGAGTCACCAAATTGAGAAATCATGCTAAAAGTGGTGGCACAATAAGCATGTCAAGCATAAGGAGATAATTATAGGAGTATTGGTGTTGCTCTATGATTCTAAGTACTTCAAGCACCTAGATAAGTTAAAAATCTAGTGGATGGGTCAATACATCATCCACCACATCTTAGAAATAAGTGCATGTAAGTTGTGCACATTTTTTGATCAAATGCTCCTTAGGCATTTCAATGGTAACCAATTGAATCCATATAGGAAGTAGGCTAACACTCATTCCATAGAAACTTTGGCTTCTTGGTCAATAGTCAGTTGGAGTTGAGTTAACCAAAATAAAGTTTGGCATAATCCAAACCATTATTTTTCTTTCTTTTGTCCCTTGTATAGTGTATAGAGGAAATGAGTGGTGCATAAAGGCCATAAGAACTTTTTTGTCAACACTTCATGCATAATTATAGTTAGATGAGTCAATCACTTGTGTCCATAAACACATGATGCCAAAAATCTAAGTATTGGGCATGTGAAGCTTACTAGGTGCAAGCAAAAGTAACTAAGAGTGACATATGCACAAAATGAGAAGTCTGAGGCCCTTAAAGACGTAATAATGAACCAATTTGGCACTACCTTTGCACTAGAATCACAAAGAGGTGCATCAATTGATCTATCACCAAATCAACCCAAAGGCAAAAATTGAAGATGCCTAACATGGTTGAGCACAAGGCAGACAGTGAAGGCACATGTACTAAAAGTGTGCAAGAGTATCAAGAGAAAATCAAAGCACTGGAGGGCCAACACAAGGGATTTGTATGGGGTAGGGTAGGCCAAGTCAATATGATGCATAAAATTTTGACTAAGGAATAAAAGCATGCTTGAAATAAGAGCATAACTAGAAAAGAGGTGGAATTAAGGAGGTTGAGTCATGCGCATGTGAGGTGTTTCACCCAGGTTGCCACAAAAAAGGTGTAGGTCATGCTGAAGGATACACATGTAAAATAAAGTTATCCAAGAGAGCTAGCATCCACATAAGAAGGAGCAAAAAGTGACCATTTGAATTGCATGTCACTTCATTGAAAAATCCATTAGGAGCATTCAATGAGGTGGCAGTGACGGCACAAAGATACATATTTAATGAGTACAAGATAGGAGTTTTTCAAAGATTTTATAGATTTTTGCATTTTACAAGTAGATCAAGGTGCATATACCATTAATCCTACATTAATAATGTGGTTGATAGATAAGGGTATAAAAGATAAAATGATGGATTTAATTAGGTTACCAAGTTTATGCTAACTAAAGACTTAGTGAAAACTTAGTGAGAAACCATAGAGCCATAGTGAACATTTGAGTAAACTAGACATATTAGAAGTGAATAGAAGCATAGATAAAGGGAGTGAATTCATAGTGAAGCTAGTATGAGGGGTTGGAATGGTAAAATTAAGACAGAGAGTCAAGTGGATGTAACGTTACCACTAGGCCACCATTAATGGCTAGTGAAGCTTGGAACCAAACATACAAGCAAAGATCTTATGACTACAAGAGTGTCAACCTTTATTATAGGTTTCAACAAACCAAATCTACATAGGTTTAACACAAGCCACTTTATAATGGTGAAGAAGTGAAAGGCATTGAGCTCTGTAGAGGCATAGTTAAAACCCAAGAGGGTTAGGATTGTAGAGGAAGTGACGGCTACCAAGACTAAGGTGTAACTAGTCAAAGTAGTCAGCATCATAGATATTAACACCAAGGCACTAACCAAACTATCCTATCATTATATGAATTATCCCCTAGAGGTTTATGTAGGGTAAGTTTGGCACTCTTTCATGCGTAACTGTTAGCTAAATTAATATAACTATCAGATGTTGAGTCATTTCTAGGACTTGGCACAGGATTGGAGGGTGGATACAAGGTACAAGACCCCAAAAGTTGATGCTCTTTTTTATGTATATTAGTATGCACATAGTAGCTTAGAGATTGGAATGTATAAACCAAGCTCACATGTGAGTCATTGGGCATGAATAGAGTTAGGAAGAGCATACTCTTTGTTACTATATTGAACTTTGTTGATAAACTACAAGTTAATGAAGAATATTATTGAAGGAATGAAGTATTAATTTGTGTTTTATGATTTGCATGATGGTATGCTTATAATCTAGTTTCCTTTACACTTGTATAGTTTTACATAATAGATTGGAATATGGAGGTTCAACCCTAGTTGCTAATGGTGTCCTCACACCATTTAGTAACCTTGGCTCACCTATACAGTGACTAGGTGGTGGAATAGATTGTACCAAGGTTACAAGACCTATGCTTAAAATGCTTCCCTAAGAATGAATATTTGAGCCAAGCCATCCCAAATATTTGCACAAGTACCTGAATGACTCCATTGGCTAATCCCACAGCTTATGCCTCTTAAAGCCAGCTCCTCTAAGTATGGACCTATACCTTAATACTTGGGTCACTAAGAGGAATTACACTAATTAAACTCCCTTGAATAACCTAGCACTAGATGACCATCTGAACCCCAAGTTGCACCATGATGCAACTAGCCTATTGTGGGCCTGGTACCTTCACTATTGCACTTTAGGTGAGTGCACAAGGCTTGTGCCTTATGTGAAATTGATGCTAGCATCATGACATGATAAAATTTTGTGATCTAGACCTCACTAAAATCACACTTAGCTCCACCAATTCTATAACTGATTTGGCTTGATAGCTAAGTGCATGACCAAGCATCAAGGACAACCTAGTAAACATCTTTTCTACAACACACCCTTTTATCTCCATTCTCTAATAATGTAGGATTTATACACCAAAGGAGTTCCCTATATTTAATATAAAGTAGAGGATAATTCCCTTGTTTTCTCATACCAACCAATTATTAGAGGATCTTCTCCAAGTGGTGAGGACCTTCTACACAAAAATTCAGCCTTTGGTCATATCATTTGTCCCTTTAATTCCTTCAAAACTCAAGACAAACTATGTAAAAGAGTACCATGTGTAGGGTTTAAGGTGTGGATTGTGTATTGTTTGATTATATCCCTTTATTCCTATGTTTGCATTCTATTGGTGTATAATGGGGTGGACATTGTCTTTTTCCATGTTTATCAATCTTACCAACCCTCTCAATCATCTATGTCTACATCTTCAACCATGTTTTTGCTTTATTAGGTTTGATTATGTATTTTTGTCTTGGAAGGGCACCTATAAGTAGTCCTGGCATGGATTATACTTTGGATATATTACATTATCCCTCTTGAGACCTTTCAATATCATTTGAAAATGTTTTAGACCAATTCTCACCTTGCCTAGGCTAGACTATCACCTAGACACCATGTTTTAGTTTATTATCCGCCTACAATCACCTACAATTGACTATGTTCGAGTCATTAAGATCTTGTAGGTGTAGATAAGCTCCAAAAATTTCATATAAACCTATTTTGATGATCCTTTAGATCACAAATGATCCTTTCAACTATTTATAACCTTTCAATCATAAAAACAGGATCTAGTTTTGTAACCTTGGGTGAAGAGGTCTTTTTAGGGTTCAAACCTATATATGTCACTACCTAAAATTAGTGCATAAAAGTAAAAATTTGGATCTTTAAATAACCACTTTATAATAATCATATACACTCCATATTTTACATATCTCTTTTCTTATGTGGGTGTAGACACTCAAAAATTACACATGACATGTTTTAATGTCAAACTACCTTTTGAGCCTCCTCTGACCTCACATCTAGTAGACCACTTAGTCATTAGACTCATTAACTGACTTAACCATATAAAATCCCTAACTTCACATGTTTAACTACAATACTTAATTATCTTTCTTTAACATATGTTCCTTTAAACTCTTGACTGTCGATGATCAGCCTAACTATCGATGGTTAGCTTGAGTATCAATGATCAGCCTAACCATCGATGGTTGACCTGACCCTCGATGATTAGGTCCCCAAACCTATTTTAAAGTATTAAATCAATGAAATCTTTGTGAAAGATAACCTTCTCCCTAAATGGTGAATTTATTTTAAAACTTTATTTAAAACATTATGAATTGGCAAATTTATCCCCCTATCAGATTAGTAACTTCCTCCATCCTAATTAGCAACTTCATCCTACAAAAGGAGAAGAGGAAGAAGTGAAATGGATCTAAAATCTAGAATATAGCATCGAATATTTCTTACATATAGGTATCCAACATTCTTTCATCAAGCAAGAAACATCATTAGAGACCTGAAGCTCTGTCAAAATCACTTTTGGAATCCAAAATACTATCACTCTGGCCAAATCACTTCAGCAATCCATCATTAGGTTTTAGGTATTTTTTGCTTATTTTCATTGATTTATCTTATCTCTAACCTTATAACCCTATCAAACCCATCAACATCTTATTTTCCACCCCTCATCCTCATAATAGATGTCTATTTTCCCAAATACCCAATTGGTACCTTTTATTCTAATCATTTCTAGATTTACATAGGTAATTGTTGATAGTTATCAAAATTATCGATGGTGACCTCAACCATCAATGGTAACCCAACTACCGATGGTCAGCCTAACTACTGATACTCACTATGGAATAAAAAACTAACATGCTATTTATATCCCCTTTCCCCCATCCAAACATAACTTTCTCTATTTTTGCTTATGTACAGTAGCTTTTCTAATTTTTTGGACTAGACCCTGACCATTTTAGCATAAGTATTGACCCACTTTTACTATTTTAGTTGTTTCTTTTAAATAAGTATTTACCTTTTAATTATTGAAAGTATTTAATTTCATATCATTGAATTCAAGTACCCTCTCTTTTCATTTATATCAACTTAATTGTTATAACAATGGATTGATAACCTGCTAGCAAGCAATACACTTCATGGATCTATCTCACACTAGGCAGTCCACTCAACCATCCATCTAACAACCCCCTTTTATAGTGTCTTTCTGATTTGTAGGTTATTCTTTCCAAACCAAAAAGGAGTTCCCACCATCATCTGGATTCATTCATGCACTTTACCAGATATTCTTCTGCACACCCTATTACTAGTTTCATTATTTACTTCCAAAATTAAGAAATGAGTGAAATTAATTGAAACATTTTGGCACATCCGGTGGGAACCTAGTTCCCTTTTTCTTCCTTTATTGTTTTCTCATCAAATGAGATCTAAAAATTTCTTTTTGGGTTTAAAATAAACCTTTTACAAACATTGATTGTCTACTTGTCTTAGTTCATCTAGCAACTTAGAGGGAAAAGTAATTAATCATATATTTTACACTTGTTATCATACACTAAGACAAACCACAAAATAATTAACAAATCAAAACATACCTAAGATAAGGCCTACCTAGGATTTCATCACCTAGCAGTAACCTTACCCCTTCTTAGATATCTCACTTGGATTTCACCACCAAGGGGAGATCCAACTTAGCTCTCTGGTTAAGTATAAACTTTGAGCTCAGTATAGTTTTTTTAATCACCTAACACTCTTACCATTATGGGACTATGAATTGAGGGGGTAGGCCCCAATACCAAGCCACATATTGAAGTTCAACATAGAATTTTATCTTGACTACCTAAACAACTTGAAACCAACTTTAGATTGCCTCTTTAGTACCTGATCTACAAGCCAAATTCCCTCTTCACACTTTTTAAGGCATAAGCCAAAAGTGATCTAAAAAGAATCCTAGGTTTTAATGCACTTTTAGTGTATGCATTATTTGATTTGATTTCTTTTATTTTGATTGATCTTTATTTGAGGTGTGAGTTTTGCCATATTATTTCTCATTTTCTCACATGGTCTTTACTAGATAGCAGTTGAGAGACCAAACCAATCAACCACCACCTTCTTCTTCTTCCTCCATGGAATACAATTCTAATGATGAGGGTGATCTGTAAACATCAGTAGGAACTTCACCACTTTTTAAATCATTTAAAAGGATCTTTTAAGTTCACAATTCCAAAATTTAAAACTGAATTAGAAGCAGAAATTTCTTAACTTTTAAGATATTGGAATGATTAAAAACTGATTCAAATCAAGTTTCAAAACTGAAATAAAGGTGAATTGAAAGTTCACATCAATTATCCATTGAAACTGTCAGATTTTTTATACACCCAATTTTTTCCAATTCCTTTTTCAAATCTAAATTATTCTACAAATTAATTGAAAATTGAATGCAAAATCTAAATCAGTAAAAGAGAGACAAGAATTATTTATGGGGTTTAAAATTTTTCATCCCCAGGTTCTTATCAAACTAATCCATTAATATTGCTAAATATTCAAGCCAAAATAATACTTACATCAACAAAACAGATCTACTCTCTACAAAAATAGTGTTTCAGACCTTTGAAAGACCTTGGCTAACTCATCACATCCTTCACCTTCCTGATTCACACATAGAGGCTTCTCTAAATCAAAATTGAAAAATTTTGTAGCTGAAAATGATGTCACCAAAACTACAAAATAGGAAAATGAATATATAGCATAGAGTGTATCATAATTCTAAATAAGTTTGTAGTTTACTCCGAGCTTTGGTTCGACCTCTAATGGCTCTAAAATGACCAAATACTACAAATTGGGCTATATTCTCCAATACACAATCGGTAGAATCTTACATTCAAATACAAGTTCACGACTTTTAAATTGTTTTCTAGCCTATATCTTGGTCAGTCAAGACTTATCCCTTTTGCACAATAGGTGCAGGGTTCAAGTCATCGGCATACCTTTTTGGGCGATTGGGCTATATTTTTAGTCCCACATTGGTAAACTAAAATGGCTTTGATGTCTTTTAATAGTTGAGCGGCCACCTTTTACATTGTTGATGCCCCTTTTTGTGGGCTCAAGGCACCAAACATAGCATGTACATTTGTAGGTGTACCAACTTAGCATATACGCTATGGCATTTCTCTTGGCATAAGATGTGGTCAATTGGATTAACTCAGATGTGTCATGTATTACAGCCGTTGTCTCCAATCTAGGCATACATCTCAAGCTTGACTCAACTGCCTTCAATCTCGAGGCATGTGGATAATGACTTGACATTACAAAGTGTTAAAATAATTATCCCACATTGGTGGGGTTTCTACAGACTTTCAACCCTCGCTGAAGACCCATTTGTCCAATCCGTACACGCTGTCAAAGATGAAAATCAACGAAACAAAAAAAATTGGACTCCCATTGACTACCATGTGTCACACCCTAATTGGACCACTTGGCATGTCCACATTGCACCATGTCATCTTGTGACACCACATTTTTTTCTTGTCATATTAGAGCTTCAGTGGACCATATCTTTTGCATACGGTGTCTGTTTTGCAAACCATGAAAAGTGTTGGAAAGCTCTCGATGAGATATACACTATGAAATAATTATAATCAGAATATGGAGACTTCATTTTTTAACAAATAGAGAGATCCACCTAGATCAAACCTCCCTAAAAAAGAGGCTTTTGGTCTTCGAAAGTGTACTATCTGTTGAAAACTGATAATTGGTCTATTGCATCACATCAAATAAAACCCAATCATAGCAAGAGATAAACATTGGAAAAATAAATGATTCAAAACTCAACTAAAAATTCCTACAACATGGCATGAGTAAATGAATCTACATCTACCAATAAACTGATCACAACATACCAAAATTATTTGCCCATGTCACATCCTATAAAGCGGTGAACTGTCAATAAACTGAAACAATTCCCAATGTAACTATAAAACAAGTTTGTTAATGTTGAAAACATACAATAAATGTTTTAGACATATTCCAATATAATTCCTTGTTATGGGACTTACAATGCTAAGCAAATGTAAACAACACAAAGTGTATATTGCCTAACATCTAAACATGCCCATAGGGTTTTACAATGCATCTATACATCCATGTCAAAAAAATATATATACATTCTCAAAATAGCAGTCAAATATGAGACAAATGTTGTAAGGGAATTAACTCAACCCACAACATGCATTCTTCTATTATCTCCAACTGATCAAATGATTTAAAGTCCTATAGATAACTCAATCAGCATAAATAGGAGATTCCAAAACATAGAGCTATTCATCATAAGGTGAGAATTGAAATACTTCGAATGATAAACCTGTCTTGAAGTGTTCTCACAAGATCTACAAATGCATCATCAAAGCTTGTTATTTCCTTTAACAGAATTCTTAACAATGCTTTAAAAAATAAATGCATTATAAATCCACTTAATCAAATTTTTTGCCTAGTTAACTTGATTTCCTTAGTGGATTCCTTAACATCATTATGGATTAATTTAACTTCATTGACCTTATTAACAGGTTGATAAATCATCTTAGTTTTACCATTTCTAGAATGAGAAGATGATTAAAGTTTAAAACAATGAGCAATCCAATGTCCACTCATATGGCAATGAGTGCATAAAACCTTCTTAGGTGAGGTCTCCCTTTTACCTCTTCTCACTTTTTCATGTTGAGAATGGTCTTTAACACCTACAATCTGCTTAATCAAATCATGTCTCTTCCAAAAAAATGCAACACTATGGTTATGCATCCCAAAAAAAGTGCAAGGAAGTGATTGCATCATTTTTTGAATGTTAAATCCAAATTTCTTAAACATAAAAAGTGGATCAAAAGATTTAGTACTAACTCTAGTGTAGGAACTAGGAGGTGAAATCTCAATACCTCATTTTCCTATTCTCTTACACTGCACATGCTCTACTAGTGGTTTTGGACCTTTGCTATTAGAAGCTTGTCTTCTTTTAGCCATGGAGGAAGTTTCTCCAATATCCACCTGCTCACTAGTGTAACCCAAACCTGCATGAAGAGATATATGATCTACTTGTATTGGGTTAGTAATTCCTTGGCCATCTCGACCAAGACCTCTTCCAGTAAAGCCCATTTTATTCAATAATTTGGATCCTATACCCTTAGTGTGTTGTTGAAAAGTACCAAAAGCATCAGTATTTAAATCTGAATATGAATGGAAAGAAGAAGATGAATTACTTGGTGAATAACTTACAGTGCACTCAGTCATAGTCTCTACATCTGAAGTAGAAGGTATTGCCTTCTTTGGTTCACCACACTACAATTTGATCAAGAGTTCATCCTTAGATTCAAGCTCTAATTTCAAACTTGCAACTTGTTCTTCAAGATCTAAGAGCTTGCATCTTAGGAATGCATTCTCATCCTGAATCTGGGTATTGATGGCTTCAAGCTCTTCCATCTTAGCTTTATGTGAAAACTTACCCATTGTTTCATACAAACACATTGATTCCACAACTACACACTACAATCTAATCAAGTTTGTAAACTATTGAAACCTAATAAACTGAAAGCAACTATCAAATCATACAATTAGAAGCTAGCCCTACTTTCTAACTGCTCTGATACCAAAATTTGATCCATAAACATCAATAAGAACTTCACTACTTTTTAAATCATTTAAAAGGATCTTTTAAGTTCTCAATTCCAAAATTTAAAACTGAATTGGAAGTAGAAATTTCTCAACTTTTAAGATGTTGGAATGATTAAAAATTGATTCAATTCTGATTCAAATCAAGTTTCAAAACTGAAATAAAGGTGAATTAGAAGTTCACATCAATTATCCATTGAAACCATCAGATTTTTTATAGACCTGATTTTATCCAATTCTCATAAATGTTTAATTGTTAAATTTTGCATTCTTATTTCAAATCTGAATTATTCTACAAATTAATTGAAAACTGAATGCAAAATCAAAATCAGTGAAAGAGAGATAGGAATTGTTTACGAGGTTCAGAATTCCTACGTCCCTGGGTTCTTATCAAACCAATCCATTAATTTTGCTAAATTTTCAAGCCAAAATAATACTTACAATCAACAAAATAGATCTACTCTCTACAAAAATAGTGTTTTAGACCTTCGGAAGACCTTCGCTAACTCAGCACATCCTTCACCTTCCTGATTCACACGTAGAGGCTTCTCCAAATAAAAATTGACAACTTATGTAGCTCAAAATGACATCACCAAAACTCCAAAATGACCAAATACTACAAACTAGGCTATATTCTCCAATACACAGTCAGTAGAATCTTACATTCAAATACAAGTTGAAGGATTTTAAATTGTTTGCTATCTCGTATCTTGGTCAGTCAATACTTATCCCTTTTTCACAATAGGTGTAGGGTTCAAGTCATTGGCCTACCTTTTTGCGTGCTTGGGCTATCTTTTTAGTCCCACATTAGTAAACTAAAATGGTTTTGATGTCTTTTAATAGTTAAGTGGCCACCTTTTACATTACCGACACCCCTTTTTATGGGCTCAAGGCACCAAACATAGCATGTATGTTGGTATGTATACCAACTTAGCATATATGCTATGACATTTCTCTTGGCATAAGATGTGGTCAATTGGGTTAACTCAGATATGGCACATATTATAGTCATTGTCTCCAATATGGGCATATATCTTGAGCTTGACTCAGCTACCTTCAATCTCAAGGCATGTGGATAATGAATCAGCATTACAAAGTGTTAAAACAATTATCCCACATTGGTGAGGTTTCTACAGACTTTCGACCCTCATTGAGGGCCCATTTGTCCAATCCGTACACATTATCAAAGACAAAAATCAACCAAACAAAAAAAATTAGACTCTTGTTGACTTCCACGTGTCACCCCCTAATTTTACCACTTGGCATGTCCACATTGTACCACGTCATCTTGCGATGCCACATTTTTTCCCTGTTGTATCAAAACTTTAGCAGATCATATCTTTTGCATACAGTGTCCATTTTACAAACCGTGAAAAGCATTAGAAAGCTCTCAATGAGCTCTATACTATGCAATCATTTTGATTAGAAATGGAGACTTAATTTTTTTAACAAATGGAGAGATCCACCTAGATCAGATGGTTCACTTCATCTTTCTCCCCCTCTTACCAAAATTTTGGTTATTTCTGAGGGTGATGTGAACTTCAGTCCCTTGATAAAAATTTGGTGGGTCTTTAACATTATCTTAACAACTTACCTCACCATACCTATATTGTTTTGGTTCCTCCTATGGACCCTCCTTATGGTATGCCTGCCCATCTTATGGTGGGTACCACCTCAACCCAACCCTTGTTGACTCAAGCCTCTTCTTCCTCCAACATCTCATATACCACTACCTAAACCCAATCTAATATTCCAACCTCCAACCAAACACCTCCTACCACACCCAACACTTCACATATAGGTTCAACCTTACCTCTAGTTACCTATACTCCACCTACTATGGGGTTGTCTTCTACCCCTATTTCTACCCTTTCCCTTATCTCAACCAATCCACTAACTTCCACACCATTTCAGAACTTGGTGTTTTCTATACCTGAAACACTTCTATCCATTAGCACTAGAGTCACTACTCAACCTCAACTTACCAAACCTAAACCCACTACCTCAGCCATACCTTTAATTCAACCCACATCTATCCCTCAAAAAGTACCATAACAACCTATCAATATGTCTCTAACTCACCAGGGTACACAACACCTTCCACTCAACCATTTGTGTTAATCAACCCCTATGGAGTACCATCTCAACCTCTTATGACCACTTACCAATATGTGCATTCTTCTACACCTTCTATCACTTCTACAAACATAGCCACCACCCAACCTCAAAAAAATGTGCCCCTTAATTATGTAGCTTCCTAACCCCAACCAAATTTGATCAAGATGTTAATGGACAAAATGGCCAACTTGGAGTCATCTATCTTCAAGTCTCATAACCTTTTATCCTATGACCAAATTATTAATGAACTAATTCATCCATTTGTTCCCATTCATTCCTATCCTCCTCAATATGAATTTCCAAATTTTTCTAAAATTCAAGGAAAAGAAGATTCCCAAAAAAAATTTAGAGCATTCCATCATTATTGTTATTTGATCACATATGATGATGTTCTCCTTCTAACTTTCCCTATGTTATTATCAGGACCTACCCTTGATTGGTATAGTGCTCTTCCCATGCACCCTATCTTTTCTTTCTCCCAACTCACCCAAATATTTTTAGAGCATTTCTCAATAAATATATATATAAAGGTTTCTATTATTGACCATTATTCCAATAAGTAATTTGATGATGAGTCAATTGTTGATTTTGTTTCTAGATGGAGAGGTCTCATCAACCAACTTTCTTTCTCCTTACCCCAACCCAATTTGATTAAACTCTTCTCTTAGATTTGTGACACACATATTTCCCCCACTCTTCAAGTTCAAACCTTTAGATATTTTGATGAGGCATTCACCATGACATGTAAATTAGAAAACCTGGCCATTGATGAATGGAAATTGAAATTACGAAACAAAAATTATAGCTTTAAATCCAATGACCCTTCCTCCACCAAAACCACTAACCAACCCAATACCAAAGCAAAATCATCCACAAACTCAATTATTCTAAAAATTTCTCCACCTCCAACTATCAACCAACCACCTCAAACCAATTCTTTTAACCCTCCCTATCAATAAAACCAAAACCAAAACTGAGCTCCTCCAAAAAAATATACTCCCATTGGAGAATCTTATGCATCAATTTTGGATAAATTGCTCAAAGCCAACTTCATCCAACTCCCATAAATTAAACCACCTTAGAAATTTTATGCTTCTTTCCCCGTACTTGGGTGGTATAATGAAAATGACCATTGTGCCTTTTATCAAGTCATAGAAAATGACATTAATAGATGTAATACCTTTAAAAGTCTTGTCTAAAATTTGATTGATAGTGGAGAACTTATATTTGATAATTCCAATGCACCTTCTAATCAGTCCCTTGACATCTTCCATAAACATTTTCCTAAACTCGCTCCTTCTACCCAACCCCATGATAATAAACCCGAATCATCTCACTCTCATGAGGCACACACAATCAATGTTATTAATAATGAGCCCATTTTTGAAGAGACCATTACCTCAATCACCCAAATGGAAATAGTGAAATCACCTCCTATTTCTTTGGATACCCAAATGGAATAATTAACCATCCCTCTCTCTTCACTTGATGATGCCTTAGCTTTATCTACCTCTCCTTTGATGGAAATACCAAAGAAGATAACATCTGCTATAACCATTATTTCTTCTACTCCACCCATTCAAATGGTAGAATTGCCCTCCATTTTTATGGACATCCAAACAACAAAAATAACTCTATCCATTCCCTCACTTGAGGACACTATACCTACCTTTCTTATCATTGAACCATCCACTTCCTCTTCAAAAACCATCCCACAAGAAGATATTACCTCATCTACCCAACCCCCAATTTTGGAACCATCCATCAAAATTAAACAAACCATTCCCTCCTCTACCAAAGGGATTAAACATTGAAACTAATGACCAAGGAACCAAACCCATATACAAGCCCTTTGATAGGATATTTCAAAGTTTAGTGTTCACTTTGATAGATCCACTTTTTGGCATCGTCTTGGACTCCCTTACCAAAAAAAATATGAATCCTCAACTTCACTTGAATCCACCCTTAAACCCATTATGACCACTTCACCAAATACTTCTTCCAAAACCATAAGTGAACCCTCCCAACCACCTCTACCTAAAATTTCCAAATCACCTTATGATTCTCTCACCAAACCAATCAAAAACCTAGGAATTCTTCCCACACCTAGTCATGCTCATCCCCCTTTGAGGTTGGACTTAACCCCATCTAGTCCACCAATGCAACCCCCAACCAAACCAACTAAGAATTTAGAGTTACCCAAACCTCTACCTCAAACTAGACCCATACCACCTCCTTCCCACTTACCTTCCATCTTAGTATACCATCCATCTACCATTCCAATTACCTATTCCTACTCTAAAAAAACCATCCCCCTTTTCTCCACCTATACCTATTAAATCCTCTAGTTCTCCATTATTTTTAACCAACCTATCTACTACTTTCCCACCTATAGTCAAACCTTCATCATCCAAGTCTTACATATCCAAATCTCCAACTCCCAAACTAACCATAACTAAGCAAACCCAACCAAAACCACCAACTAAAACCATTCCTCCAACCACAACTTCCATAGTAAAGCCTACGCCTAAGAAGGTTCCCACTCCTAAAACCAAAAACCCATCACCTATCACACCATTGAATAAATCATACTCAACTATATTACATAGGTTGTTACAAAATTATTCTATTAGCCTACCACCTATCAAACCATTCTACCCTTCCAATACCAAACCTTCATAGTTCAATGATAACTTGTCTTGTGCATATCATAAGGCATCCAGACATGACACAAAGAACTATAAAGCTCTCTAAGCACTCATTCATAGCCTATATGATGATGATGATCTATTATTAGATGAACCCTTCTTACATCCATTACCAACCTTACCATCAACCCAACCTACCCAACCTTTACCTACTTTCCCACTCCTACCAAGGATGAGAAGGAGGAACTGAAGCAAGTATCTGTTAGGACTTATCCAAAGCCTTAACTTAGCATAGGACTTTGTTGTATTAGGTTAATTTAATAATTATAAATGGGGCATGCATATTTTATAAATACACCCCCATAAATAAATTAGATTAACTTTATTTGGGTGGTTTTTATGTTTAAGTTAATTAATAATGTAAACTACCTATCAGGTGGAATTCTCATAAGAATTAGTTAATAGGTTAGTTAGTTTTACCAATATTAGGTGAAATCTTATAAATAAATGTTTATTTCATGTAAAAGGGTTAACGGAGTAAAGGCACCCTTTCTATGTACTTGATTTTTGGTGATTAATAAAATGCTTGTGGACCCACACTCAGTGGGCACAAGATTCAACCTATTTTGGTTTTTTGTTATTAGTGGTATCAGAGCATGGTTTTGGAAAGAATGGTGAATATGGGAATCTTGGTGAATTTGGGAGAAGGTAAGATGAAAATATAATTCACATGGAATTGAAAGTCTCATGTGAAATCAAATTTTGGAGTATAAGGTAAGCTTTTTGAAATAAACTTTGAAGTGGCTTAATATTGAAAATTTTGAAAAATTATTAAATTAATTAATTTTTCAAATGTTTTTTGGCATTGGTTAATGTTAGTTTGAAAGAAATAAGCCTTTCTATTGGTCTTTTACGGACATATAATTGATCAAGTCTATCATACTCCCTGAATTGATTTCAAAACTCCTTTTTGTAGCATTCTAGATTGAATTAAAGTTATAAATGATTCAAACTTGTTTTAAAACTCCAAAAAATTGCCCAAAAGCCTTTTGTATAGCCTTTTTCCTCTGGATATTCTTGTGAATGGTTGAAATGGCCTTCATTAGTTTTTAACGTCCATTTTCTCAATATATATTATCTTTTTGAGTTCTTGGATATCAGTTATCAATTCTCAAACCCTACCAGAAGTTTTTCAAGCTGTAAATTGTAGTAGTACAGCCCATATATGTAAGAAGTATAGCATTCCAACATCTTTTATAATCAAAAATAAGTTTTACTCAACCAAAATTACTTTTATTAGTCTCAATCACTGGCAAATAAATAAAGATTCAATCTTGTAAGGTTTTATATAGCCCAAGTGAAGTATCAGAGGTTTTTCAACTTTTCTAGATCAGCCATGGCATTGAAATCTTTAGTATGGCATTGGAATATTATAGGAAAATAAAAAAATTCATTTTGCAAAGTTGGATATAGTTTTGATATAAATTTAGGGTTTGGTGGGGCCTACTTAAAGGTTGAAAGAATAGATTTTTCATTTTGGTCAAAAAAAATCACGGGATTTCTTAATTTTACTCACCCAAGTAAAATATTTTTTATTATCATAGAGCTAAAAATCAAGTTTATATAGAACATTTTATCTTTATAAACTTGTAAATGTTCATAGAGCACTTGGAAGGACATATTTTGGATAAAACTTTGTAACAAGGAGGTCAAGGGTTCAAATCTTGTTTTTTAGAAGAATTTTCTTTATGAAGATGCTTTATTGAAAAGGAATATTCCTTTTTTAGAATCTTTTAATATTCTTTGCAAGTTTTAAAAGACATATTGATTGTAAAAACATGCATACTTGTTGAAAATTTGCATGTGAAGTTGTTATCTTTTTCTATTGCATATCTTGGTGACATAAGGGTGTATCTTGGTGAAATAAGGTTGTTTTTGGAGACATAAGGGTGTAATTATTTAATTTTTGGTGTGGTTAAGTGCAAAACCCATCAAAATTTCTTTTTTCTCTCTATGTGGAGGTTAAATGTAAAAACCTTGTAGAAGCAATGTTTTGAGTAGTGAGTGTGGTATTTTTATATTTTGTTGTATTTATTTGTATTTTATCACACTTAATTTTCCTTGTTTCACTTGCATTTTATTCAAGTATCCAAATATTTAAAATTTGCTTTCAAATGGTGATATATTAATAATTTCTAATTATTCAAATTGGAAACATTTGATGGAAGCTTCATTAGTTTTTAATGAATTATGGGATATTGTTAAGAATGAAAATCCCACATTGCCAACAAAATAGGCTAAACTTGATGCATTCAATTTGCATGATTCTAAGCATTAGCATTTATAAAATGGTGTTGTACTCATGATACTTATATTCATATTGAAAATTATCCTTATAGTTACACTACATGGAAAACATTATCTGAAAAGTATGATAAGAAACTTAAGCATAAGAGATAGACATTCATATACAGTTGTTTACTTTGTCATTAGATGAAGATGGGGATATGGAAAAATATATTTCTAAGATGTAAAATATGGCTATTGAGTAGACAAAGGTTGGGTTTGGAAAACTAGATGATAATCTCATAGTCACTATTGCTTTGAAATGATTACTTGGGTCCTATAGAAACTTTGGAGAAATGTTGCATGTCTCTAACAAGATCACATGCATCACTTTTGACAAGTTGGTTGAGTTTCTCATCCAACGTGACCTCTCTCTACCCAAAATATCCAAGAAAACTGAAGAATCCCATGTTTTAGAGTCTAAGCCTAGTTCATCATCATCTGGGCATCAAAACAATAGAGGGAACAATTATAGAGGAGGTCAAGGTTACAGAGGAGGTAGATATCAAAACAAAGGTAGAGGTTATTCAAATTAACAACAATCTAGCCAATCTCATTTAATTAAGACAAGTGATAGAGGACATGGTCACAACTCTTATAGGAGTAGAGGTCGAGGTAGATCAAACATTCAATGTCATAGATGTGGAAAATTTGGTCACATTACTTCTCAGTGTAGGATTCCTTTTGATAAAATTCAAAGGCCATAAAAAGTGATGAAGTCTAACTCTGCTCAATATGTTGATCATGACTATGAGTCTAGCAATGTTGCTCATGAATTTGCATTCACTACTTTGGGGCACATTGATTATATGGAATATGAGGCTAGAGATGATCTCATAGATGTATGGGTTTTAGACATAGGAGCAAATAAAAACATGACATTTAGGTGAGACTTCTTTTGGACTTTCAAAGAAGATTCTCTGTCTCTAGTTGCTTTGGTAGATAAGTCTATGTATATTACTCTAAGGCTTGGGTATATTCAGATTCTTGTTCCTAATGGTTCTATAAAATACTTGGAGAATGTTTGGTATGTTCCCACATTGAAGAAACATCTTCTTTCCTTGGTAACTATTTGAAAGAAAGGTTATCAAATTATGCTTGAAAATGGGCTCATCCATATCAATTCAGTGAAGGATGGTTATAAACCATGTATATAGGATATGAGGGTGGAAATTTGGTTAGATTACATTATAAATTGCTTCTTCCCATAGTGGAACTTGTAGTAGTTATTGAAATAGGTACATAGTGGTTATGGTATCTCCGCTATGGACATTTGAATATCCACTCTTTAGTGGACTTGCAGAGATATGGTATGGTGAATGGGTTTCCCACTTTTCATAAAGATAGTATTTTTTGTGAATCATGTGTTTTGGGAAAATAAAATTGAGAAAATTTTCCCAAAAACTCTTCATGGTGAGTGGACAGATGTTTGTAGTTAGTTCATAGTGATGTATGTGACATGAAAAAGTCATCCATTGGAGGGTGTAGATATTTTGTGTTGTTTATTGATGATTTTTATAGGATGACTTGGGTGTTTTTCATGAAAAACAAATCAAAATTTTTCACTAAGTTTGTTGACTGGTTACACGTAGTTGAAAAATAAATAGGTTCACACTTAGCCACTCTTCATTCAGACAATGGTGGCGAGTATACTTTGAATGAGTTTTTAGATTATTTTTTGGAAAATGGCATTCATCAACAATATAGTAATTCTTACACTTCATAGCAAAATGGAGTATCTAAATGAATGAATATAACCTTAGAGGGCACAACATGAGTTATGTTGCAATATAAATGGCTTGATAATAAGTTTTGGGCAGAAGCCATTGGTACTGTAGTGTATTTGAGAAATAGGTCCCCCATAGTATCTCTTTTGGGATAAACTCCATATGAGGCTTGGTATGGGTTTAAACCAAAAGTTAAACACTTGAATTTTTTGTATGCCTTTGTTTTGATTTAGTTCCCACTAAACATAGAACTAAGTTGGAACTACGAAGTCTAAAATGCATCTTTCTTGGATATTCAAAAAATAAAAAGGGGCATTGTTTACTTTCATAAGATATAGGCAAATTCATAGTGAGTCAAGATATAGTATTTGATGAATTTAGGAATATGAACACTACAGAGTTTGATTCTCAAATTGATAGGTTAGAGAGGAAAAATGTAAAAAGAGATAAAGGTCTAAATAATGGGGACAATTCCTCAAGGTTGTGGTATGAAACTCAAATTCCTTCATTTTCCTCTCCATCTACTAGTTCACAGGTTGATGACTTAGAAATTTTTGAAAATTCTCTAAATCTCCTACATATGGTGTGCATGATGATAATTCGGGTGTTCTTGATTTGAATAATTTGAATAAGTATCCAAAATGGGCTTAAAGTACTTTTTTTGACTTGAAATCAGATGAAGTTGGTTTAACAGGTCCTAGGAGTTCTTGTAAACAGGTGAATTATGCAATGGTTGTTATTACTTCTTCCACTGAGCCATTTAATTTTGAGGAGGCATCTATTGAACATGTTTGGCAACAAGCAATGCAAAGTGAGTATGATGCAATACTTAATAATAATACTTGGGTTTTGGTTGATCCTCCTCCACATATTCAAACCCATAGGATACAAATGGGTTAGTATAAATCAGATGGCTCCATTGAAAAACACAAATAAAGACTTGTTACAAAAGGATATGCATAACAAGAAGGTATTAACTATGAGGAAACATTTGCACCAACTACCAAATGGCACACTATCCATATGGTACTTGCCTTAGTATCACAAATTTTTTTGAAAGTCCATCATATGGATGTTAAAATTGCTTTTTTGAATGGTGATTTACAGGAAGAAGTATACATGAAACAACCTCAAGGTTTTGAATAGGTGGGTGAAGAACACAAAGTGTGTAAATTGATAAAAGCTTTGCAAGGGCTCAAATAGGCAACCAAGTCTTGGTATGATAAAATGGATTCATACTTAAAATCCATTAGTTTTAAATGTAGTGAATTTGATGATACTCTCTATTTTCAAGTGTAGGGTAAGAAATTGGTGATTTTTGTTCTCTATGTCAAAGACTTGTTTTTCATAGGCAATGATGAAAACCCTAACAATTCTATGAAGAAGGAATTAAAATATGGGTATGAGATGATAGATCTTGGACTTATTCACTACTATCTAGGCATAGAGGTAACTCAAAAAGATCATAGTATTTTCATTTCACAAACTAAGTATATTTCTAAGTTATTACATAAGTTTGACATGAGTGATTGTAAACCTTCCCTCACTCCCATGGAAAGTAACTTGAAATTGTCTAAGGATGATAACATTGCCTTTTTTGATGGCATCAAGTATAGACAGTTGGTGGGGGTTTTGATATATTTAATGACTACTAGGCCCAATATATCATTTTTAGTTGGAATTTTATCTAGGGTTATGCATGAGCTTAGATAAATTCATTGGCATGCAGAAAAATGAGTACTTCATTACCTTCAAGGAATGAAAACATATGGCCTTGAGTACCGATGCAACAAGAACTTCAAACTTGTTGGGTATTATGATGTAGATTTTGGTGGATGTGTGGATGACAGAGTGTCCATAATAGGATACAATATGTATATGGGTTCAACTGCCATTACTTGGTGTTGTAAAAAGCAAGATATAGTGGCAAATTCATCAACATAATTAGAGTACATTATAGCATAAGATGCTTTCAGAGAAATTGTTTACTTAAGACACATTATTTAAGATCTTTAGGTTTCTCAGATTTCTCCTATACATTTATACATTGATAATCAGAGTGAAATCAAGATGTCCAAAAATCTAGTGTTTCATGCCAAAACAAAACATATAGATGTCAAATATCATTATCTATGAATGTTGGTGACGAAAAAATCTCTTGATCTGATATATTTCCCAATTACTAATCAGATAGCTGATATTTTCACAAAACCCCTTGACATAATCAAATTTGAAAAATTTATAAAAATGTTTGGTATGTGTCTAAAGACCTAAATTTGGATCATAGGGGGTTTTGTTAGGACTTATCCAAAGTCTTAACTTAGCTTAGGATTTTATTGTGTTAGGTTAATTTAATAATTTTAAATGGGGCATGCATCTTTTATAAAGACACCCCCATAAATAAATTAGATTAACTTTATTTGGGAAGTTTTTATGTTTAAGTTAATTAATAATGTAAACTACCTATCGGGTAGAATTCCCATAAGGAGTTATTTAATAGGTTAGTTGGTTTTACAGGTATTAGGTGAAATCTTATAAATAAATTTTTATTTCATGTAAAAGGGTTAATGAAGTAAAGGCACCCTTTCTATGTACTTGATTTTTGGTGATTAATAAAATGATTGTGGACTCACACTCAGTGGGCACAAGATTTAACCTATTTTGGTTTTTTATTATCAGTATCAAACCCAATAAACCCCCTTATCCACACTATTCATGTGGTTACCCAATCTTAAGCCCAATAGAAAGATAAGGGAAAATCCAAAGCATCTATTCCATGGACTTACCCTTTGACCCCTCAACCTTCCAACCAAAACCAAACACCTACCCCTTCACCTATGCCATCGCCAAAGCCCAAAGTATCCATTTTTAGAACCTTTACCTCTAACCCATCTAAATTCATCTAGCGTATCATGTTGAAACAACTTCACCAAATACTAATGAAAATGAGCCTTTATGAACTAGTCAACACCTCACCCCACCATCACCAATAACTAATTAAGGATCTGTAATCTATAGAGGTTCAACCAGATGATACTCAACCTCTTGCACCCTTTATGGGAGCTCTCCAACTTTCTACTCTCATCACCTTTCAGGATTTTGAAATACCTCTCACTTATCATGAGGATTTTGATCCTCCTCTTTTTATTACCACATACATCAATCAAACCTACATCAAAAGGGTGATGATTGATGGAGGAGATAGCATCAATATTGTCTCCTCCCATGCATATGAACAACTTCAGCTAGTCAAAAATATCATGTCAAAAATTACAATGGTCCTTCACTCTTTTAATGATACCATGGCCACCACCTTAGGGACTATTGTCCTCCACATTTTCTTAGGGCCTCATACCATTCCTAAGATATTATATGTTATAAAGTTCAAGTTCCAATATAATGTCTTACTCAAACACTCTTGGATCCATGATATGAGTTGCATCCCTTCCACCTTATATCGATGTGTCAAATTTGAGCATGAGGGATAAGTTATTACCATTAAAGCTGACCATAGTCTGTTTGCCTCTTGAAATATGACATATCAATCTAAAAAATTTCTTATTCCTCCTTCATCCACCTCACCATAAACTATTAACAACACTATCTCATTGCCATTTAAAACCCACAACACTTTTGCCCACAATGATGATGAAGCATCAGCTAGTTCAACTATCCCTTCATCCCAAATTTTGGCTGAGGACACCTTGTAATCCACATTTCAAAGACTCTCTCATAGGGAGTATAAACTTTTAGCCTTGGATGATTTCCCTACTCTGTAAGAATATGGGAATCTCAAATATGACCCTTCTTATGATCCCAACATTAGAACCATCATCCATTTTAGGCTCCCCAACAATCAAATAAATTTGATATTTGGGAGATTAGATCAACCACTTCTCACTCCCACTATGACCCTATTTATCTGACCATTCACTGTCAATTTTTCCTACTTGGATAAACCAGCCTTTGTCAAAGCATAACTTTATAGGTGTGCTTGGAAGCGGTTTGGTCTTGGCTTTTATGAATAGGGACCTCATGAGTTACCCATCATCAAAACTTAAAAACCTCATGATTTTTTTGGCCTTGGGTTTATACCACAAGAAGAATCCACATCACCAAAACCCATTACCACCATCGACAAAGAACTTCCATCCTCACCAACCCTATCTCCCTCTAACTCTGAAGACTCAGATATCATCCCATCTAACTTTTTTTTATCAACATTTTGGGCCCCATGACCTATCAAAAGGATGGTCAAAGTAAAAATCTTCCTCTCATCCATCCTAAAGTAATTGAACATGATTATCCTACCATCCAACATCAAGATGATGATTCCATTCTCACCTACCTCAATATGGGGGATTCTTAAATTCATAAATCCCTTCCTCTTGAGAACCAAACCATGATGAATGAATCCACTATTGAGGTCAATTTGGGAACTCAAAATCACCCTCGTATCATCAAAATTGACCAATATTTAAATTACATAGAGCAACTTCCTTTGAGACCATAACATAGCATTTGCATGGTCCTATCAAAATATGCCTAGAATTAACCCTTCTATTTCCCTCCACAACATTGTCACCCATCCCAAGGCAAAGCTAGTTCAATAAAAACTTTATAAAATACATCCTTGCATATCCCAACTTGTCAAAGAAGAGCTTTAACATATCTTATTCATCTATTTCATTCAACCCATCGACTATCCATAATGGATTTCTAACATCATTCCCATCACCAAGCCCATAGGGGGACTTCATCTCTGCATCAACTTTCATGATCTCAACCTCATTTTCCCAAAAGATGACTTTCCTCTACCCAACATTGACCAACTTATTGATCTTATAACTATCCATAAAATGTTATCTCTCATGGATAGTTTCTCAAGATATAATCAGATCTTGATTGCCCCTAAAGATCATCATAAAACTTCCTTTATTACCCCATGGGGAAGCTTCTGCTATAGGGTCATGCCCTTTGTACTAAAGAATGTTAGATTGAGCTATTAATGGGCCATGACCTATATCTTTCATGATTTCATCTATAAAATCATAGAGGACTATGTGGATGATCTCTTGTGGAAATCTAAATACTACAAATATCATGTAGTTATTCTCACTATCATCTTCAACTGACTAATCCATTATCATGTCAGGCTCAATCCTAATAAGTGAATTTTTAGAGTTTTATTAGGGAAGATTCTTGGTTTCATCTCTCTCAATGGAATCAAAATAAACCCCACCAAAGTTAGACCAATCTTGGATATGCCTCCTCCTACCAACCTTATGCAACTCTACAACCTACAGGGCAAAATTCAATCCATCCATTGCTTCATCTCTCAGCTATCTGATAAATGTCAACCCTTCCACCACATCCTAAAAAATGATACCTATTTTAAGTGGACCAAGGAATGTCATCAAGCCTTTTATTCAATCAAAGAGTATCTTCTCTCCCCACCTATCCTCACCCCTCCTAAGGAATACTAGCCCTTTTACCTCTATATCCACTACTAATCATTCCCTAGGAGTAATGCTTGCTCATCATGATGAAAAAAATAAAGAGAAATCCATCTACTACATCAGCCACACACTTATTGAATATAAAACTTGGTATACCCATCCCTAAAATATTTGCCTTGCCTTAGTATTCATAGCCACCAAATTCCATCACTATCTTCTTAATCATAAAACCTATGTCTTCACAAACACTGACCCCCTCAAGTATATGCACTCCAAACCATACCAAAAAAAGCATATGGATAAGTGGCTCATGATCCTAGCTAAGTTTAATTTTGAGTTCCTTCCACAAAATTCCATTAAAGGATAATTCATCACCGACCAATTTGTTGAATCTTTGCTACCTGACAATCAACCTCTTTCTCTTGCCTTCCCAAATGAGTCCATTACAACCCTTTCTCAGGAAGAACCCACCTATCAAATGACCATGTTTTTTTATGGCTCTAAATGAAAAAATAGTGGGGGTGTTTGAGTTATTATCATTCCCCTCAATGTTTAACCTCTTCCCCTTTCCTTTAAACTTGACTTTGTATGCACCAACAACATAGATGAATATGAAACCCTAGTCATAGGCCTCCAAATCACTCTAACTTTAAGAGTCAAAACTATCAATGTCTTTGGTGATTCCCAACTAGTCATTAAATAGTTCATAATATCTTATCAATTTAAAAATGATGTCCTCTTAAATTATAAACAACCCGTGGATGTACTCTTAGCATTGTTTGATTGTTACACTATCCAGTCAATTACTTGATCTACCAATAAATTTACAAACATGATGGTATCCTTTGCTTCCCAAATCCCATCTCAACCTACCAAATCTAAATTATTTTTAACCATCCATCATTTTATAACACCATCATATATCAATTCTGATCTTCCTACCATTTTCCATGTGGATGCATCTCCTTCTGACATTTGGTATGACCAAACTTTTGACTACCTCAACCTTGGCATTATTCCTCCCAACCTTTTAAAGAATGCTCAAAGATATTTTGTTTAGAGTACCTATTATTACACCATACTATGGGGAATCCTTTACAAATATGGCTTTAATGGCATTCTTCTCCATTATCTACATATTCATGAATCCTCTCACTCCATCAATGAAATGCATGATGGAGTCTATGGGGGACACTTTAGTGGCCTAGTTGTTTCTAAGCATATCCTTCATTTTGGCTACTATTGGCCTACCCTCAACCAAGATCGTTATGATTATGTAAAGAAGTGTGTCAAAAGTCAATAACATGATGACTTACATCATGCACCTCTTCATGGCCTCCTAGCATCTAAAGACTATTGGCCCTTCTCATAATGGGATCTTGACTTTATTATGGAAATCAATCCCCATTAATCACAAAGGCACCAATATATCATTACCACCACTGAATATTTCACCAAGTGGGTGGAGGTTGTCCCCCTTATAGCCACCAAAGCCAAAAATAATATCTACTTCATCAATCACCATATCATCTACCCCTTCGATGTTCCCCATAAAATCATCATTGATAATGAAAAATATTTTAAAAACTAGAAAGTCCAAGGTCTATGTGATGTTTTTGGCATCAAGTTAAGCTTCTCCTCACCCTATCATCCATAAGCCAATGGATAGGTAGAAGCCTCTAACAAAATTCTCATTAAAATTCTCACCAAAGTAGTAAGTGCTTCAGTTTAGGATTGGCACTTGCACATCCATTTCACTTTATGGGTCTATCTCACTAGCATTCAGACCTCTATGAGTGTTACCCCTTTCTCTCTCATCTTTGGAGTCAAGGCAGTCTTGCCTCTCAAAGTCCAAATTCCCTCTCTTCATATATCATTGCATGAAATATTTTTTGAAAGTGAATATCATCCATAATACCTCATGCATCTTTAACTTATTGATGAACATTGCCTCATATCCCTTACCCATATTTGGGTCTATCAAGAATGAATCAAACACACATATAACAAATACTTGAAAGAGAGAGAGTTCAACATTGGAGACTTCATCCTTAAGGAAAACCAACAAGTAACTAATATGGAGAAGAGAAAAAAGGACAACTTTGATTTCAAATGGCTTGGACCCTACATCATGACCCATAAGTATGGATCAAGAGCTTATTATTTGTCTTCTCTTGAAGGCAAACTAGACCCTAAGCCTCTCAATGCTTCACATTTGCATCATTTCTATTGTTGAAATAAATATCAAACTTACCTTTGTGTCTAACTTAAGCTCATCCCTTAGTTTATGATATTTTCACTTCCTTTCCCCTACATATCCCTAAACCCATTTGGAATAGTTGATTACAACATAGAATCATGTGATTATGCATCACAGTTATAATAATCCTAAGCATGGGTACCATGGTTCTACCCATGGCATGGTTCTCATGGATAATTTTCATCTTTAATCAGATGGAATCCCATGATCAATTGTCTCTCAAAACCACTTTCTCCATCTATCAATAACCTTTTGTGCTATAGTTCTGCTTCCAAAAAGGTAAACTATTAAGCCTAAATAGACTTTTCCATGTCTAATTTCACATTTAAAATGTCTTGGGTCCATATCTCTAGCATTGCAGACTACTCCCTTGAAGGATAACTACCCAATAATTATAAGTTATTTAAAAATAGACTACTCCCTTGAAAGACAAATATAAAAATATAATTCTAGAGTACTCCCTTAAAGGATGGCTAAGAAATAATCATTTAAAGCTTCTTGCATCGATCAACTTCAATAACCTATCAAAATGACAAAAAAATGAATAACCCTCTATCAAAATCAAAATAAGGAAGATGTAATCAGCTCTTGTATATGTTATTTGTAGACTTCCTGCATCGATCAGTCTACACATTATCCCATTATGCCACAATTGGCTCTTATATATGGAATTGGTAGACTTCCCACATTGATTACTATACATAACATATTAAGGCATGGACTTGTATATTATGGTTCTTTGGTCACCTATAGAAGGGGCAAGCTAACCCACATTAGGATTCCTTTCCACCCAATTAATAAGCTAACCATATACCTATCATCTCCCTTCCCTTCACTCCCTCTCTGAAATCAAGATATTATGAGCTTACTTTATACAAAGTGATCAAGACACCCTCTTTCTCAACCAAATCATGCTCTTGTAAAAAATTTGATGGGTTTATGTTCACTAAGTCAATCTAACTATGGTTTTTGGTTGTTAGATCCTTGCCAACTAAAAACATCATGCCTTTTTATTACCCTTTATTCATTAGTTCAACTAGCCATATGTCTCCTGATTATTATCTCTTTCTCATATTTAGTTTGTTATATACATATACTTTGTGTGCTTCCATTATATTCCCATAACATTATGAACCATGAACAAGACAAATATAAACCATATCCTACCCATCAACAAAACATCGAGAACCATGAAATCATAAACAATCACAACATACCATTATAACATTAGAAAGCCATAAGGTCATCATCAAACATCATCAAAATCATCCCTATAATAAAATATCATCCTATCTATGAACCACATTATCACATTATTTCATAAATAATATTACACCATCATCCTATTTAACCACATTGTTATAATCATCTCGTAACAACATCATCAAAACCTATCTATCAAATATTCATGATCATGTGCAAACTAAACTAAATAACAACAAATATCTTAATCAACAATTTTTTTAAATCACATCATCATCACCATCCATCATAACCATCATCAAATGCATAAAATAAAGAGTCAAAAATAACCATAAACATGCAAACAAAATATATTTCATCCATGATCCATAACCATCATTACATAATAATCATAATACATCAATACATCATCAACACAAAATCATGAACATACAGACATAATCATCTGATATAATCAAATGATAATAATAAAATCAACATATTCAAAACATAGTCGTCATATACATCAATAAAAAAATACTTAAAATAATGTACAAGTCTCTCAATCTCATATACATCTCATGTCATCAGCATGCAAGCTGGTATCAAAATCAAAATCATATACATAATCTATTTATCAAGCCCCTGGCACACCACTACCACTAACCCCATCTGTACTTACACTACCATCTTGTGGTGGCCCCCTTGACATCCCTGCCTATCCCACTATTGAGGCCCATTGTCCTAGTGTAGCTATAGATGGACCACCTACTAAACTAGCCCTATACTCTCCATATCTCATCTCTGATGGTAGTTGAGCTAGCAATATCTCCTCATAATATCTTAGCTCCTTGATGGTGGCTAGATAACATGTCCTTAGAACTATGTCAAGTGGTCCTCTTGCTATTGTTATGGCTACCCCTACCCTCTGTCTCAATGAATCTCTCTCTTAAGTCACTAAATCCAAGGAGGAACTCACCATATCATCCTCACCAAACAAAGTAGTAACCTACGCTTCTAAGGTGACAATCTGACCCTATAACATGGCCACCTATCCCTATAACCTTGAAATCTAGGCCTTTGTCACTACCAGTGCTACCTATTCTTGTCCATTTAGTCCACCACCTTGTACTAGTACCCTTATAGGATCCACATCCATCAGTTGTGCCCCATCACCCTATCCAAAGTTAGTTGATATGTACCTAACCTAGTACCATGCTACATAACCATATACAAACCTTGCATTGTCTATGGAAGCTCTTGTCAGAAGCTCCTGATAATCTAAGACAACCTCTTATGGTTATGGCTTGGAAACTAAGAAATCTGTATCTTCCCACCTATATCAATAAAAATTGGGGGGATCCCTTACACTAGTCCAAATTATTTCCAAACTCAGTCAAAGGGGATCAACTATGTCTCCCAATATCTCCTCCCATAAATCCAATGTCAGCTCCACAAGGATAATGGTTGGTACATATGCTTGGGATAACTAGGCCAATCCATATATGACCTCCATATAACATCACCCACCACCAAACCCTCCAAATCATCCTTGAATCAATCAATGTCTCTGGCTCCTCCACCTAACCCTATCAAAGCATCAATATACCTCTATTATATGAAGCCCACTGGAAAGGCTACCTGAGAAAATCCCTACCATGGTATCCCCAATGGTCTCAAAACCTAAATATGATTATATGCCCAGTAGTGCAACATAAAACTGATGCTAATCCCATACCATCTATATGCCTAAAAGGCCTAGATCTCCCTATAAATCTAGACTAGTATTACTAGGGCCCACCCATCTAAACATAGTCCTCTCGAGTAACATCTCCACCAATACCCCTAGTAGTAGGAATGGAAATCATCCATGGCTAGAATCTAGTAATATAAAAAAAGTCTTTTCCATCATCATCTTCAGCAAGCATCTCTTCTTTGGGGCCCTTTGGTATAATGGCCCAATCCCAAACCCCTTACATACTACCTGACATGATCCCAATTTTCTCCATATATAAGGTCCATATAATAATCTCTATCCTCATTCTCTATATGATATATTGGATCCCCATAAATGGGTAGCTATGTGATCCTAATGACATCCTCTAACAAGATGGTCATCTTTCCAATCAGCAACATGAACATGTTCATCATTGGGTCTCATCTCTCGATGAGCATTATGATCATAGTTGCATCTTGTAGTAGGTATTGTTAAAGTATCATGGCCCCTAGGCCAACTATCTCCATGTGCCTCCACTCCTCTATTGTAATCCCATATTGAACCTTGATAAATATCCTAAGGACCCAGTCCCTCATCTGGATCTGATCATGGGCTTGCACAATAATCATATTAGCTTGAACACTTCATTTTCCAAATCACACTCACTATCACCATAAACCTACCATTTTAAACTTATCTTACCTTTAACACTCACTACATAGCTCTATCATTATCTACACACATTATCAACACCTAAATATTTCTATCTCAAACAATGGCCCTATTTCACATAACTCTCCTTTGACCTACATTGGAACTTTACCACCTTACATTTCATCGACCCTAACACATCATTTTCAAGCACCTACATGATTCTACTTACTTAACTCTACCCACCTTCCCTTCATCCTATCTTCCCTACATTTGACCTTTACCACATACTTGATGGACCTCTTAAAACATTTCAACCTCTTACCCTTTCCCCACTTCAACACTTTAACATTTAAAATTTTCAAACACTTTCCACAAAATTTAAAAAATTCACCCAAATATAATCTTTTATATCAATATTTTCCTACCCAATCCCAACACCCTCTGATTGCTACTAGTTCATTGAACTATCGATAGTCCCTTAGGGTCCTCTCACCCTTAGTGTTTAATTGATGGTGGTTGGGTCGAACCACCGATGATCACTATTTATGATCACTGGTGACAAAACCCTAATGCCTCTTCCCACCTAAACACCATAAAACTCACCTAAATCCCACATTTAAACTATTTAACCATATTCTACAACCCATTACAAACCCCAAGCACCCTTCCAATGAAAGTTTTACCCCTATATTTTCCTACTTTCAACAATAACTTAAAACTAGGGCATCATCACCCAAGACATTCACAAAACCACATCTAAATCACCCAAACCTAATCTATAGAACTTCTACACAAAATTACTTCAATTACCTCTCAATTTCAACACAACCCCTACCTCATTTCATGATCATTTCCATGGTCAGAGTTTTTGTACTGCACCCATGTCTACCCTCTATCTAGTCAACATGCAATCACCCTGACCACACCCAATCAACCACTAATACTTCTCCACCTCAACACACAATGACCAAATTACAAAACACTAGATCAAAAACAACCATGATCAAAATATCAAAGGGTAAAAGTGATTTTGCATTTTTACTTTTTGTATCATAGATTTTTAGGGTTTTCTTGACTATCGACAGTTAGGGTGACCATCTATGGTCAATCTTGTGGACAAACCTAACCGTTGATGGTTGAGGTCCCATTTTATTTTACCCACTTTTTTAACAAAACAAACCCCACTTAACATTTGACCTTTTTGAAGAACTACATTTGACCTAAAGTTCTTTTTGGATTTCATGTCCATGGAACTATGTAGGCAATGTCCACTTGCCTAGTGTAGATAGATTTATCTTGACCATCCCCTATTAACCCATACCCAACCTACCAACTATTAAACCACATACACCTTGACATTAGTCATTTTTTACCTAGACCATTCATATGTTTTATGATGACTTTGCATGGTCATTTTAACTACACCAACAAACCTTGTCATGTTGAAATTTTGAACTTTTTGCACCACCTCATGCATGACCTAACCAATTGTGTTGTTTAACATCACTTTCTCTATTTATAAATGTGCATAGTACCTTTTCTAATTTTCTAGACCAAACCCCTACCATTTTAGTATAAGTATTGACCTAATTTTACTATTTTAGTTGTTTCTTTTAAACAAGCATTTACCTTCTCTTTCTTACAAGTATTTACTTTCATATCATTGAATATACCCTCTCTTTTCATTTATATCAACTTAATTATTATAACAGTGGATTAACATCCTCCTAACAAGCAATACGCTTCTTGGATCTAGCTCACACTAGGTAGTCCACTCAACCAACCATCTAACAACCCCATTTTCTAGTGTATTTCTTATTTATATGTTATTCATTCCAATCCAAAGAGGAGTTCCCACCATCATCTGGATTCATTTGCACACTTTACCAAGTATTCTTCTGCACACCCTATTACTAGTTTCATTATTTACTTCAAAAATTAATAAATGAGTGAAATTAATTGAAATAGTGGGGGATATAAGTTAAAGTCATTAAGATTCATCAAAACTATTTTTAACCTTGTTATATGACCTTGAAAAAATGGCTCGGACCTTTGTTTTCATCTTTTATGGAAAAGGTCCCGAAATATAGTCTTTTCACCATTGATCAGTTCTTCACTCCCATTTTCCAACATATCATTCCACATAGGTATTTCATGATTTATTCAACACACGAGGACTCCAAGGAAGGTTTCAACCTATTCTAATCTCCTATGTGAAACCTCAATTCTTTGTGGTACCACCTGTAGGTGGATATTTTCTAATATAGTTAGTAAATGTAGAATTGTAGGTAGTGAACAAGATATACATGTTGGTGATCAATCCTAGGCACTCTGAAAGTTTATAAATGTAATATTATCATCCAAAATGATTTGAAATAACTTTCAAGGCTCCCATCCCAACATGTTGTCATCCTAAGATACATGTAGGTGCACTTTGAGTTGGATATAGACAATAATCATGAAATGGTCCATGTACTCAAAGAATATATCTTTATAGTCAATTGATCTCCTCTCATGATGTTAAAATGAAACATCAAGATGTGTCAAATCTTAATACAAGCTTTCAGACCTCATTTCCAATGTTGAACCCTTTTGTAGGCACTTGTAGGTGCATATCTATGGTGACTGTGTGTAAATGTTGTACATGATTGCAATAGTTCCTTCTTCCTTATGCAATTTTGGGAAGCTCAGTTACTTGTCTATGTCTAAATTAGATATATCAACATTTTATAACTCTCCATTACTCCATTTACATGATAAATATCCTAACATGGTCTACTTAGTTGACTATTGACGCAGTGGATTGCACTCGAGGCAGGAGGCTGAGCTCCTGCCTTCCACACGTCAAAATGGAAACTCCCATCTCACCTGTGGGACTAGCAAAGCTGGAGGGGAGAGTCTCTAGGTAAGGGATAGCTCCCTTTGATGCATCTAAGTTGTTCCAAAAGTGCTAATATAGGTATATAGATATATAATAGGGGGTGAAAAGGGAAAAGGATTACAGGAAACAAAGCTACTCTAAAAGAGGTGATGCACCAAAATGCTTCAACCTTCTCACACTCACACTTGAAGTCAAACAAACACATACGTACACTTCAAAACTAGTAGAAGGACCAGGCTGTAGGGAGCTTAATAGGGAGGCTTTGATGGAACATATAGAAAATAGAGACTCACCAAAGGTGTTGTAGAAAGGCACACTGTATAGTAGCTTCTTTTGTCTCTGCACTTCCAAATTACAGCTCTCCTTATCACCTGTAAAAATGGCACCTTATAGACACCAGGTGTGTTGGTGTTAAACTTGTGGAAGCATTAAGAAGCAATGACTAAACACAAATTGACACTTAGACACACATAGAGATATCTAACCAGAATAGAGGTAAAAGTGCATTTATTTATTTCAGGTGAAAATTTGCCAACGCTTCACCTTACAAATGTGGAAGATCCTTTTCCAAATGACAAGTCTACAATATATAGAGGAAGAAAAGAGGCCTTTTGAAACTCTTTTTACAAGTGACCCATGTGATTTCTAAGCATTGGGATGAGGAAGCTACTGAAGATAATGCTGTGTTAGCTCTTGTCATGATTCAAAATTATGAGCCACACTGTTTGCCTGCTCATTAATGCATATTGAAGAAAAATAGGTCACACCATTCACTGTTTGTGTCTCTTGATGATCCAATGGTAGGTACTATGTCAACCACTAGAATAACTCCTTGAATAGATACTTTTTTATGCCACTTGGATCACTTTGTCTGCTTCTACGCTTGGCCATTTTGCTTCCTCTGTCTCCTTCATCCCTCGGGTTATCTTTTGCTACTCCTTTGGCTCTTTAGCTGAGAGCGCATCCGCTTACTACTTTAAAACTTAGGAGACACTTTGAAATGTGGATGTTGACACATGGCAGCTTCCACCGAGTTAATAATGGGATGTGGTAGCATCTTCTTAACTTAGAGGTTCTTTCGAGAGTCAGGCAAAAGTTGACACGTGGCCGCTTCTACTTACTCTTTCCACTTAACTTAGAGGCTTTGGAAGTATTTTTTTGAGGTTCTTATAGAAGGTGACATGTGGCCACTTCTACTATGCATTTAGCAACTCATTCAGGCCTACCACAGTCTTCTCTTTGAATAACGAAGCAAAAGGAGAAGCCCACAGACATTGACACTTGGCACCTTCCACTACATTTTGAGAGAGGCTTATATTTGAAGCTTAAAATAAACCTAAAGCCTCAGATGCAGACACTTGTCATACTCCATTGAGATGGGTGAGGACACGTGGTAGCATTCACTTAACTCTTTTCCTTTGATGATTCCTCTACTACAAAATTTGACGTTCACAGGCTCGTCATAGCTTGAAAACCAACAGCTAGTCTATCTTTTTAAAGTTGACAGCTTCCAAGACGTCACCATCCTTGGAAAATTCATTCAACTTTCTCTATAGGGTTTCTTCTTTATACCTTCTCAAAGGGAAGGTGCCCCTTCAGCCTTTGGCAGGTTCCTCCTTCAGATTATTTTCCCCAAGTTCCTACAGACTTTTGTTCACAGACATTTTCTTGTAGACTTTTGTCTGCGGAGTTGCTCTTTGGCCACTTGCTCTCCGAATTCCTTCAAACCTTTTGTCTGAAGGAATTCATTTAGACAAAAAGTCTGAAAGAATTCACTACCTTGGACAAAAATTCAAAAAACTTACACTTCGTAGCTCTTTTCCTTTGAAATGCTCCCTGTCCTCTGTAAGAGCTTTTAAACCTAGAACTACCCTCCACAAGGGCACTTGTCCCTTAGCTTTGGGATACCCCCTTGAACCAAGCCATTGAACCAACCCATTGAACCAAAAATGGTTCAACGGTTCAACACTGCACACTGAGCCTTTGTTGAACCAAGTCTTTGAACCTTTCCCACTTGAACCAACTATTAAACCAATCTGTTGAACCGATTCATTAAACTAAGTGATTGAACCAAGGCATTGAACCAACACATTGAACCAAGCTGATGAACTGATTGATTAAACTTGATGATGAACCTGAAGCATTGAACCAATGGTTGAACCAAGGCCTTGAACCGGTTCAATGGTTCAAATATGCCAACTTTCTTTATGATTTTCTTCAGACAAGAGCCTGAAGAAGCCTTGTAAAACCTAGCACTCTCTGAAACTAATTCTTCATGCATCAAAAGACTAACCTGTAGAGTACATAGAAAAACTTGTGAAGTCCGTAGAAAACCTCACTGCTGAGTCCGTAGAAATCCAAGCTCTATAGAGTCCATAGAAATGGACCTCTAGAGTCCATAGAAATAGACCTGCAGAGTCTGTAGAAATTCTTGTAGAGTTTGTAGAAATTCTTGGACTTGTGAAAAATCAGAAATGAATTGGCCTAGAATAGTAGGGGAAGAAGGGGACCGATTTTTGGCCTGTTGGGCAAAAAATGGTCAACAATTGGCGACTCCCAGGGGAAGCATGCCTGTTATGCTTAGAGACCATTTGCCCTATAGTCCATTGGGCACGGAGTCAGAATGAAGCTTTGAAGAAAGGTTAGCAACAGCCCCAAAGATCCAAGAATCAAACATGAAGCTTTTACCCCACACACAAAGGGAAACACACAAGGTTAAAAACACTACTTGTGCAAACTGCACCTAGGGAAAGTAGGAAAAGAAACTAAAAACAACTACTATATACAGCTAACCAGGTGTATTTGCTTCCCTCCTGGATCAAAGGGAAAATTTCTTAAGTCCCCTTCCTGGCAAGAAGAATTATGGTGCTAGACAAGTAGCTGAATGAAAAGGAGATTTGGTGACGTGCTTTTCTTGCCTGTCACCTAGATTGGTTGGTCTCTAAGTGGAATAGATTCAAACATGCTTCCAACATATATGTACTCTATTTATTCCTAAAAGCTTGTTGAATTTTGGTCCTTCATGCTGGTGCATTTCACCAAGAAATCAATGGTTGCTAGCTCATCACCATAAGCCCTTTGATATGTATAGCTCCCTTACAGTGCATCATGGTCCAACCCATTTCCTTCTACTTCATTACAGACTTTGTCAGACTCATCCTCTACTTCCTCTTGGCCTTCTTGAAGAAGGGTGACTATGGTGATGTCTAAAATGGAATCAAAAACTGATTGCTCATCCCATAGAACATCACCTCTCTTTTCAAAGCTCTCTTCTTCAAGGCTTTCCTCAAGGAAGACCAGCCTCTCATTTTCCTCCTCAAAGACTAGAATTTCTAGATGTTCAAAAATATCCATCCGGTCCTCCTCCAACTCAGGCTCCTCTGTGTAGTCATCCTCCTCATTGAAACAACAAGGAAGTTCATCAAACAAAGGGGGAGAGAGCTCACCATGCTTAAGTTCCTCTTCATATTGTTGGAACATCTGCATGTATGTGTGACCTGCATCTTCTCCATTGCTGATGAGGTCTTCACAAGGAGCATTGATGATGATTTCTTCTTCATTATCGCTCATGATAGCCTCTTGAATAATTGCAAATTGGATCTTCTGCTCCTCACTCACCTTTTATAGAATAGGTTCCTCCTTGAGAAGGGATGAAGTGGAAAAAACATGTGGAAGAGGAGGCAGTCCTTGAGCTAGAATCAAATGATTCTCCTCCTTCCACTTGGCTAGCACTTCATCAATATCAAGTGTGGCTTGATAGCTCTCTTGGGGGTGTGTAGATGGGGTGTGTTCATACATAGAATGTGTCATTTGGTCCAAACTATTTGTCACACATTGGCTGAGGAAAATCTCTCTGGATTCCAACTCTATAATTATTCTAGCCATATCCTCTTGAAAGAGCCTTTCTTGGAGATCACCAGCATCATCATGTTGAGTAGGAGTAGTTTCGATAGAGATGTGTTGGTTCATAATGTTCCCCCCAAAGGAAGACTCATGATCTAAGGAATTTAGAAGGTTCATCTCCATAAGAGGCTATTCATGTTCCCTTTAATGCTTGAAGGCTAGGTGCATGGGATCAAGAGTAGGGTTGATTGATGCATCAGATGAGCTGGAGTGAGTAAGTGCCATCTGATAGAAAGGATTTGGTACATAAGAGGGGGCTTTCTTTATGATAGGAGGGGGCGTGCAAGGCTGACTACCTTGAATGAATAGATTCCTCCATTTTGGTACCTCCTCCTCCATGGACTACAAGGCCTGAGCTTGCCTAAACAAACATGCCTCTTTATACATAAGGTCCTGCTGATAACCATACTACTCATCCAGTCTGTCTATTTCCATTACCTACTTCTCAAACTCCAGTGCCACCTCCCTTATCATTGAAAGGAAACTAGGAGAGCTACTTGAGGTAATTCTCTGAATATCTTGAGTTTGATCGAAGTCATCTGAAGGAAAATAAGGTTCATGATTTTGTGCAAAGGAATTATACATACAAAAAATAATATTTCCTTGATCGCACCAGGCTGCTTAACCAATAGATTCAACTTGGATTCGCCATTGGTATTGATGCAAAAGCCTCCAAAGGCTGGTTGGTTGAAGAACACACCAAAAATTCTTCAACTCTTCAAACACAACTTGTCTTAGTTGGTCCCACTGGGCATGCCAAAAATTGTTGATGCAGTGGATTACACCCAGGGTAGGAGGCCGAGCTCTTGCCTTCCACATGTCAAAATGGAAACTCCCCTCACACCTGTGGGACTGGTGAAGCTAGAGGGGAGAGTCTAGGTAAGGGCTAGCTCCCTTTGATGAATTTGAGTTATTTCAAAAGTGCTAATATAGGTATCTAGATATATAATGGGGGGTGAAAAGAGAGAAGGATTATAGGAAATAAAACTACTCTAAAAGAGGTGATGCACCAAAATGCTTTGACCTTCTCACACTCACACTTGAAGTCAAACAAACACATACGTACACTTCAAAACTAGAAAAAGTACTAGGCTGTAGGGATCTTAATAGGGAGGCTTTGATGGAACATACAAAAAATAGAGACTTACCAAAGGTGTTGTAGAAAGGCACACTATATAGTAGCTTCTTCTGTCTCTGCACTTCCAAAAAATAGCTCTCCTTGTCACCTGCAAAAATGGCACCTTATAGACACCAGGTGTGTTGGTGTTAAACTTGTGGAAGCATTAAGAAGCAAAGACTAAACACAAACTGACACTTAGACACATAGAGATATCTAACTAGAATAGAGGTAAAAGTACATTTATTGATTTCAAGTGAAAATTTTCTAGGGCTTATCCTTACAAATGTGGAAGATCATTTTCCAAATGACAAATCTATAATATATAGAGGAAGAAAGGAGGCCTTTTGGCACTCTTTTTACAAGTGACCCATATGCTTTCTAAGCATTGGGATGAGGAAGCTTCCTAAAGATAATGCTGTGTCAGCTCTTGTCAGGATTCAAAATTATGAGCTGCACTGTTTGCCTGCTCATCAATGCATATTAAAGAAAAATAGGTCACACCATTCACTGTTTGTGCCTCTTGATGATTGCATGGTAGGTACTACGTCAACCACTAGAATAAATCTTTGAATTAACACTTTAATATGCCACTTATATCTCTTTGTCTACTTCTACGCTTGGCCATTTTGCTTCCTCTGTCTCCTTCATCCCTTGGGCTATCTTTTGCTACTCCTTTGGCTCTTTGGCTGAGAGCACATCTACTTGTGACATGTGTCACAATTCACTACTTTTAAACTTAGGAGACACTTTGAAATGTAGACATTGACACATGGTGGCTTCTATCGAGCTGATAAGGGGACGTGGCAACATCCACTTAACTTAGAGGGTCCTTTGAGAGTCAGGCAAAAGTTGACACGTGGCCGCTTCTACTTAATCTTTCCACTTAACTTAAAGGTTTTGGAAGTAATTTTTTGAGGTTATTGCAGAAGGTGACACATGGCCACTTTTGCTATGCATTTATCAACTCATTCGGGCCTACCACAGTCTTCTCTTTGAATAACAAAGCAAAAGGAGAAGCCCACAGATGTTGACACTTGGCAACTTCCACTGCATTTTGAGAGAGGCTTATCTTTGAAGCTTAGAAGAAACCTAAAGCCTCAGATGTAGACACTTGTCACACTCTATTGAGATAGGTGAGGACACGTGGCAGCATCCACTTAACTATTTTCCTTTGATGATTCCTCTACTACAAAATTTGACATTTACAGGCCCGTCACAGCTTGAAAACCAATGGCTAGTCTATCTTTTTAAAGTTGATAGCTTCTAAGACATCACCATCCTTGGAAAATTCCTTCAACTTTCTCTGCAAGGTTTCTTCTTTGTACCTTCCTGAAGGGAAGGTGCCCTTTCAGCGTTTGGTGGGTTCCTCCTTCGAATTATTTTCCCTGGGTTCCCATAGACTTTTGTCTGCAAACATTTTCTCGTAGACTTTTGTTCATGGACTTTTGTCCACGGAGTTGCTCTTTGGCCATTTTCTCTCTAAATTCCTTCATAACTTTTGTCTGAAGGAATTCCTTTAGACAAAAAGTCTGAAAGAATTCACTGCCTTGGACAAAAATCCAAAAAACTTACCCTTCATGGCTCTTTTCCTTTGAAATGCTTCCTATCCTCTGTAAGGGCTTTTAAACCTAGAACTGCCCTCTACAAGGGAACTTGCCCCTCAACTTTGGGATGCCCCCTTGAATGAAGCCATTGAACCAACCCATTGAACCAAAAATGGTTCAATGGTTCAACAGTTCAACACTGCACGCCGAGCCTTTGTTGAACCAAGCCTGTGAACCTTTCCCGCTTGAACTAACTATTGAACCAATCCGTTGAATTGGTTCATTAAACTAAGTGATTGAATCAAGGCATTGAACCAAGTTGATGAACTAATTGATTGAACCTGCCAATGAACCTGAAGCATTGAGCTAATGGTTGAACCAAGGCCTTGAATCGGTTCAATGGTTCAAAGATGCCAACTTTCCTTGTGATTTTCTTTAGACAAGAGCCTGAAGAAACCTTGTAAAACCCAGAACTCTCTGAAATTGATTCTTCATGCACCAAAAGACTAACCTATAGAGTCCATAGAAAAACTTGTGAAGTTCGTAGAAAACCTCACTGCTGAGTCTGTAGAAATCCAAGCTCTGCAGAGTCCGTAGAAATGGACCTATAGAGTCCATAGAAATAGACTTGTAGAGTCTATAGAAATTCTTGTAGAGTCCGTATAAATCTTGGACTTATGAAAAATTAGAAATGAATTGGCCTAGAACAACAGGGGAAGAAGGGGACTAATTTTTGGCCTGTTGGGCAAAAAATGGTCAACAAATTGGTGACTCCCAGGGGAAACATGCCTGCTATGCTCAGAGACCAGTTTCCTTGTAGTCTATTGGGCACAGAGTCAGAATGTAGCTTTGAAGAAAGGTTAGCAACAACCCCAAAGATCCAAGAATCAAACATGAATCTTTTACCCCACACACAAAGGGAAACACACAAGGCTAAAATCACTACTTGTGAAAACTACACTTAGGGAAAGCAGGAAAAGAAACTGAAAACAACTACTATATATAGCTAACCAAGTGCATTTACTTCCCTCATGGATCAAAGGGAAAATTTCTTAAGTCCCCTTCCTAGAAAGAAGACTTAAGGTGCCAGACAAGTAGCTAAATGAAAAGGAGATTTGGTGACGTGCTCCTCTTGCCTGTCACCTGGATTGGCTGGTATCTGAGTGGAACAGATTTGAACATGCTTCCAACATATACGTACTCTATTTGTTCCTAGAAGCTTGTTGAATGTTGGTCCTTCATGCTAGTGTATTTCACCAAAAAATCAATGGTTGATGGCTCATCACCATAAGCCCTTTGATATGTATAGATCCCTTGCAGTGCATCATGGTCTGACCCATTTCCTTCTACTTCATTGTAGACTCTGTCAGACTCATCCTCTGCTTCCTCTTGGCCTTCTTGAAGAAGGGTGACTGTGGTGATGTCTGAAATGGAATCATAAACTTATTGCTCATCCCATAGAACATCACCTCTCTTTTCAAATCTCTCTTCTTCAAGGCTTTCCTCAAGGAAGACCAGCCTCTCATTTTTCTCCTCAAAGACCAAAATTTCTAGATGTTCAAAAATATCCATCTGGTCCTCCTCCAACTTAGGCTCCTCTGTGTAGTCATCCTCCTCATCAAAACAATAAGGAAGTTCATCAAATAAAGGGGGAGAGAGCTCACCATGCTTAAGTTCCTCTTCATATTGGAGGAACATCTGTATGTATGCATGACCTACATCTTCTCTATCGCTGATGAGGTCTTCACAAGGAGCATTGACGATGATTTCTTCTTCATTATCAGTGATTAAAGCCTCCCTATTAAGCTCCCTACAGCCTGGTCCTTCTGCCAGTTTTGAAGTGTACGTATGTGTTTGTTTGACTTCAAGTGTGAGTGTGAGAAGGTCCAAGCATTCTGGTGCATCACCTCTTTTAGAGTAGCTTTGTTTCCTATAATCCTTCTCCCTTTTCACCCCCCCCATTATATATATATATATATATATATATATATATATATATATATATATATATATATATATATATATATATATATATATATATAAATACCTGTATTAGCACCTTTGGAACAACTCAGATGCATCAAAGGGAGCTAGCCCTTACCTAGAGACTCTCCCCTCTAGCTTCGTTAGTCCCATAGGTGAGAGGGGAGTTTCCATTTTGACGTGTGAAAGGCAGGAGATTGGCCTCCTGCCCCTGGTGCAATCCACTGCATCAACATTGACTATGCATAATAATCATGGATCAAACTGATTGCATCTCACTTGTGATTGTAACTCTATGGAATATTGATTTGGATAATGAAATTGAAAGGTGAGAAGGACAATAAGGAATTGGAAACATTGGAATGAGCCTATCAAAACCCACTTATTCATTACCAAAGCATGAATATTCTAAAAATGATGTAAATATGTTTGTAACATAGAATGGTGTCTTCTATTACAAACTTGAGATACTTGGCTTATCCAAACACATTAAAACATGAAATCAGGCACATGGATAATTTTAGGAGAGATCCAACATTATCTGGAATCATCATCATCACCTAGATTATATGGACCTATCCAAATTAGAGTAAAACCTATAGGGTGTAGGAAATAATGAGCATAAAAACATAGCTAACTTATTAGAGATGATTAATAAAGTAGAGTTGACCAATTCTTGAAATCTTGTTATGAAAATTAATCTCTCTTATTGTAATTTCACCTCCAAATATTTTTGGTCTAAAACTTCTCCAACTAGATGTACTAAGCACAAACTTGCTAACTGATTCTATGTGTCTAGAAGGCTGAAGAAAGAGTAGAATAGTTTTGGACCTTTTTTATAATTTACAAAGATTTTAAATCACTAATATGAGTATGATAAATATGAAGAGTCATCTGAAAACCTTCTCCTATGTGTCACACTCTCTTATGGGTCGTACAAGTGCCAAACTCCTCCTTTTTTAGTTGGTTTCTTGATTTTTAGTTAGATAACCTACAAGTTTCAGATGGGACTAACATTCATAATAATTAATCTGACCTCTTGGACATTTTAAGGAAAAATAAGACTTTTGGACACCTTTAAAACTATGCCACTTTCATATATGACTTCTAAATTTTTATTAAGTGACTCAAATGACATATAGTCTAATTAGACCATGACCAAAGCTAAAATGGCATTAAATTACATCAAATAGACTATAACACACCTTATGAAAAAATATTAGACCCTTATAAACATATAAAGATCAAGTTTATTCCTATAGGGGTCCCAATTTGACCTACAAGGTCAAATTTGGTCAATAGTTGTGTGGATGAAACAAAGCTTGGAAGATTATAAGGTAAGAGAAAATGGACCTTGTCATATCTATTGTGAAAATACTAGTGCAATTAGTATCTATAAGAATTATTTTATGTACTCAAAAACTAATCACATTCCTATTAGATATCATTTCTTAAGAGAACAAGTAAGTAATAAAATTGTTAAATTGGAATATGTGTCTACAAAAGAACAACTTGTAGACATTATGACTAAACCATTGACAAAGGCCACATTTGAGTATCTAAGACAAAGATTGGGAGTCATATAATTGTATATGAATCATTAAAAGGTTATTTTAGTAGGATTAGAATGTGTTTTCATATTTTTTCTATCATGAAGAAGGCGTCAGAGTTTTGTATATGACAAGTTGTCTATGTCATGGAGTTCATAGTGTTCTGAAGATGAGATGGTTCCATGAGAGTGCTTTGAAAAGGTTTTAAACCATTATGGCTTGTAGAGGAAAAATGGAAATGATTATATTTATATGAGATCCATATGAGATTTATTCATGTTTGATTTATATTTTTAAATTGACCTAATAAAGATATGAGATCTTTTGGTGGTTTCATAAGAATATTCACTGTGTGTGGACAATGTTTGAAGTGTTACTGAATAACCTAGTTCGTTGAGAATAATTATTGAAGATGATATTTTTTAGATATAACATGGAGTTAGGGGGAGATAACTCAGATAGTTTGATAGGCTTGTATAGATGTGTATAATGTAAGAGGGAGCTTTCTAAGCTTTGTGAGTAGTTTATCAGGTCCAAGGATCAGAGAAGTCCAAGTTCATATTGGTGCATGTCAAAGGGGGAGAAATTGATTCATATGCTTGAAAGTATGTAAGTATTCTGAGCATATTAAATATTATTTTAATGCATACATGATGTTGAGGAATGATTAGTGTCATGTTGAAGAAGAGACCCTTTGTCATTAATGTCAAAGGGGGAGAAAGATCATAATGAAGAAGTTAAAATGAGTAAGAAGTCATTTTGAGGGTGTTTTACCATCAATGAAAAAGGGGGATATTTTTTAGCATGGTAATTGATGTCTTTGGTTGTCACTGATGTCAAAAATATCATGTGGCACTAGTACATGAATGATAAAGAAGTTGTGTTTGATAGCTTGGAGAGATACGACACATGTGTAGGTCTGGAAGTTGTGAGGCATCCATAAATGTCTTGGTGAAGTTTTGGTGTGTCATTTGATCATTTATAAAGAGAAACATTCATATTATAGCTTAATATAATCCATACCATTACTACACATCATGAAGATATGAGTGATCTAGCAAGTTTGTGTATTTTATGTAGGTAATCAGAAAGTCAACATTGGTCAAATATTTTATTAGAGATGTTTTCTATAGTGTCAAGAAGGTACTCTAAAGATTTATATTCTTAAAATATTTTATATTTCAAGATATAAACCATAAAAAATTTCTCTATTAGACCATGATGGACCAAAGACCATCAAGTTTAACTACATTGAAGTCTAGGATCAAATAGTCAAGATAAATATAATGATGAGCATTTAATTGGATGATGAAGATCTATGATGAACATGAAACCTATCAAATAAAGATCAATAGTGAGTACATGACCATGAAAATTATGATATAATAGAGTGTATTAATTCAATAATTTAACAAAGTGCTCAAATTACATGCAGAATTGCTAAGTGGCACAAGCGCATTGACTAAATGGTGAAGGCTGTGTAGAAGGCACGTAGAGATACTGAGTGGCACAATCATAGAAGTGCAGATCTAAGATCAATGATGAGCAATTCAAGGTTAAATTTAGGATACTTCTAAGTATATAAATGGAGTGTATTTGTTCAAAGTTTCTATGGGACACAAGATTATGATAAAGTGTCTAATGTTTAGTATTTACACAGTCACAATTGTAATTTAAATATTCAAATTAATGAAGGAAAATAAGTTTGTAGTTTTTGAGGTATATCTTTTGATCCAGGACAAATTTCATGATGATGTAAAAATAAACTTGAAGATAAATTCAAGGCTCATATGTAAAATTTTATTAGAAGGTTTGAATGTTTGTAAAAGTGTACATATGGAGATTCAATGTTGACTATTTATTCGTTCATAGTGTTATTGTGTACAAGACTATTGTTTGAGTAAATTATGCTTTAGTAGAATAGTGTTTTGGTAAGATTAATCACTTTAATATGTCTTATAGGTCATATTTATTGGACCCATGTATTTTAAAGTGATATTATGTTCTTAATTTGCTTGATGAAGTGTTAAAGGGGTAATATGTCTCCATGAGACCTATAAGGGCTACTAAGGCCTAATTGAAAGGTGTAGCTACTTAAGTGTGACCTATGGATGCTATGGCCAAATTGTGAGGATGAATTTAAGCTATGTCTTATCATGATAGAAGACTTAAGGGTTAAGTCACATATAATGGCTGACCTAGAAGTTGATATTCATGAAGACTCTATAAAGAGTGAAGACCAATGTAATGGTTTCTAGACTTTGATGTGAAGGCATTAAGAGAGTAAACGATAGAGATGAAGGAAAGAGATCAAAGGGAGTGTGCTCAGTGGATGGAATAATGTACAAAGCATATTAAGGATGAGTGAAGAAGCATAAATTAATCCAAAAGGGGTGTTTAGATGCATTACTTGTATAGTCAAGTTTGAGTGTGTGTGATGAGTTGAAAGAGAGGTATTATACATTGTTTCTCTAATTAGATTGAAATGCAATTCGATTTCTAGAGTTGCTAATTTCATAAGGTGTTATGTGGGTGATCAACATCTAGAACAAGTGGGTGCTTGTTTATACTTAGGGGTGGGTAATCCTTGTGAAGTGGGTGATTCACTAAAAGGTCTCATGTTTATGATCATCTTATAAGACAAGTAGTCCATGTGTTTGCAAGCTTGGGATTGTGTTTTATTCCCTAAGAGGGTTTCCCACGTAGATCTTGTGTTATGTGTGAGATCTTGCATTATCTTTATTATTCATTATTATGAACATCGTGTATGCTTTATGAATGCTTGTGGTCATTGATTAAGAGTTTTAAAGGATTAAAATTAAAATTTGAAATATCCTGCATCATTGATTCACCCCCGCATTAGTGATTGTACGTCCAATAATGACATTACTTAGCAGAGACCAAGGTAACTTTGGTCATGGGTGTTGACTTGAAGAGGTGGTATAAATGATCTTGTGCATGAATAGTCCAATTTTTTGGCTTAGGTTGATATGTATCTTCAAGTTCATATAGATATAGTCTCCCTAGCAAGATGATGTAGACCTCTAGAGGTGCAATGACACAAGTGACATTATCCTCCATAAGCTTGACTTTGCATTAAAAAGTGCACTATCAGTAGACCTATATATCTTTCCCCTACTATAACCACCCTAGAGAATATGACTTAGGGTGCACAATAGTGGTAAGACCAAGGCATTGAGTTTTTGATTTCATAATGATGTTCTTCTAATTACCACTATCCATGATGACATGGAGAGGTTGACCCTTCACCTAGAACTTAGTATAGAAGAGATGTTTATGATATACAAAAATATTAATAATATTGGTGATATTGCTTAGATAAGAGAAATTTAGATCATTTCTACCCATTAGTGTGGGTCTTGATGCGGACTATACAAGCAAGGACTATTGCATATGACATTTGGAGTCATCGTGGGTGGATGAGTGATGGTAGTGGCACCACTTATCACCTAAATTATTTTTTCCTTTTCCTAAAGTAGAATTCACGTGATCCTTTGAGTTTTGTATAATCTTATGAGGCTACTCACCTTTGAGATAAGTGATGTACTTCTATGTAAAAGCCTACAATGTGGAGTTATGCAATGGCTAGAATTTATGCACTACATTGGATTAAGAGGTAGAATGATACTTCATATTTTACTTGGATTTGATCTTGGTGGAATTGTGATATGTCTATCCAAAAGTGTCAAAATTAAAGAGCTCAAAATTTGCATAGATATAATGTGACAGTCTACTTATGTACTCAAGACCCTATGTTGTTTGTTCAAGTTCTCTTTTAGGCAGAAAGAGTAGTTATAGAATATGTTGGTGTAGTCTTCTACTAACTAAGTTTTAGATTAGAATAGTGTTGGAACTTGATATATTCATATTCAAAGTGTTTGAGTGGGTATTATTCCTCATTCATCACATTTATAAATTTCTTTCATGATTAGATTAGAATTCACTCTAGTGCATGTTGTACACTAAAGGTCTCCCAACAGTGAACAACTGGAATGAACATCTTCAATACTAGAAAGGTGATCTTCTCAGCATCAGTGAAGTAGGTGACTAAGAAGCATTCCTTTATTTTTTGAATCTAGGCATCTAATGCTTTGGTTTCAATCTTACCTTTGAACAAAGGGTTATTGAGATTGACTTGTACTTGTAAATGGGTTCATTGATGAAACTATTGTGGAGCATATTATTGAGATGGATGGGAAATTGTTGGGTTAAGATACATCACCAACTCATTTAACTAAGTACACAATTTGGTGTATTGTTCCTCTACTACATTGGTGATGATCCTTTAAACTTAAATGGATGCCTCAAGTTGGTTCTGGGTGTCAACCATCTTACTTGTGCTATGATGTTCTTCTAGAATATCTAAAATATAACCAACCATCAAACCTTCTCTCTATCATTGTGTTCATGTGGTTACATACATAAAAGGGAATAAAGAAAATATTTGATATGAATGATCCAATAGGGTCCAATATTGAGTGTGTTGGGGACAACCAAGTTTGGTTTCATGTAGAGTGAATGCATATAGATGTATTCAGATACAATAATCAAACATGCATTAAATAGAGTGTAACAACTTGCTTAGTTGTTCTTAGAAAATGTAGTAATTTTTTTAAAAAAAACTAAACATTGAATATTCATTCAACCATAGTTACTAGAATACTTTATTCATTCTCATAATCAACAACTGCAAGTAGTAACATATTCAACATTCCAATACTACAATCACTAGAATAAAAATTATGATACAGAGATTTTACTATCTTGCTAGGGACATTAACACAATATAAATTTCCATACTAAGTATTGGTAATAATTTAAATATCCACATGGATTTCTATGTAATAAAGTCTACCCTAACCTAGCCTAAGGATCTAAACATAATGCCCCACCACAATCTTGAGCAGCCTACATATCCACTCCACAAAATTAGGGTCCAATGTACTTCTTCTTTTCAAAGTGATGGTCTCATCCATGAGACATCACCAACAAAGGGATTGGCACTCTAAGACAAACATGGAATAAAATAATCATGACACAAATGAGCTTATAAAGCTCTAGTATAATCCCATAGCTAAGTGAAACACTCTAGAATAACATCTTGCTAATCTAGGCTTCTGTGTTTACCCAACACTCTCACATAAAACCTAGATAATAACAATGATGAAGGAATCTGTATTCCTAGTTCTATAGAGAATCACATGCTAGGCATATAATTAAGCTAGGTATTAAAAAAAAAGCAAGACATACTGTACATAACATTCAAACCTATCATTTTTTTATGCTCACAAGATTGTATACATGCATACATGTTGTCCTACTATCTACCATGAATATACTGCTCAAGTAATAACCAACAAAATCATTAGAACAATCAATTTAGGTGAGAGTCCAAACATACAGCTATAGTATGTACCACCCAAGTATATATATCTAAGCTAAAGTATCTTATGATATCCCATACTATCATAGTTCATGATCACTCTACCCAAACATTCATAACTATAACTTATATATATATATATATAGGTATGGGTCAAGATATAATTAATACAATATGTACCACTTGAGTACTTTTCATATTTTAAAACTCTATGGCATCGCATACTGTCATAGGTCTTTGTGTTTGAGTATCTGACTCAACATCAACAAAAATCTTACACCCAACCATAATAATAAAGCAAGTCAAGATTATACTATCTGAGTATATCTTTTGAAGATAACATAATTTCTAGGCATACCTCACAATGCACTATGTTATTCTATAAATGTATATCCACTTGCATAGTTAACTTTGTCATGAAATATATCACATACAAGTTTCATCCTTATAATATACAACAAAGTTGATCTTGTTGATAAGTTTGTATAACAGTATTATGCTACAAAAAAGGCTATTTGCTTTCACTAACATTTATAACAGATGTCATACTAAGGAATACCTATCAAGGTTAGTTTCCTATGATCATGCTCACTCCCCAAGCTTCCATACATATCTATGATGTCACCTACATACATAGAATCAGGGCTAGATGTAGTTCTACCAAAACTATGAGTTGCATTCAAACACAAACATTATGTACACTTTATTGCATTTGTCGAATATAATTCGATAAGGACTTTGCTATAATTTTTAATCACATGTTACCTAGGCATACCAACCATAATATGATCTAATGAATCCCTTCATTTAAAATAATAACCATGGGGAGCACATTTAAGTATACATAGCCAAATAAGGTAAAATTCACTATATGCCATCGTATGAAACACACTTAGATAATAGTTAGCTGATTGGAAGTGGCATAAAGGTAGTTTTAGGTAATTGGATCACACATCATTACAAAACTTGTTAAAATCATGCTTATCAATACAAATTAGGGTTGGCAACATAAAATCATACTTAGCATGTCAAAAACACACTAAGCATATCCAAAGGCATGTGTAGTTATACAAGTTGGTCATAGAACATTTTGTGGTATTTATTTAGCCATAAGTATTACAAGACTAACTTGGCTACACATGTTGATGTAAATATAACTCCATTGTGCCTTTTCAACTTAAAGTAACTACATCATGATAAATTGATGAGCATCTTTTCTATGCAAGCAACTTATGAGTGCATCTTCATATAATAAAATAGAAAGTCATTTATTTGTTGAATAATAATTAATTTATTATTAATGTATGTTATTTAATCAAAAACCATTATATATTTATTTAGTAACTTCGTTATTTATGTATAAAAAAAAATTTAATTATATTTGGTTAGTAAGCTATTTTATTGTGAATATGGTTTCATAGTTATTAGTAAACTAATTGTTTTAATTGAGTGCCATAGGGGTAGTAGTAACAGTAATATTTTTTGTGATCATCTTGCTAGTAGGGTTATAGGGGCATATATGAGTTTTAAACATTATTTTGAATTGATGGGAAAGATAGTGGGAAACCCACATTTAGATGTTTAAAATGTATTTATATAAATATAAAATAATTATGGTTTAAATTTATATGATTAATTATATCAATAAGGTTAAATATTAGGTTAGAGGGAGAGATAATATAATATTATATATTATATTATATTGATTATTATAAAATCAAAATTATAATGGATTAGTAAGTTCATTAATCATAATCTCCCTGTGTGTTTATAAGAATATTTCTTATTTTAAACATATTATACATGAAATTTGTTAAAGTAAATTAAATACCATGAAACCTACAATTTGATTATCGACATTATTTTAAAACTCTATAATTAAATAAAGTAGGGGTAGGGGATTTGGCAGAGGATTTATCTCAATTCTTAATATTTTGGGTTTTTATGTGAAATGAAAATATCATAAAGCTTATGAGGAAACTATCAGAATATGTTGGAAAATGATGATTTGTAGCCTTTTTATAATTTTTGTTGGTTTTAGGGGAAACCAAACTTAGCCTTTCTGGAAAGTGTATGAAATATATTTGTTTCTTTATGTACTTCCTTTGTATAAATGAGTTGGATTATGCTTGGAAATATTTGTATAATTAATTTAAAAGTAGACTTTTGTAGTTGTATTTGGTTGGCACGGATTTGCCAATGTATGCTTATGTATATCAGATATTACTTGTAGTTTATTGTGATCCTTAGATTTATTTACCTAGATGGTGAGATTATGCTCTGAATTATTTATCTGTTATGTATATTATGGGGCCACATTGATGATACTACCCAAGCAACAAGATGGTTTCTCAAGCCTAGTTATCCTCATCAATGATGGGTATGGATAACTTGATCAAGTGATGTGTTATGAATTTGGTTGATCCGGATTATCTTTAGCTAAAGTAATGTTAGATTAAAATTTTAAATTCATATGTTTGGTTTGCCTATTGTGTGATTTCATAGTAGGAATGCACTTTTCTTTATGATGCACGTCATATAGTAGAATCTTACAACACATAGGGGTACTAGCATGTCTCATCATGAGATGAGCTTTTCAATAAATTCACTCAATTAGTATGATAAATGTTAAACTCTACTTTAACTAATAATTATAGACTAATTTTTATCATACTTGGTTGGTGTGATATATTCATACAATATTTATTGATATTTAATATTGCATGCATGATGTTAAAGTCCTTTGATAAGTATACCCGGATGGTATGGTTATGTAAGGACTCTTGAATCAAGGACCAAAGCATACTTACTCTAAGATTATGTAACCCATCTATATGTAGATATTATACCTAAGAAGATAATATAGTTATTTGAAATGCTTAGCGGGTTACAAACTAATTGATACCCCTTTTGCATGAGAGTTAAATTCATAGTATGGCCTTATAAGAGGACACAACAATGATGTTGGATGTCAGTAGTCCTAGCCTATACATATTTGATGTAAGTGATAGGGTTGTAAATACCATTGAGTCTTATCTCTATAATTAAGGAATGTATTTAAACATGTATACCTTTAGTAGTTTGGTATAACTACATCTAGCCCTGATTCTATGTATGTAGGTGACATCATAGATATGTAAGGTAGTTTGAGGAGTGAGCATGAGCATAGGAAGATAACTCTATAGGTGTTCCTTAGAGTGATATTTACTATAGATTTTCTTATAATTCTAGTAAAATCAAATAGCCTTTTTATAATATAGTATTGTTATGAAAAATTTTCAATAGGAACAATTTTGTCGCATCTTATAGGATGAACACTATATGTGGTATATTTCACAAGGAAATTAATTATGTAAGTGATTTGAAATTTATATAATAGCATAGTGCTTCTTGAGGTGTGCCTTGAGATTATGTTCTCATTGGATTGTTATTGAATGTATACTCGGATAGTATAATCTTGACTTGCTTTATTTATTATAGTTGGGTGAAGATTATTTTTGGTGTTAATTCAGATACTTAAACACAAAGACCTATGAGAGTATGGGATTTCATAGTGTTTTACAGTATGGAAAATACTTAGAAGGTATTTACTATAATTATTATGTCTTAATCCATACCTAAATAAATATAGATGTTAAGGGTGATGATGTTAGGTAGAGTGATCATGAACTATGATAGTATGGGCTATCATATAATCCTTTAGCATAGATGTATATACCTGAATGGTATATATATATATATATATATATATATATATATATATATATATATATATACCATTCAGGTATATACATCTATGCTAAAGGATTATATGATAGCCCATACTATCATAGTTCATGATCACTCTACCCAACATCATCACCCTTAAATAGAAAGAGCTATGATAGTATGGGATTTCATAGTGTTTTATAGTATGGAAAATACTTAGAAGGTATATACTATAATTATTATGTCTTAATCCATACCTAAATAAATATAGATGTTAAGGGTGATGATGTTGGGTAGAGTGATCATGAACTATGATAGTATGGGCAATCATAGAATCCTTTAGCATAGATGTATATACCTAGATGGTAAATATTGTGTGTGTGTGTGTGTGTAGACACACACACACACACACACACACACACACACACACACACACACACACACACACACACACACATTCTTACCTAAAATGATTGTTCAAATGATTTTATGATTATTACTTGAGTAATATGTTTATATCTATTAGTTGTACAAATTGTATGCATGCATACAATATTTTGAGTATAAATGAATGTTAGGTTTGACTATTATGTGTTGTATGACTTACTTTGTTTTGTATACTTAGCTTACATATGTGCTTATCATGGGATTTTCTTTAGAACTAGGAATATATATTCCTTCATCATTGTTATTATCCATTTTATGTGAGTGTTGGGTAAGCACACAACCCTAGATAGTAAGGTGTTATATTTGAGTGTATCACTTAGTTGTGGGATTAGACCAAATATTTATATTCTCACCTATGTCATGACTAGTTTGTTCCTTAATTGGCTTAAAGTGCCAACCCCTTCGATGGTGACATTTTGTGGAGGAGACCATCACATTTGGAAGGAGAACTACATCAAACCCTAATTTTGAGGAGTGGATATATAGGTTGTCCAATATTTTATGGGGCATCAGGTCTAGATCCTTAGGCGAGGAAAGGGTAGACTTGATTGCATAGCAATCTGAGTAAGTGGTTGATTCTATGTTCAAAGTTTAGTTTAGTTTTTTTTAATATTATTTTTTCTATGTACAACTAGGAGAGTTGTTACATGTGCTTGTGGATTTACTTGAAGTTGTTGATTATGTGAATGACTAAAGTATTTTAGCAACTATGGTTGAATGAATATTTAATTTTTTAGTTTTTTTAAAAAAAAACTTGCTACATTTTCTAAGAACAACTAGGTAGGTTGTTACATGGAGTGAAAATCCTACTTTTATAAAATGTAATTTGTATTCATAAATCAAATAATAGGGGATACAAAGTACAATGTCTACAATGTATGTATATAGAGTAGATATGTGGGGCAAGTTAACTATGTTATAACTACGTAAGTTAAATCGATATACTTGTGTTGTTATTTTCTATATGCATATGTTACATATTTAACATACATGATTACAAGAGAAGCATTGACTAATGTATATTTATCAAGGAGGATGTTGATAGGCAAGTTGATCTCTTATAAAATGTGGTAGTTAGCAATGATATGAATATTTAATGTCTAGGCTATCTTCAATGACCTCTAATCTAAGTATCCTTTGTTGGTGGCTGACATCTAGTTGGGCCACCTTTCAAATAATGTAGTTAGGTCAGGCTGATACATGGTTGTGATGAGGTGGAGGCTGAAAGAGCAAGTGATTCTATGAATAAATGCCCATGAGGCACACATGACTGTAGGCTATGGAGTGTACAGTGAGATGCATAAGCTATAATCTTAGGTAGCCATTTCACAAAATTTTATGATCATGCATGAAACTTATGCATAAGTTTATGAGTAAGCTTATTTAAAAAGAGTGTGCATGATTGTGTGAGAGGTGTGAGCTTTACATAGAAGAACAAATGAGGAATATATTCGACTGCACAAGGACTATGCATGGATCATTATACAATTTTAACCTCAATTAATTTTATACATGACCTACATTTGATGGTTGTATGCACATTTTTTAGTCATAAAATGCAATCAAGGTTTTTAGGAGACTATATTAGATGAAAGGTAATTTTTGGTAAATCATAAAAAACTACAAATGATTATAATAAAACATTATTATAACTTGATTTTAATCCTATTTTTATTTAAAATTTGGAGCATATATGGGGATGTATTTCTAAATTTGTCACTTTTAATCACCATTAATGTGTAATCATGATTCTTAAATAGGCTAATCTTTTCCTATCATTATGAATTTTGTTATAAAAAAAATTCCACAAGCACAAATCTACAAAATTCTTTAAAGGTAGTAAAAAAATATACTGTAACAATATGGTATTTGCATTAGAGTAATAATCTCAGTGTTAATATTAACTTGGGTATTAACCTCGATAAACTTAACCTAAGTTAGCTTGACCCATGTGTGTTATACACTTGAATTTCCAAGTTGCACACCCACATATATAACTTAGAGTCAACATGGTAGGTATAAATGCACTATTCATTTGGCAATCAATGTTGGCATTCAGCACATGGTGGTAATTCATTTGTAAAATGAGTTGTATTCACACTATAAAATGAGATACATAACCTCTCCCTAAAATAATATTTAAATGAAAGGTGTGGACATTGTAATAAGTTAAACAAATTCAGAGAACAACAAGCAAGCAAAGAATAAACCATAACTCTGATTCTATCTTACCATATTTGATTGTTTCATTAAGTGTAAAAGGATGTTTTTTTTGGGGTGATTTTGGTGATATTGATACACCTAAGTGTGTAACAATTTTACATGGTATTATATCTAACCCACTAACCCTCCTTCTGACTTAGTTCTTTGTCTAGTCATGTTGTTCAATTATAATCATAGTGTCGAAAGGAGGATAATGAGAGTCATTTTGATGTTTTGGTGGTGATTTTATAATTGGGAGGTCATGTTATATTTTGGATTAAATCAAAAAAATTATAAAAAATATTTTAGTTGTGAAAGGTATTTAAACCTTTCATTTCACTCAAAATCATCATTCAGAACTCCTGATATGCATATCAAGCTTACTAGTTAATGCACACTTAATGATAAATCTTTATGTTTTGGTGAAAATATGACCATACATATGCATTTTAAGCAATCAATTTAGAGGGGGTCTGTGTTTATTTTATTTGTTATCAAATGTACACTTTTAAATAGCAAAGTCTTTCATTATCTATGTAATTACACGAGCCTATGTTGTTCCCCACTCTAAAAATTCATTAACAAATATCATTATTGATGGGATTTATTTTGGCATAAAACTCATTATAAAGTTATAAATCTCATTTTTGGGGGGATACACACTTAAGGCACTCTTGCAGATTATGCCTTGCATTTGTTTTTTGTGTACTTATGGATATTCATACTTTGTCACACTTTTGGTTTGTGATGTGTCTCCTTTAAGGCCTCTTTATTATCACATTTCATTCTTATGTATGTCTCTTTCAAGTCCCCTTTCTTAGTTCCTTACATTATTCTCTTGATACACCTTCAAGGCCCCTTTATTAGTGCCTTGTATTTATTTTTGTTTGCACTGACTCTGTACCTTAATGTACACTCATCCACGTAAGAAAATAATAACTTGAAATATGAGTGTAGACACCAAAATTGTGTCTACTCCCTTGGTCATCCTCTCCCCATTCTCTCCCCCTTGGTCCCCTTCGTCCACTTCGACACTCCTAACCTATGTCTTATGAATTTAAAATAATCATTTATTTTAAATTAATAATTCTTTTCTCTCTCTCCGTTGCCACCTCACCTCTCCTAGGATGCTCTCCCTTGGATGGCTCCCATCACCCTATGACCCATTTATGACCCCCATTTTATTCTCCCACACCTATTTAGCCCCTCTCAACCATTTTCCCATGAGCCTTGACCCTGGCAGGGTGTAAGAATGGGCCGAAGGCTAAAATTAGCCTCTGTCCCCATTCTACAGCCACCAACATCGATCACTATGTGGCTGACGTCAGTGGTTCTGCCGGTGTCGGTTACCCTTAAAAATTGCGTTCTCGACTTGAACACAGGATCCGTTATCCATTTCCCAATCCATTATCCATTATCCATTATCCGTTTCCCAATCAATTTTCCAATTTGTTATCTGACTTTCTTTCAAGACATTCTCAGATCTGCCTTTTGACCTTCAACAATCAGCTAATCTTCCAGTCTTCAATCCACTAAAAAATCTCTCTCTCTCTCTCTCTCTCTCTCTCTCTCTCTCTCTCTCTCTCTCTCTCTCTCTCTCTCTCTCTCTCTCTCTCTCTCTCTCTCTCTCTCTCTCTCTCTCTCTCTCTCTCTCTCTCTCTCTCTCTCTTCTCTCTCTCTTCTCTCTCTCTCTCTCTCTCTCTCTCTCTCTCTCTCTCTCTCTCTCTCTCTCTCTCTCGGGCACAGGTACTCTGCTTCAGTCACCTTGCTGGAGGTCTTCTACATTGAACATCTGCAACCAGTCTGCAACATACCATCAACAATCAATCTGCAACCAAGTTTCCTACCCTCTCTTTAGTAGGCAACATGTAAGCATTTCTTCTGTGCTTTCATTTTGTTTTCTGGTTATTGCTTTTAAGTGATATCACCACCCAGATTCAGACTATCAGACCATAGACCAGACTTGACTTCCTCCCGAAAAGGCTGAGAGGCCTTCCCATATCCTTATCACCTCTATCCCCCCTTTTTAGAACATACAGTCTGTCCATTGTCCCTGTAACTCTGGCCAGACCCCTGCACAGACCATTAAACAGACCTAGACTCTTTTAGACCATTCTGCAGCCCTGAAACTTGTCCAGACCTGACCAGACCCCGTCCAAGGACTACTTCCCCGACCGACGCCGGTCACTGCCCAAACCGACGTCGGTAGCCTAACCGACGTCGACAGACTTGACCAACTAACATCAATAGAATAATCGACATCGACCACAGACTAGACTTGACTTCCTCCCGAAAAGGCTGAGAGGCCTTCCCATATCCTTATCACCTCTATTCCCCCTTTTTAGAACATACAATCTATCCATTGTCCCTGCAACTCTGCCCAGACCCTTGCACAGACCATTAAATAGACCTAGACTCTTTTAGACCATTCTGCAGCCCTGAAACTTGTCCAGACCTGACCAGACCCCGTCCAAAGACTACTTCCCCGACTGACCCCAGTCACTGCCCAAACTGACGTCGATAGCCTAACCAATGTCGGCAGACTTGACCAACCGATGTCGACAGAATAACTGATGTCGGTGACTATGCAAGGCAGATTGCTACAAGTAGGTACGCATTTGTCTTTTATTTCTTCATTTAGTCTTTTATCATTTATGCTTTTGTCAAATATTATGTTTTTAATAGTGGACTGTCATCCTCTGAGAAGTCTTTGCACTTCTAGGACCAAGCTTTCGCTTGGCAGTCCACTTTCTTGTCATCTAACATTTTTTGTGTTTTAGTCTCTTTCTCTTTCAGGTGTCATCCTCCACAACCAAAGAGGAGTTCCTGCATCATCTAAATCTAGTGTGCAAGTCCACAATCCAGGTACGTACAAACCCTCATATATTCTATTTAGTTTCTCATTTCCCTTTCTTGAATGTGAAAAGCGAATCTTGTTTGGAAACATTCTGGCACGCCCGGTGGGACCCTAGGGTCTTCCTTGGGTTCTTTTCTTTCTATTCATATAGGTGCATTAGGTTTTTCCTTTTCACTTCTTTCTTCTATCTCTTCTAAACGACACTATTAGCAGGATTAAAAAGAACTCTTCTTTCTTTTCTTTCATCTTAGACTAGTCAAAAGTCATACTCTTCAACCTCTTCTCACTTGTCTTCATATGAACTAACATTTCCATTTGGGCTTAAAACACATTGCATCTCATTTCTTCTTGACTGCATACTTAGTCCACACCTAGTAATTAATAACTGCATCATGAATTAATCGTAGTCCACTTTATGTTACACAACCAAATCACTTGCACAAATTAAATATCAAAACTCACCTGAGACAAGGCCCAACTGGGATTTCATCACCCAATAGATACCTTACCTATCCCGTCAATCCCACTTGGATTTCATCACCAAGGGGAAAGCCCACTCTATTCTCTGGCAGAGGATAATCTCTAAGGGAAGTATATACTAGCTAAGCGGGCCCAGCTCATCACTGGGTTTGTGAAGTGAGGGGAGCTTGCTCCTTAGCACTAGGCCAAGTACAGAACCTAACACAGACTTTTGAGCACCGAAATAAACCCGAAACCATCCATAGACTACTTCTTCTAGGACCCGTCTCAAAAGCCAAATCTTCCTACACACATTCTAAGGCATTAGCCACCACGATCCTAATAATTTATTCCTAGGGATTTAACATTTAAGGTCTGCTTGTGCTCTTCATCTTTTCTGTTCTTATCTGCTTGTTTGAGCTTGTGAGGATGTTCTTTCTTGCCTTGAATGGTTTTGACTCGCAGTAAAACCAAGGCTCTTGTCGACCACGTGAGGCATCAATCACTTCCGTCTTCCCCGTCCATAACCAGTCCTATAATGGAGTTCCACTCGGAGACTGAAAGAACTCCTACTCGACCGACCCCAACCCAGACTCCCATTGTCCCTGAAGGGGACCAAAATTTTGAAAGATTCTTGGACCTCAATGTCAAAGCCTTGCAGCATTATCTCACGTGAAGCAGAACGTGAGACTCTTTGGGCAACCTGATTTATGAGATGTCGACCTCTTTAGTCGAGACTGCGGCCGTATCGACAGCATTCATAGTTCAACCTGTAGACACCCAGGCTATTGCCTCGACCAATGACCAGCCCTTGACCAACCTTCTAAGTGTGGCCTGTCCCTCCATCTTTGGGCCCACTTCCACCAGGGTTTCAGCCCCCTATCAACCTTAGCCCATTCAACCAATCTCTACCCCTTTCCAGAATTTGGTTGTCTCTATTCTGCCTACCCTCGCCCCTATCAACACCAGGGTGGCTACCTATCCATTGGCCCATGTTACCACTATCCAACCTCCCGTGGCAACATCGAGCCTAGCCATGCCTTCTACCCAACCACCCTTGGCCTCCACTTCTGTCCCTACGACTAGTTATCAATACGTTGCACCCTTATAAGTGTAACTGACTACATCGTATGCCTCCTCTAGCCTCTTCCAAGCACCCTACAACCTAGGGGGCACTCCACCTGCCAATCCATTAGTAGACATCATCAAAATGCTGATGGACAAGATGTCTAGCCTAGAGACCTCTATTTCTGGTTCACACAATGCCCTCTCATATGAGAAAATTTGCAACAAACCCATTCATCCTTCTGTCCTGATCAGGCTGTATCCCAGTCAGTGGGAACTTCTTAAATTCTCTCATTTCCAGAGCAAGGAAGACCCGCAACAGCACCTACGGGCATTCAGACATGCCTGTTATCTCATTGCTCATGACGATGCATTACTTTTATGCATGTTCCCTATGTCCCTCTCTGGTGCTGCTCTTGACTGGTACATCTCCCTTGCCAGCCATTCTCTCTTCACATTCACCCAGCTGGCCCAACTCTTCCTTGATCATTTCTCCATCAACATCACCAAAAAGGTCTCAATCACAGACCTCTATTATATCTGGCAGTTCGAGGATGAATCCATAGCTGATTTCATTGCTCACTGGAGAGGCCTCATCAATCAGCTCTCATTTTCCTTACCCCAACCCAAACTTATCAAACTTTTCTCTCAAGCCTATGCCAAGCATATTTCTTCTACCTTGCGGGTTCAGACCTTTCACACCTTTGACAAAGCCTTCACGATGGCCCACAAGCTTGAATTACATGCCATCAAGGAGAACAAAGTCAAGTTGCGAAGTAAGAATCCTAACTCCAAGACCAATGACTCCTCTTCTTCTAAGCCTTCTTCATCTAACCCCAAGTCTAAGGCATCAACAAATGTTGTAGTTGTTAGACCTTCATCCTCTTCCTCTTCAACCAACCAGCCTGAGCCATCCATGTCCCAAAGCATCACTCATCAATTCCAACAGAGATACATGCAGTGATAGTATACTCCACTTGGAGAGTCATACGTGTCTATGCTAGAAAAACTTGTCAAATAGGGGGTTCTCAATCTCCCCCAAATCTGACCACCTGCACAATTTGATCCCTCACATGCCATCCCTGCGTGGTATAGGGAAAACAACTTCTGCAACTACCACCGTGTTAAAGGCCATGACACAAGCAACTGCAAGACCCTTAAAAACATCATCCAAAACATGCTGGAAAAGGGTGACCTCATCCTCAACAATCCCAAAACGCCACCCAATCAGGGCATCGACATCTTCAAGCAACCATTTCCCAATCATCCTCTGACCCAAAATAATGTCCAAACCATGACTGATGACACTCACGAACATAATATACAAATAGTCAATACGGTCTCGCCCTTCATCCCTGACCAACCTCTTTCACAAACTCAAGAGGTTAGTCCACCCATCAATCCATCACATGTGGATGAACCTCCTTCTCCGATTAGTTCTTCATCAACCTCTCTTATATTGGAGGATGCCTCGACCATACCAGCTCCACCGGTCTCACCATCCTCCTTCTTGCTACCTATGGAGGACTCGACCCTTCCTACTCCTCAACCGCAAGTGGAGGGCACAATCATCCCTACCCTTTACCCTCTTGACGAGCCTCATTCTCTAGTTTCTTCTCCACCTAGGGAAGAACCTGTCTCTCCTCCATCTCCAACCAAAGATGAACCTGTCACGACTTCATCATGCCTCGATTCTGAGACCGCTACACCAATCTCATCTTTGGCCCCGCAACCGTCAACATCTTCTTAAGGACCCAAGCCTCATCCAACATCTTCTCAACCATTTTCTCGATTAGTGGAGAAAATTAGACTTCTCCCTTCAAGGATAGTGGAGCATCAGGTATTGTGAGAGCGTCTCAAAACTCTTCAGCATGCCTGTGCCATCTCATCTCATGCTGCCAATCTTCCCATGGCAAAATCTCCCAAGACTCTCAACAAAAATATGACTTCCACTTTTAGACTGTCTAAACCTCAACCAACTGCATCAGGACCGAAACCCTCATCTACCCTGTCTAAACCAATCAAGTCACTCAGTGTTTTCCCTGTCTCTAACCTCACTCATCCACAAGTGAAGGTGGACTTAGACCAGACCCTAACCAATAGTAGTCTTCAAACCAAATCAAAGAAGACTGCCAAACCACAAAGGCAAACTCCTCCTCCCCTATGACCATTGCCCTCTATTTTGGGCCCTCATCCTTTGACCTTGATCAAAATCCTCCCCACTCCAACCTCTAATCAAAACCAGTTGCCTCCTCTGCTTCCTTTGCCTACCACCAGCCTATCCTCTCCAAAAATTTTGTCACCTCTCATGAAGAAAGTGTCATCTTCCCTTGCCACCTCACCATCAACCCAAAAGGTGGTACGAAAGCCTCCTCTAACACTGCCCAAGCAAAATTCACCAGCATCGCACACATCAACTAGCACAGACCCTTTAGTGGGCTCATACTCTTTAATATTGCACCAACTTTTACAGACTTCCAGCATAACCCTTCCACCCATTAGGCCCTTCCAACCTCTCAGGTCTAAGCCCTCCTAGTTCGATGATACAAAGATTTGCCTATATCATCATACGCCAGGACATGATACCGAGACTTGCTATGCCCTCAAGGCCATCATTATCTGCTACATGGAGAAGGACACTCTTCTTCTTGAGGATACCGTCAACTGACCCCTGACACCTTCCCACATTCCTCCAACCTCTTCAACCACATCAACATCTCATCAGTAGGCCATGACCCCTTCATCTCCTTCACCCCTATCTTCAAAATCAATGCCATTCACATAACCACTAGGTCACAAAAAGACAAGGCAAAAGAAAAATCCACCATTCCTTGGACCTATCCTTTCATCAAGCTACCTCAACTGCCAAAACCTAAGATTTCTATCCTTGGTGCATCTCAACCCTCTTCTTCTTCCTCTTCAGGGGCAATCCATGACTCCATGTTAAAACAACTTCACCAAATGCCCATGAAGATGTCCCTTTATGACCTCATCCAAACCTCACCCCAGCATCGTCAGGCCCTCATCCAAGCCTTGCAAGCAGTGGAGGTCCAACCTGAGGACCCCCAACTACTCGCTGCCCTAGTCCACTCTTTATCCCCTATCGCCTCCATCACTTTTAGTGATTCTAAGATTCCTACATCTAACATGGAAGATCAAGATGCTGCTCTCTTCATCACTGCCTATATTGATCGAACCCGCATCAAGCACGTTATGATTGACAAAGGTGCCAGCATCAACATTATCTCCACCCATGCCTTTGATCAATTGGCCCTCCCTAAGAATTACGTATCCAAAATTAACGCAATCTTGTGATCCTTCAATGACACCACTGCCACAACCATTGGCACAGTCATCCTTCACATTCACGTTGGCCCACACACAGTCCCAAAGCTCTTCTATATCATCGAAGGAGAGTTTTAATATAACATCTTGCTAGGCTGACCCTATATCTGTGCCATGGCTTGTGTTCCCTCTACCCTGCACTGTTGTGTGAAATTTGAGCATGATGAGCAAGTCCACACTATTCCCGCTGACCCATCACCTTTCAAAACTTGTAACACAACCTATTGGCCAAATGACATCCTCATTCCTATCAAGCCATCAACCTCGGCACTGCCTCCATCCACAGAAGCTTTGACCAATTCGTAACCAGCGGTCACCCTCACCCTTCCTCTTCAAGCGGTAACCAAAGACCCCATGGAAGACATCTTCCAATGACTTTCACTTGGGGAATATCACTTGCTAGCCTTAGACATGCTCCAAACTTTGTAAGAGTATGGATGCCTTCACCACAGCCCTAGTTACGATCACCGGATCGGGATGGTCGTGCCTTATGGTCCTCCTCACCTCTGAACCAACCTTGTCTATGGGGGGCTCAATCAAGCTCCTACTAATGGCAATCCTCTCTCTTCACTACAACCATTCACATCAGACTTCTCATTTCTTATCAACCCCGCCTTTGCACACACTTACCTTTACAGGTGTGCATGGAAGGGTTTTGGCTTTAGACGCTATGAGCAAGGCTCCCATCAGCCCATCGAACCACTCAATGATGACAATGCCAAGAAACAGTATGGCCTGGGTTTCCAAGACCCTACTCAGGCTTCTATAGACCTTTGCCCTGAACCCATCATTGATTAACCTCCTTCAAGCTCGCCCATTCTTCCCCCTTCACCTACGGAGTCGGTGGTTTCCATCCCTCCTAGTTTTTTTTGCATAAACACCATCCGCCTGGAACCCCTGACCTATCAGCTAAATGAGGTGTCCAGGTCTCTCCCTCTCATTTTTCTCAGCATGATAGAGGATGAGTCAGTGACCATTCACACTGTCCATTGCGTAGATGATGACACCATTTTATCTTACATGGGTGCCGATGACTCTTCATCTAACACTCCCTCCCTTCTGAGACCCAGGTTATGTTAAATGAATCAACCATTAACATCAACCTTCCCTCTTCTGATGTTTCTCACATCTCAAAGATTAGCCAATCTCTAGATGCTCAGGAGTAGATCGACTACACCCAGTTCCTCTCAGACCATAGCAAGGCCTTTGCCTGGACCTACAGTGACATGCCTGGCATCGACCCCGCCATCGCTACCCATAACATTGTCACCAAACCAAAGGCTAAGCCTGTTAGGTAAAAGCTTTGAAAGATGCATCCTCATGTTGTGCTCCTTGTCAAAGAGGAGCTTCAGCACCTCTTTTCTATCTCTTTCATCCAGCCCATCGATTATCCGCAGTGGGTCTCTAACATCGTCCCTATCACCAAAGTGACTGGGGGGATCCAAATCTGCATAGACTATCGTGACCTTAACCTAGCCTATCCCAAAGATGACTTTCCTCTTCCCAACATTGACCAGCTTGTTGATCTCATGGCCGGCCATGAGATGCTATCTCTCATGGATGGGTTTTCAAGATACAATTAGATCTTAATTGCACCAAAAGATCAGCACAAGACTACCTTTATCACCCCATGGGGGACTTTCTACTATGGGGTCATGCCTTTCAGCTTGAAGAATGTAGGTACCACATATCAGCGTGCCATGACTTACATTTTCCATGATCTCCTCCACAAAATCATGGAGGACTATGTGGATGACCTGCTCGGCAAGTCCAAGCTTCACCGCAACCATTTGACCATTCTCACGATCATCTTCTCTCACCTTCTTCAATACAATGTCCGCCTTAACCCCAAGAAATGTGTCTTTGGAGTCCTCTCTGGCAAGCTCTTAGGCTTTATCATTTCTTTCTGTGGCATCGAGATAGATCCTGCCAAGATCCATGCTATCCTCCAGATTCTACCTCTGACCAATCTCAAGTAGCTTCGCAGTCTACAAGGGAAGCTCCAATCCATTCACTATTTCATCTCGTAGATTTCTGACCACTGCCAACCTTTTCATCATCTCCTTAAGGACATCTCCTTTAAATGGGATAAGGACTGTCAAGAGGCTTTTGAAGCCCTCAAACGCTATTTGGTCTCTCCACCAGTCCTCATTCCATCTAAAGATGACCAACCCTTCTACCTTTACATCTCTAACACCAACCATTCATTAGGTGCCATGATCACGCACTGAGATGAGCATTACCGTGAGCAAGTGGTCTACTATATCAGTCGAACACTGGTCGACTATGAAACTTGATATACTCATACCGAGAAACTCTGTTTGGCATTAGTCTTTGCCACTACCAAGCTCCGCCACTATCTTCTCAACCACAAAACCTTTGTCATCACTCACACCAACCCTCTTAAGTATATGCACTCCAAGCCATATCAAAATCAATGTATGGCTCGATGGCTCATGCTGCTTATTGAGTTCAACCTCAAATTCATCCAGCAGAAATCTATCAAGGGGCAAACCATCATTGACCAACTGGCAGATGCCCCTCTTCCCGACAATCAACCTTCACAGTGCAAGTTCCCTGACGAGTCTATTGTTGTGCTTTCCATCGATGACACCGTCTACCAAATGACCATGTTCTTCGATGGCTCCAAATGTCAACTTGGTGGGGGTGCAAGAGTTATTCTCATCCCACTCAAAGGGGAGCCCATGCCTTTGTCTTTCAAGCTCAACTTTGATTGTATCAATAATATGGCCGAATATGAGGCCTTAATTTTGGGACTTCAAACTGCCCTCTCTCTCAGCATCAAGTCCATCAACATCTTTGGCAACTCGCAACTTGTCGTCAATCAGGTCAATGGTTCATACCTCTATAAAAATGAAATTTTGCAAAGGTACAAAAACCGTGTTGACATTCTTCTAGCCTCTTTCAACCATTACCTCTTGCAGACTATTCCTCAATCCATGAATAAGTTTGCTAACACCATGGCTTCTCTTGCCTTGCATATTTCATCTTCATCATCGTCATCTAGAATTTTCATCACGGTGCATCATCTACCATTGCCTTCATACCTTTCTTCTAACATCAACCATGTCAACACCATAGACTCTAGCCCACGAGATGACTGGTATAAGAAACTTGTGGACTACTTATCTCTTTCTGTCATTCCTCCCAATCTCTCTAGCAATGTGTGGTGAGCTTTCATCAAGCGCACAGCTTGCTATACCATGTTAGGGGGTCTTCTCTATAAGTGAGGCTTTGACGGCCTCCTTCTTCACTGTCTAACCTCCATTGAAGCCTCTCATGCCATTAAACAAGTCCACGAAGGGATTTGTGGCAGACACTTCAGTGGGAACTCGATTGCCAAGCGCATCATTCACCTGGGCTATTATTGGCCCACCCTTCATCAAGACTGTAGCGACTATGTTCGGTGTTGCATCAAGTGTCAGCAACACTCTAACTTACTTCATTTTCCTAGCCACGCCTTACAAGTCACTCAAGATTTCTAGCCATTTTCTCAGTGGGGCTTAGATCTCATCAGTGAGATTAACCCTCATTCGTCTCTTCATCATCAGTCCATTATCACCACCACTGAGTATTTCACTAAATGGGTGGAAGCCATTCCTCTCATCTCCACAAAAGCTGACAAGATTGTTGACTTCATCAGCACCCACATCATTTATCACTTCGGTGTTCATCACAAAATCATCACTGACAATGGCAAGTCCTTCAAAAATAAGACCATCCAAAAGCTCTATGACTCATTTGGCATCAAACTTAGTTTCTCTTCACCTTACTACCCACAAGCAAATGGGCAGGCCGAGGCTTCCAACAAAATCTTGACTAAAATTCTCATGAAGGTGGTCAATGACACTAGAAGGGATTGGCATATTCACATTCCCTTTGCTTTGTGGGCCTACCGCACTAGCATCTAAACCTCCACGGGTGCTACCCCCTTTCTCTCTAGTGTATAAAACAGAGGCTATCCTACCTCTTGAAGTACAAATCCCGTCTCTCCACATCTCTCTGCATGACATTCTCTCTAACAATGATTTTCATCAAGATCGCTTAGTTCAACTTGAGTTACTTGATGAGCACTGTCTTGCTGCCCTCAACCATCTCCATGTCTATCAAAATCACATCAAGTGAGCCTATGACAAAAATTTGTGAGAACAAGATTTCAACATGGAAGACCTCGTCCTCAAAGAGAATTAGCATGTGACCAATATGGAGTGAAGTAAATGAGGCAAGTTTGCCCCTAATTAGCTCAAACCTTTCATTATCACACACAAGTATGGATCAGGGACTTATCATCTATCCTCTCTCGATGGATGGCCAAAACCTGAGCCTCTTAATGTGTTGCATCTGTGACCATTCTACTGTTAGTCGAGTACTCATCCACTTGACATTTACCTTGAGCTCATCCCTTGAGCAATCCCTGACCTCTTAGTCCTCATTCCTTTTAACCCTATTCCCCTTAACAAATCCTCTATAACCCTTTTATACAGTATGGATGATTTTTTCCTAATAAAAGGGAGCCCTTGAACTTCTATAGTCTTGTCCATGACTCAAAATTCTATCCAAAAATAAATCAAGATGTCAAAATATCCAAGGTCACCAACTCAAAAATCAAAAAGGTAGACTACTCCCTCGAAGGACAGCTATACTATCATTATTGTAGCTAATAGACTACTCCCTCGAAGGATAGCTATTCAAAAGCCCTTATATATAAAACAAAATATAGACCACTCCCTCAAAGGATGGCTATGACTAAATCTTGCTACAAACAGCACTTTCTTAGAAGCTTCCCGCATCGATCAGCTTCACAAATGACCATAAAGCAAATGACATCTCTATGTAGACTTCCTGCATTGATCAGTCTGCACCAAAAAAAAGGGTCATGGACTTGGCTTGTAGTTGTCTCAGGGTCTCCTATAAAAAGGGGCAAGGTTATCTCTGCTCTAAAAATGGGTTACCCTATCCTCCTCCTATCACCTGCTCAAGGGACTTCGAGCTCACTTTAATGTCAAAGTGATTCGATTACCACTCTAACACAACCCATGGTCAACACGTCATGCATGAAAGGGGCTCTTGGTTCTAACAACCCCTTTCTATGCTATCTTTCTGGTCCTTGTCAATGAAAGGGTGAATATGCCTTTCACTTCTTTTGCACTTTGGTCACATCCAATCCTTTGTCATTTATCAAATCATCTCAACCCTCTTTTCAGACCTATCCACACTAGTTTCTATGGACACCACTACACATGGAAACTATGGACTTCTCAATTTATGTTAAGCATAAACCATTACTTGTTGAAGCATAAATAGACTCAATTCATTGTTAGCATACATCCATCACGAATATGGAAAATTTCTAGGGATGAAAGACCCCTCAACCAATGTTACAACATACACCATTTGGAAAAGGCTGTAACATCATCTTCTCTTAATCATTTCAAGCATGTTCTCTCAGACATATGGGACGTGCTAGACCATTCTCATGACTAGACCAACTCTCAACCTCTTTGTCTCTTAGTCTGAACTACATTGGTCTGAGGCCCCTTCCAATCTAGGCTATGTAGGCAGCACTCAGATGACACGACTGTCTTTTGGGGTTAGCTCGACCACCCCCATTTGTTCATCTACATACTGGACAAACCCTATCCTCTTCTAACCATGACTTGACCTAGATTGCAAGCAATCAATCACCTCGACTCTTCTTCCCTCTTTGGGAGAACTACATTGGCTTGAGGCCCTAACCATTGGGGCTATGTAGGTAGCACTCAGATGACATGACATCTTCTGAGGTTAGTCTGGCCACATTCTTTCATCCATCCATTCATTCAACCAATTATCTATCTCATCCTCATCTCGACCAACCACTTTGGGGATCATGCCTATCTCCTCTGACCCTGACCACTTCCATGACGACTTCGCCTTGGTTGTTTTTGCATGTATGCTACCCCACGACTGGTTTGCAAAATTATGCGTAGACTATTTTTTACCCTCACAAGTATCAGATCGCGAGCAAGTTGATCCCCACTACTTGTGACATTTTCAAGTTTCTAGGAGCACTTCCTGAGCCTGGGATACCTGGAACACGATGACCATTGGAGCTTCAGCTTAGATTGAATAACCTGATCAGCTACAACCAAATGTTGGGGCCCGATTACTTTAATTTTAGCACTCCTCGACCTTGACCTGTGACAATTTGACCTGACCATCTTGTGAAGTGGTATGTGCGCAATCACAACTATTGTGGTGTTCACTTTCACCATTTTCATCCACTCTCTGTCAAATCAGCACCTAATTCTAGGTTCCCTTCCCTCGACTCCTACTTTGAGGGGGAATACCTCATCCCATCCAATGCAATCAACCTCTTATTTTTGTCTTGCAGTTCATTCAAACAACCAACAAGACAAAATCGACCTTATCCCATACCTAGGGTAACCAACTCCTATTTTTGTCTTGCAGTTCGTCAAGAACAACCAACAAGACAAAAAGGGGTAAATGTAGACACTAAAATCGTGTCTACTCCCTTGGTCATCCTCTCCCCATTCTCTCCCCCTTGGTCCCCTTCATCCACTTCGACACTCCTAATCTATGTCTTATTAACTTAAAATAATCACTTATTTTAAATTAATAATTCTTTTCTCTCTCTCCCTTGCCACCTCACCTCTCCTAGGATGCTCTACCTTGGATGCCTCCCATCACCCTATGACCCATTTATGACCCCCATTTTATTCTTCCATGCCTATTTAGCCCCTCTCGACCGTTTTCCCATGAGCCTTGACCCTAGAAGTGTGTAAGAATGGGTAGAAGGCTAAAATTAGCCTCTGTCCCCATTCTACAACCATCGACATTGGTCACTATGCGGCCGACGTCGGTGGTTCTGCCGACGTCGGTTACCCTTAAAAACTGCATTCTTGACCCAAACGTAGGATCCATTATTCATTTCCCAATCTGTTATTCATTATTTGTTTCCTAATCCATTATCCATTATCCATTTCCCAATCAATTTTCTAATCCATTATCTGACCTTCTTTCAAGATGTTCTCAGATCTGCCTTTCGACCTTCAACAATCAACCAATCTTCCAGTATTCAATCCACTAAAAATCTCTCTCTCTCTCTCTTAGGCACAGGTACTCTGCTTTAGTCACCTTACTAGAGGTCTTCTACATCGAACATCTGTAACCAGTCCACAACACACCATCAGCAATCAATCTGCAACCAAGTTTCCTACCCTCTCTTCAGCAGGCAACAGGTAAGCATTTCTTCTGTGCTTTCATTTTGTTTTTTGGTTATTGATTTTAAGTGATATCACCACCCAAATTCAGACTATCAGACCACAGACCAGACTTGACTTCCTCCTGGAAAGGCTGAGAGGCCTTCCCATATCCTTATCACCTATATCCCCCCTTTTTAGAACATACAGTCTATCCATTGTCCCTACAACTCTGCCCAGACGCCTGCACAGACCATTAAATAGACCTAGACTCTTTTAGACCATTCTGCAACCCTAAAACCTATCCAGACCTGACTAGACCTCATCCAAGGACTACTTCCCCGATCAACGTCGGTCACTGCCCAAACTGACGTCGGCAGCCTAACTGACATCAGTAGACTTGACCAATCGATGTCGGCAGAATAACTGACACCAGCCATAGACCAGACTTGACTTCCTCTTGGAAAGGCTGAGAGGCCTTCCCATATCCTTATCACCTCTATCCCCCCTTTTTAGAACATACAGTCTGTCCATTGTCCCTGTAACTCTGCCCATACCCCTGCACAGACCATTAAACAGACCTAGACTCTTTTAGACCATTCTACAGCCCTGAAACTTGTCCAGACCCGACCAAACCCCATCCAAGGACTACTTCCCTGACTAATGCCGGTCACTGCCCAAACTGACGTTGGTAGCCTAACTGACGTCGACAGACTTGACCAGTCGATGTCGGTAAAATAACTGACACTGGTGACTGTGCAAGGCAGATTACTGCAAGCAGGTATGCATTTGTCTTTTATTTCTTCATTTAGTCTTTTATCATTTCTGCTTCTGTCAAATATTCTATTTTTAATAGTGGACTGTCATCCTCTGAGAAGTCTTTGTGCTTTTAGGACCAAGCTTTTGCTTGGCAGTCCACTTTCTTGTCATCTAACATTTTTCATGTTTTAGTCTCTTTCTCTTTCAGGTGTCATCCTCCACAACCAAAGAGGAGTTCTTGCTATCGTCTAAATCTGGTGCATAAGTCCACAATCCGGGTACGTACAAACCCTCGTCTATTCTATTTAGTTTCTCATTTCCCTTTCTTGAATGTGAAAAGCAAATCTTGTTTGGAAATAATGAGAGTGAAATTTTTTATTTTTTAGAGGAACACAACCCCCCCATAGCATAAAACATGCTATTATTCATAACTCTTTCAAACCATGACTCACTCATTCATACTTTACAAGTTAATATTATATGTTTACAATAATAGGTTGATCATATGGAACCCATAGCCCTCACACTTGTTTAAAATTTAATTCTTTCTTTCAAATATAGCATGCAACCATTGGATTCTCTACTACATTTTGATCTATCAACCACTAAGTCATCTTGTGATCCTACTACATTTGTAGTTACCTTTGTTACAACTCACCCTTTTGTTAATCACGTTGTTGATATGCTTACCTCATTTAAGAAGCATACTAATGGTTTTGGTTCCCATATTATCTAAACCATGGGTTATTCTAACAAAGGTCTTAGAAATCATTCACAGTGCATTATATCCCCCATTTAGCCTATTCATTAGATTTCTCACCATGGCATTGGCTATTGAGAAAGTGCATCCAAATTTTATTTGGGAACATTATGTAGCAGCTTTGCACTAATTTTTGTTTTCTCTATACTTCCATAGGGCATTTAATTACATGTTACTCCTACATTTATGCATTCATCATTTATTGTACTCATGCATGAGAGTCCTGAGTCATCTTGCTCTTCACTATAACTCTCATACATAAGGGAATTTTTATTAAAGTCTTATTTTCAACTTAGGTAATAACCCATGTAAGTTTGACCAAAATTAGTTTGATCTATGTGTGGTATACACTTGGAGTTCCAAGTTGCACACCCACAAGTTTAAATTGGATTCAACATGGTAGGTATGGATAAACCATTCATTTGCAACTAATATTGACATTTAGCACATGGTGTTAAACTATTCATTTGCCAACTAAGTTGTTTTAACTCTGCCAAATGAAATCCATAACCTCTCCCTTAAATGTTGTAAAGGGCAAGGTGTGGACATTGTAATAATTTGAACAAGTTGAGATAACAAGCAACAAGCAAAAAATACCATAAATTTGATCGTTTTTCCATATTTTTTATTTTATTAAGTGTAGAAGGATGTTTTGGTAGAGGTAATCTTGGTGAGATTGATAAACCTGAGTGCTTATAATTTTTATAATTTATATGTAGATACAACATGAAAAACATTCCATGACTTCTTTTAAAGAGGATTTAAGCTTGAATGTGTCCTTTCATCAAACTAAAATGTTAAAGAGGATTTAAGCTATCATCTCTCTTCACCAAAAGTTTTTAATGGTTGTTTTCAACTGACTTCAAAATGATATTCAAAGTGAGAGATTGGTGATATTCAAAACCACCTTCTTTAGGGTTAATTTGAAATAATTCAAGTTTTGGTTTACATGACTATTTGGCACAAAGGCATAAAATTTTGAATTTTATTACATAAAACATTTGTAAATTAACTAGTTCAACACATCCTCTATTTATTTTCAACAACTTTAAAGAATTAGAGGAAGGCTTGAAATTTTAATTTAAATGTTGCAAGTCAAAAATGTAACTGATAGTCTCAAATAAAACATACCTATCACTTTGACATTCAATTTTTAAATTCAATTTATGTGACTATTGGATTATCTAAATTGAAATATTGAGGGAATAACTTAGAAATATTTAAAATTGAAAATAAGATTTTACAAAAAAATTATGTGCATGGTGTTTTATATTATATTCAAGCTTTAGCTCTGCACCTTACATAACAAATTGGAATCCTTATGTTCTTTACATATCAAATTGGAATCCTTAAAAGTGAATGGACTTTAGAGGTAAATTAGTTACAAAAATTTATACAAATTTTAATAAATATATAATTTAATGTGCAACCATGAAAATTACTAATAATTTTATGTTTACCATTGCTCGACATACAAATTATATATATATATATATATATATATATATATATATATATATATATATATATATATATATATATATATATATATATATATATACACTTTTGATAATTACTAGCAACATACACTTATAAGTCCATGGGAAAGGATGATAGGATTATACAATGATATATTGGATTGAGTATATTTTAAATGATGAAATAATTTTATGTATGTTGATGCTACTTCATATACTAATAACTATATTAATATTAAATTCAATAAAAATTAAAAAATCAATTAATTTTTTGCTCCCATAATTTAATATAAATATTTTTTTCTCAAAATTGATATTAAAAATGGATGATCCTTCAGTTATTAGTGATTATTCTTGACATTAAACAATGTCTTCTCAATAGAACACATAAATCCATTCAATGCATATCCTAATGTGAAGAATTATTCTTGCTTAAGATTTATTTACCTATTTATTAAGATTACTCTTCTGATTTGTTTTGATATGTATTTAGAATCATCCAATTTAAGGTAAATACTCTTGATCTTGTGTGATCTTTAGATCCATAAGTCTATTGCATAATTATTTTGACTAATCTTCACAGAAAATGATTATTAGTTAACATTTTTTTATTTAAGTATATGAATTTTCATAGTTAGGTCATCTATGCCATTTAAACTTAATTGTGGATTTAAATATTGGTAATAATATATTTTGTATCGATGTGTATAAGGCATGGGAGAAGGATAATATAAATATTATGGTTATGTTAAACATTTTCCATACATGTCATTTCAATTCGTGTGAATGTCAAGTTTAATAATTTTTGGGCACCTTGATTGAATATGGAAGTTAATGTGTGACTAGTAATTTAATAACAATTTTATATTATGCAATTAAGTTACTCTAATTATAAGCTATTTTTATATTCACTTTTAATAATTATTAAGAGGAAAATATAAATTCAAAATATCTTATTTAAAAAGAAAAAATATGCTTGTTTTGATTATGCATGTTACTTTGATGTGTAACTCACATGCTAAATTGTTATTTATGAGGTTCATATGTAAAGTATGGTCATATTTTGACATGTAACAAATTCCATCCAAAGGCTTTGTGAATTTCAATACAAGGATATCCCAAATGGCTTCTCTTGTGTAGACAAATATTTTCAAAAACAAAAATATTTACATCCATACCACTTTACACACCAAAGATGACTAGATGAATTTTATGTATGCATATTTAAAACATTGTAAAGTTAGTGATTATCCATCTTCCTTTTCCCTCATGCTTAAAAACTATACATATTTTTTCAAATGCTTATTTTCAACAAATGGGCCAAGTAGTTGGTTTGATTTCAAGCCTATGAAAACCAATCCACAACTCATCATAAAAGTGTTTTATAATTATGTTCGAGCATTTGTGTATTCTATTATTATTTATTTTCATATTCTCTTCTCATAATTTACTCTCTTTCTAGTTGGATAGCTGGGCATAACTTGTGTTGTCCACAAGTGGCCTTATACTTATAATGGTTTTGTTTAAATGTGTAGTCTTTAGCATTTTTTTCCTAAGGCCTCAAAGGGTTGTTTAATGATCTATTTAATGCCACCACTAATTATTATGATTACAAAAATAATAGTGTTTTTATTTTGTAAGAAGAATACATTGTTTGTAAATACATTGATCTACATAGTAGAGTATATAATATATAGTTATATTACATAAAAAAATATTATTTACCCCTTAAAAAGTGTTTGTTTAACTAACATACTTAAAAATTGGAAAATATGGAGGAGAATAAAGGATTAGGGTTACTTGAACATTTGGGTCAATAAAGGAATTCAAGATTTTGTCTAATCATGTTATAATTAATTATATGAAAAAAAAATGTAGCTTACCTTTGTTCGTTGATATATACTCTTAAGTACAATTGCTTAATAGAATTTGTAGCTTTAAATGATTTAAGAAATTAGATTTAGTGTATCAAGTTGTTGTAAATATAAAAGAAACTTGAAATAATGAATCATGAATGCAAATAATCATGATCAACAAATAAAAAATGAACAATGATGGATAATTATTTTTTTTAAACATAGAAACCTCGGCATGGGGAAAACCAACTAGAAGTGGTAATAAATTAGCTTTCTTGATCTTATCTTAGCTAAATATAATTTATAATTAGTATAAGATAAAAATTCCAACAAATTTTGTTTTTTGGTAACTCAACTTACTCTATGCACCAATCTTCCTCCTAAAACCAATTTAATACCTTCTCAGACTCTCAGACACTCATGCTTACAATTATATTTATGATTAATATTGATCAAATTTGGGATAAGTCATCACATTATAATTTGTGTTAAAATTAATGGAGGATATATTTTTTTAAAAATCCAATGAGTAAATTTGACTAGAAAATATACATTTAGTAAAATTATCTATAATAAATTTAAAACCATTAAAATATATTAATATTTTATAAACTATTAAATATAACTATAAATTATAATTTATAAATATATTTATACTATAATTTATAACTATTTAAAATAATTTATTATATTAAATCTCAAAATATTAATGCAGGCAAAAAAGCTCTAAGCATATGTCAAGTCTAGCCTTGATTAAGGTTTATCCCCCACTGTCACATCATCATCATATTGATCAGCACTATGGGATTTTTTATATAAATTTATTGCCTTCGTTTCTTTGGATTCCACCCTTTTGGTTTCTCTTCACTTATTTAAAAGGATCTCCTCATGAGCTTGTGTCATTTGATACAACTCTACTAGGAGAAAGCAATCATGGTGTCAAAGCAATCATGCAAGTTTATTGTAAAAGTTTGCCACAAGTTAATGTATCCATATCTTAACATTATCCTCCTAATGTTTTATTTAATTTTATTGATTTTGATAATGTTTTCCAATGGATGGAAACCCACACCCTTATCAATTATTTTGTGGGTTGTGTCTAGGTCAAATCCATGATTCATTAGTAGGTTCAAATCAATTAGTCACCCATGGAATTAAGTTGGTTGGGATTAAAAACTTGACTAAGGGTTGAGATTAAATATTTGACTAAATATTTATCCTCTTTATGTTATAAAACCCTAAACATTACAATACCATTCATAAACATGGCCTAGATTATGTGTGAGGCTCCTTATTGGTCTTATCACTATAGACCCAAGAATTTATTGTTTTGGATAAAAACAAGCTTAAATTTCTTGTTTGGATAGAACTCCCCCACTTAAACATGTCATTTTAGTCATTTATAGAACAACTAGTTAAACTTATAGGATGGTTTGTTTGTTTTGAAACTGATAATTTTTTTGTTGCATGTCCCAATGTCAAGTTTGTGTGGAGGTGGATCTCTCTCAAGGCCTCAATAATACTATTGATATTCAAATTGGTAGTCAATATTTTACATAGAGGGTGGTATACATCAACCTACCTAATAATTATTTTTGATATTAGACATCAGACCATGTGATCAAATAGTTACCCCTTATGGTTAACTCAAGTCCACAACCCAAAGTGGCTGCAGAGCCCACCACTCTTTGATTGGATAAACTAATGGTTGATAGGTGGTGGGTAGAAAAATAATCAGCACAATCAAAACAAATAAATTTTTTGGTAATCATAAGATCATGCCTTTGGCCAACATAACCACTCTATCATTCTCAACCCCAACCCTACCCACTCATACCCCTTAACCTAACCCTAGTTCATCCATGACAAGTGCTACACAAGTTTCTAGTACGTTAATTAAACCACATGAGTTTATGTCCTTTAGGTTCTTTTTCTTTCAAATTGAATTAAATTTTAATGGTTATGGAGTGTAATACCTAGGTTGTTAAAGGGTCTGAGTATAGTAAGCCAGGGTATAAAATATGTAATAAATAGAAATATTGATTTGTGAAAGAATTGAACTAAATTGATATGCATAATAATATAAATAAAGGACATAACTGAATACTTAGATAAAAATTACCTGAGACAAAGGATTTAGAAGCTAAAAACTAGTACAAGAGTTAGTTTGAGTATTGCAAACAAGATCGAGGTGTCAAAAACCCTCCTAGACAATATTTCCCTACCTTTGATATTAGTGTTGTGGTACTAATGTCCACTTATGGTGCTAGTGTCCTCTATATAGGAACTAATTTGAGTTTTTAGGAACACTTATGTCTGAGTCTGCCAAATTTGTTCCCATATAGACAAAACCTACTTTGTTATTTGTGACCTATTATGATTGATTTTGTATGCAAAACCTAAACCTCCAAGTGATTAGGGCATTTGATTGGCACAATTAGTAAATGTGTGGTGTTAGTTGGGTAGGCTAAACATCCTCAATACCCTGATGTGATGAGATTTGTCTAAATACCAATGCTTTGAAGAGGGATCAAGCCTGATGTAGTTTTCCCTACCTAAGTGCTAGTGCAAGTGCAAGTGAATCTAGTATTAATCCTAGTTTAAGTGATATGAGTGAGGCTTGAGACTATAAATTTTTGTATTCTGAGCTTAGGATGGCTATAAATGATTGTATGTATAATTAGGGAAGAATGGTGATTAATAACCTTGATTATGCACCACTTGTTCTAAGCTTATTTATGTGTATTTGCATCTGATTTATATCTAATGGATAAAGGGATAAAGGTCATGTATATATATTAATCTAGTGTTTGTGTGTGGTTTTAAATAGGTCTAGACCAACCCTAGGTATCTTGGGAATTTAAAATATATCCATTGGAGATAAAGAGAGGGAAAAGGATAATTGTGCCCAAATAGGACATTAGCATTGTGGTGATAGTGTCTAGTTATGGCACTAGTGTTTAGGTGGTAGAACTCAAGGCACTAGGGGCCTCGATGACTAAGGAAGGGTCTAGGACTAAATTTAAGATGTCTATATATGTGTGTGGAATATACAAAAGTTATATAAGTGTATAAATATGTCTAGGGATAAGTTATGAATGGGTGGTCTCAAGTAACACTATTGGCACTCAAGTGACATTTTTAGATGACTAAATGTGTGTCCCCCCCATTATTCTAGAAATGTAGTAAAGGAAAATTACTAAGATAAAGGAAAAGACACATAATTTGACTCACGTAAGATTCAAAGTCTATAAATTTGGATCTGAGTATGTTAAGTGTGTTCCATTGCATGTCTCAGTATGCAAACCAATGCATAAACCTAGTGACATCTTATGTGTGTTTATGTAGATAGTGATCAATCAATGAACATCTTGGAATGAGTTGATGGCTCACTCAATCCCCATGTGTGGGTGGATAAAAAACTCAATCTTACCTTGACTCCATCATTGCCCACCCTTGATTGGTGAATCATGACCTTTGAATATCTTAGATTAGACTAATGGCTTGTACAACCCTCTTATGTAGGTGGTAAGAACTCAAATATAATATGGATCTATCCTTTCCTAACCATGTGTAGTAGATGCATTTGTAACTAAATTTTGAAATGTAACTGAAGTAGTATGATTTCAATTGAAACTATATAATAGTAGCTCTACGACTGCTTGGGAACTCTATAATGAAAATCAACCTAGGGTCCTCTCAAGCACTCAAGTATGTAGCTCAAGGACAATGCAATAATGCTAACTATTGTAGATAGATTAAGACATCAATGTGGTGCATAACTTGGAACATGGTGTTTGGTGTGTATAACATAGATAATGACATGGAGTTTATCATTCCATTTGATCAACTAGTGTATAATTGAGCATATGGAAACAATGTGTCATGCACATTCCCCTAAATCTGATATCTAAACATATGGATTCTAAATTGAGTTATAATAATCTATATATGAGTGTTTGAAACTAAAATAAGAGTGCTCATGCCATGCATGATGCCCCCAATCTAAATAAACTTGTATGATTTTATGCAAAATTGAGCAAAAATTAATATTCTATAACTAAATCTATGCAAACCAAGACTGAAACTACTATGCATTTCTGGTAAATCTAGATTTTTATACTTTTGGGGGTACTAGAAAGTAGCACCACACTTTGGACAGTAGCACTATGGTGATGCTGTCCACTTTTGGTGCTAGTGTTCAACTGTGGTATTTTTATACTAACTCTGATATCTGTTTGACTATTTTCTACTATATTTTTTTAAACTAATCTTGTATTATGTGCCTATATGCTGGAAATTATACTTTGAGTGCATTAAGATGGCCTGATTTTTATGATAAACCTCTATGAATTCCCCTTTTTTAGGGGATTTTTTGAACCTATGCAAGAACTATTCTCAAAAGAAAAAGTTGTGCATTATATGTGTTATCTTGATCATATATGATATCTACATAATAAACCAATTTAATGTGTATACATGAGATCAAAATGTAATATAATCTAAGCATAAGTTGGTATGTACGGTGTATGTTATATCTAGCATTCACAAGGCTATCAAGATAGATATAATAATGTGAGCATATGTATAAACAACAAATTTTAATAATAAAATAAGTAACTACCTAGGGGGATGGGGCATGATGTCCTTTAAGGCACCCAAGGAGGAAGGGGGGATGCATGAGGTCCCTCATGGCATCTAAAATTGGAGTGTGTAACAAGCAAGAGACAAGTGTCATGTCCATGACACATATAGGAAAGCATACATACATCACACATGAGGTACACAAAGTAGGCCAAGGTGCCATAATATAAAGGACATGGACACATGTCACTAAATCTAAGAAATAAATATATATATAAGGACATGTTTAACTGTCCACATAAATAAATAAAAATCAAGTTGTCATGGAGCCACATGGAAGGACATGTTAAGATGTCTACATACAAAATTAAGAAAGCACACATAAGGACATGTGCACATGTCAAAATAATACATACAAATGAAAAGAAGTGGCGTAGAGCCATAGACCAATGGCATATTCAAATCCCCTTGAATATATGTAAAAGCATAAAGACATAATAAGGTCTAAATTAATAAATTTAGAAATGAAAGTATGCATAAACATGTGGTACAAATTTGTATAAAAGAAAAAATATACATAAAATGAGTCTAGAGTAGTAGTAGTGAAAATGTGAGTAGTGTAGGATGACCAATATCATGATATAAAAATGTTAAATCCAATCCATGATATAGATCTTATAAAGATATAACTTGGAAATTGAAACTTCTTATAGTATGCCCCTAAATGGGTGAATATTTCAAATGAGGAATATGTGTATCTGTGTATGTGCCCCTAGTGGGTAGATAGTAACAAATTTGGACCTATGTAGTAGACCTAGGTCCTTTAAGCATCTACGAACACTCAAAAAGAACAAGTGAAGTATGTATGTATGTATGATTAAATTGACTATATTAAGATAGCTATCATATGTAGTACCTAGCAAGTATAATAAATGTAAATATAGAAATGTATATGATCTATTTTATATTTTTTAAGTAAATATTTTTATGTTTTGACATATTATATTATTTTTTGTATTTTTTGGATATAATCTATATACAAGAAACCTAAAAATGAAACTATATATAAGGAGAAAGAGTAAATAAAACTATATACAAGTAGGGACAAACATACTAATTTATGACTCTTGCAAGAGACTCACTATCAAGGTGACCTGTATCAAACAAAGGAAGAATGAATGTGCATGTCATCTAAAAATGTATTTGTGGTCTATAAATTAAATATCTAAGTGATTTATAGCTGACACTGCCTATGAAATAGGGCTAGGAATCTAAGAATCTAGCTGAATTATCCAATGAATTATTCTTTAAATTTGTGAAGCTAGCTAAACTATCCTATGAAATTTAGGGTTCTTAGGGACCCATTTGTCAGAAGATGTTAAATCTGACATGGATGCTCCATGCTAAGACTATTGAGAACTCAATAACAATGATATCAAAATGAAATGGGTAGAGAGAATATCTCTAAAATCTATAATATGTCTCAGACATAGGGGTCTCTCTAATAAGGGTCTCTATGGGAGAGTATGCATATGTGGTAATATTGTATAATTAGACCTCACCTACACTAGTAGTTCAACTAAAATATGTGGTATAAAAAAAGAAACTATACTTATAACTATAATTGGTGGTTGTCGTGTAACTTTCTATGGGATATGCAAAGGATACTCATGTGAAAGTCCCTCAACTATAACCACTTGATTAGTATGTATATACTTGAGGCATCTATGTACAATGGATGGATTGACTCGAAGATGTTGTATCTATGGTATACTCTATAACATGGCTAATGTGTCTACACTAGGTATGACTAAGAACCTAGTGGCCATATATGCTAGCCAAACCTATAATGGAGTATAATCTCCCTAATGGATCCATAAATATGGCCAATAAAACCATGAATAATTGTATCAATCACATAAATGTCCTACTATAAATAAACTAAATGTTGTATAAGTGTAATGGTACACATGTTGACACTTGATCCATTGTTAACCATGAAACTCTGAATATGATGGTGGTCAATGTAGGTTCGTACAAAGAGTGTATATAAATATAAATCATCATCGATGATCTCTTACTCTGAGAAAGTGATGAAAGGTCTATCTAACACTATAGTATGATATACACCAATGATATTATGTAGGGTGTGTGTGTGTCTTTTATTTTAGTATAATAAGATGTTGGTTGTGGATGTGCTTGATATGTATCATGAACACCTAAAATGCCTCTTGCCTCATTATTTATATATTTTGGAAATATATCTAAAAATATTTTCAATGCTTGAGCTTCCATTGGTTGAACTTTAGGTGCCTTTGTAGGTGTGTCCACATAAATGATATTGGACTCTATTAAATCTTATATCTTATGTCTCAAGGTGATGCATCTATTTGTAGTATGGATTGGGGCCCTGTGATAGTCACATAATGCATTGGAATCATAGTTATTTTGAAGAGGCATAGTTGTATCAACCTATTTGATGGGAGGGAGAGATATGACAATTCGTTCCAAGAGTTGTAAAACATGTGCTAGTGATTCTAGAATATTTGTGAAAACTCTTTGTGGAGGAGCTGATAAAACTAAACAAGGAGGTAGCTTTAAAGTTGAATTACCTATGGCTTTTTGATCATTATTATTTTCACTAGGTTTCACCTTGTATGGAGGCTTATTAAAAAACTTATTAGTTGAATGTGATCCATTTGTGTACTTTAGTTTTCCCATAGAGAGAAGCTTGACTTTCCTTTCTTTCACTATGTGGAATAAATCTATGAATGTTAGAAACTTCTTGAATAATATAACCTCTTGTAATACTGTTAGTACACTTTGTTTGAATATGTCTTAGATCTCTCTATCTATCATGGGGCTAGTCATCTTTGCTAATAAAATTTTATATCACAAGACATATTCTATTAGAGGATCATTGGATTTTTACTTAAGTTGAGCCACTTGAGCATATGAAACCTTATCAATTATTTTGATTGAAAAGTGTGCCAAAAACATATCTACCAATGGATTGAATGTTGTGATGGACTTATTTGGAAGATCATAAAAGCGTTGTAAGGCATAGTCCTTTAGACTACATGGGAACAACTTAGTAAGAAGATAATCATAGATATATAGTCCAAACATGTTGCATGTAAATCTTGTAGATGGTGCTTTGAGTCACATTTATCATAATATAAATTAAGCTTAGGTGCCACAAATCCATATGTCAAAGTGGTTATCACTATGTGTTGTGCCAAAGGAATATTTAAAATAACGTGAGAAACTAAGGCATGGAATCACCTAATGGCACCCTATTGAATATATAACACATTAGCTTATAGATCATGGATATCAAGTATAAGTGATTTTACATTTGGAGAGAAAGAACTAGCCATAGGAGGTTTTTCCATTGTTGAGGTTGTCAAGTTAAAACAAGTTGTTGTACAAGCTGAGTTGCCCCCAAAGTAGGTGTAACAATATTGTTATTTGGGGAGTGGAAGATTGAACATTATTTGATTTTTTCTTTATTTCCATTATGGATTTTAGAATATACACATGATCATAGGGCTATTCCCAAAGTCTATCTCTAAAACTCTATAAAATATCATCCTTAATGACTATAATATTTTCATTGTTAAATTGGGGGAGAATGTCCTGATTCCCATCTTGTGTATTGTTTTGATCTTGATTGTATTGCTCATATTTGGATGAATTATCATTGAATTACACATAATCAAGGTTTGAAGGATAAATTTTGTGGGTTGTAATCGGTCCTTTGTCCATGGTATAATCTCAAACAAAAGGAATCAGAGTATGCTCAATAAGATTTCCACTAAGCCTAGCACTTCTTATTAAAAGAAGATATATAAGTTTTGGAGATGGCATATAACAAATAAAATGAAATTGTACTACTAAAATAGAATATATAAAATTTGAAAATCCTAACATAGCCAAGGGAAATAGGAAAAATAAGGGTACAAACCCTAATAGCATTTAGGGCTAGGATTTGGGTAGTATTCAAAGTAAGTTGGGTTCACCAAATGAATTAAATTTTAAGGGTTATAGAGTATAATCACTAGGTTTTTAAAGGGTATAAAATATGTAATAAATACAACCACTAAATTTTGAAATAATTGAACTAATAACAATGAAGGACATAAATGAATACTTAACTAAAAATTACCTGAGATGAAGGATCTAGAAGTTAAAAACTGGTACATGAACTAGTTTAAGTATCGTAAATAGGATTAAGGTGTCAAAATCCCTCCTAAATAATAGTGTCCTACCCTAGATAGTAGCACTGTGGTGCTAGTTTCCACTTATGGTGCTAGTTTCCTTTGTGTAGTAACTAATATGAGCTTTTGGGAGTGCCTATATCTGAGTCTACCAAGCCTATTCTTGTGTGGATAAACCGTACTTCACTATCTATGATCTATTATGACTAATTTTGTATGCAACCCCTATAATTAATGTAATTAAGGCATTTTATTAGCATAAATAATAAATGTGTAGTTTTATTTGTGTAGGGTAGACATCCTCAACACCCCATTGTGATGAGAGTTTCCTATATACTAATACTTTGAAGAGGGATCAAGCCTGATGTAGTTCTCCCCACCTAAGTTTTGATGTAAGTGTAAGTAAAGTTAGTATGAATGCTAGTTTGAGTTATTTTAGTGAATCTTGAGATTATAAATCTGTGTTTTGAGATTAGAAGGGTTTTAGATGACTATATCCAAAATTACTGTAGAATATGGATTAAAACCCTTGATTATCTAGTGATCTATTGTGACTGATTTTGTATGCAAACCCTATAACTCCACATGATTATGGAATTTTATTGACATAATTAGTAAATGGGTGGTGTTATTTAGTTAGATTGGACATCCTTAGCACCCTTCTATGATGAGAGTTTCCTACATACCAAAACTCTGAAGAGGGATCAACCCTGATGTATTTCTCCCCACCTAAGTACTAGTACAAGTGAAAGTAAAGTTAGTAAGAATGTCAGTTTAAGTGATTTGAGTGAGGCTTGAGGCTAGAAATATATGTATTCTAAGCATAGGATGGTTGTAGATGATTATATCCAAAATTAGGGTAGAATAGGGATTAATAAGCTTAATTGTACAAAACTTTTTTTGAGCTTGTTTGTGTGTATTTGCATCTAATTTCTATTTAGTGGATAAAGGGCTAAAATCCATGTATATATATATATATATATATATATATATATATATATATATATTGATATGGTGTTTATGCTATTTTAAATATGTCTAAGCTAATATTAGGTGTCTTAAGAATTGAAAATATATCCATTAGAGATAAAAATAGGGAAAATGACAATAATGCCTAAATAATACATTAACTTTGTGGTATTAGTGTCTATTTATGGCATTAGTGTCTAGGTGGTAGAAATTGATCCACTAGGAGCCTGAATGCCTAAGGAAGGGTATAGGACTGATTTGAGATGTCTATGGATGTGTGTGTCTTGCATGAAAGCTGGATAAGTGTCTAAATAGGCCCTAATATAGGTCTAGGGCTAAGCTAGGAATGGGTGGTCTCAAGTAACACTCTTGGCACTCAAGTGACATTTTTAGATGACTACACAAACACAAGCTTCACAACTATTTTAAGATAGTATTTTGATACAAGTACATGATAAATCCCACCCTCCCCACATAATAAATTGATTCATTATTCAAGGATTCATTTTCCTATTAGTGAGGATAATTATTTTGCTCAGCATGATAGGCAACCTATTGTGCTAATGGACTTTATCATAAATTGATAACATAACACTTTCTTGAGCAACCATTTTGTAGCATTAGAAGGCCTATAAGGCTAAACCATGAACCTCAATGTTTTCCATTGAATGTGTTATCATATAATTTATATGAATTGGCATAACCAACATGCAATTATTTAGTGAGATACAACTACCAAATGTTCCCAAATATACATATTTAGTGCCTACAAGAAGTTAAGATGATCAGTTTTTCTCTATAAATGGTAGCCAATATCATCTAGCCCAGGATACTTGTCATATGTCTAGACATGAGGTGGTGCATGGTGTCTTAACTACTTTTATATCTCTTTTTTATGTATATTTTATGGTGGACTAGTGAGTGAACCCATCTAATCATGTTATCTATATGATTTTTAATTTTAATGGGTAGATTCTCAATATTGTTAACATTTATGATTCTAATGATGCTATTGAAAGGACATATATCTAGAAATGGATGACATATTCCATCCCCATGGTCCACTTGGTTATTTATGCATATTTTAGCATGATTAAATCTACAAAATATAAATATGGGGTCCTTCTAATGAGATGGTGTGCTGGTGAGAGAGAAGCTTGGTTCTATATGTAGAATAAGTTTGGCTTATTGACCTAAACCACCACTATAGGCATGAATCTCCCATGACATGGTTTAATTGGTCTAAATTTCCCTAAGGAACTGAATGAATGGTCATAATACTATATATGACCTTATTTTATACCAAACTATCTTATCTTTTGCTTATAACTATGATCGCCCTATAAGTGTGCTTCCATATGTGATTAGTTTGTATCCATAGAGTAACTGGATAAAGTTTTGATGTTCATGGATCAATATAAGGCTTTAGGGGTTGATGGTTTCCATTGTGAGTTATACTAATATATTTGGGATTATGTTGGCCATGATCTTCACAAAGTCTACTTGAAAGCTCTTTCCCAAGGCTCATTAGGCAAATTCATGAACACGGGTAATATCAAATTTATTCCCAAGACCAAGGATACTAAGATCATTTTTAATTGGAAACCTATCAATCTTATGAATGTCTCCTAAAATATTATACATAAATATTTAGTCCTTATAATTATGTATATGTTTCCCCTTATCATTCAATTTGAATAAACGTAGTTCATTGGAGGAGATACATCTTGGATAACATCCTAGCAAGTTGAGAAGGTATGGAATGGGATCGTACCTCCAAGAAAAAATATGTGTTCATCAAAATTGAATTTTAGAAGGGCTATGATATAATTTAATGTCCCTACATTCTTGTCATGCTGAGATTTAGGGTTTGGCCCTTAGTTAATTCTCCCTATGCAAACCCTTTTCTATGATGCTTTTGCTTGCATTAATATTAATGGCCATCAATATAAGATCTTTGGGTTGTTTTGCTCTATTAGACAATGTTTCTCCCTTGCTCTCTCTCTCTCTCTTTATGTGCTTATTGTTGATGGGTTATATGCTTATTAAATGACTATACCAATATAGGGATTTTAAAGAGCATTTATTTTCCCATTATTCCTCATATCTAATTCCTTAATGGGAATTTTTATTATGATTATTTTTTTACCATTAAAGATGATGAATATGTGGTTTAGAATGACATGGAATACTTCAAAATATTTTTTGAGGTTTTACATCTAGCATTCAGTGGGCCAAAATGTAGTATTATTGATAGAGATATATCCCTCTACCTTCTTGGCTCGATGCATGTCAATGGAATGAATTTTACATGGTGAAATGTTTAAGTTGATAGGTATTCCCTTTGATTTTTAGGTCTCTCTAGTTGACCTCTATAACTATGAGGTCTTTAGGGTTGAAAAAACATTATCCTATTGGATTACTAAACCTCTCTCTCTAGTTGACAAGTTTCAAATTTATTTTAGCTAATCATGTTTATTATTCTTCTTTTTGGGTTCCTTCAAAATAATCCTACAATAAGATGGAAAAACTACTCAGATATTTCTTGTGGGCCAACTTAGAAGGCAACAAATGTTTCCATTAGGTGGCATGAGACATTTTATACCAACCCAAGGAGCCTAGAGGGCTTGGGCTGATTGACATAGCTAAGAAAGGCCTTGATTTATTTACAAAGTTGATTATTAGAGCTATAGACAGACAAGAGGCCTAAAAACATATTCTTATAAATTAATCTCTTCAAGATCCCCTTAGGGTAGAAAGGTCTAGAATCAATTCTTTCAAACCCTACAAATTACCCAAACCACTATTAAGATCATTGGGACCTTTGTTTTCAAAATCATATAGAAGGAATGCAAGAATATCAAACCATGGTTGATTTATAATGGTGATGGGTTCATATATGGCATATCTATCAATTTCCACTCCCTATGGTGGTCCCATGTTATAACTATCAATGAGAAACATTTTGTTAAAGTTCCTAGAATTAAAGCTCTGAGATTGTATTATCGAGTCATTAAGATTTTGAGGTATATTTTTCACAAATGTATCAAATATTGGCTCACTTGAGAGGTACTCAAGACTAATTTTAAGTTAAAAACCCATGATTTTGAATTTGTCATTAAAAATTACATGGTCATGCAAAATTATGCCTTGCATAAAATTGGTTTCACCGAGTCCCCTTGGTGGTGGAAGGAATGAAACTATTCCATGTCCACAACTATGATTTGATACAAACCCCGACATGGCTATCATTAGATTTACCCTTTTATTCCTCTTTAGGAGCTATTTAATAGGTGGTGGCACCTTACCAAACCCACTTTACATTGGTTTTATATCAATATCCTGGTATACAACTAGGTAGAGTTGGTCAATTATATTTTGTATAGAGTTCTTGAATTTATATATATGGATCAAGTAAAAACATCATAGACTCTCTTTTCCTATTTGGGATACCATATAGGTGACCCTAGCAAACTCATCGTGGCATTTACTACATCTAGTCAGTAGGATAACATGTAGAAATTACCATTCTATTTGACTTGGATCTATTATTAGACGAAGTTAAAACTGATTATCTCCCCTAAAGTAGGGATGTTCTTGTCATATATAATCTTGACAATAGGGGAATCTGAACCTCATTTACATTTGAAATAGATTTAGTTCCATAAAATATATTCATTAAAGCCATTCCATTTTTTATGACAGACCTAAATTTTGAAATAGGAAAGGAGCTTATATTTCTCTTCTTGATAAATTTAAAAGGATTAGTAACCCAATTCTATATTATGTCTCTAACATCATGATTTTTAAACCATTGTATAATGACCTATTGATTATAAATGATGTTATTGTGGGCCAATTGGTAGTAATTTTTAAATCCAATTCCAAATAGATATGCAACTACCACTTTACTTCTAGGTGTATGCAACATGCCTTGTGTATGAGATCCTATAGTGATTAAATTAAAAATGAAATCAATACAAGGAAATACCTCTAGTTCTTTTGTTTCCTTATGAAATTTTGTTACTTGAATGGCCAATAGGTTGTCAATGTATTCTCATTTGTTAAGGGGTAAATTATCTTCATCACTATATTTGCGTATTGATTTTATTACTTTATATATCACCAAATAATGGGAAAACTACCCTCATAAATCTCTTTAATAAAAATTTATATCTATGTATTCCTAGCTTGTCCCATAATAAAATAAATATGGATCTGGAGTTTGGTTTAAATCTACCATTGGAATAATCATCTAGATATAATACTTTATTTTATATAAATAACAAAGGAATAAAAGAGTTTTGAGTGTTCAATGCTATAAAATATTCAATTTAAAATGATGCTAAAATTAATTTGGGACCAAAAAAATGCATTGGTAAGTGTCGAGTCCAAAGTTGTAATTGATAATTCATGAGGATTAATTTCTCCTTTTTTAAGTCCATGATAGTTGTATTTCTATTTAGAGTTTTATTTTATGACTTATTATTTAATGGGAACTTTCTTAGATTGATGTCAATTTATCATGGTTTAGAAGCTGAGTCATCAAATTATAGTTGTTGACACCCCAAATGTGACAGTTGAAGCATTTGTGTCTTCTCTTCAAAACTATAAATGACATGTGGCATAAAATCACAATATTATATTCAAACTAGGTATGTTTCACATATACTTATGGCTAATTATACATAAGAGGGACACATGGCATCATGTCTCTTCATTACAGTCATTCAATTTCTTCTCTATTAATCTAAAATCTTGTGTGTGAAGGTGTGAGATTGAGACACATGGCACGATCATGTATAGTCACATCATCACAGATTTATGTAACTTAGATTTTTGAACTTGTATTTGTGAGAGTGAAAGGAAAAGACACATGCCATCTTTTCATAATGTCATACCATTTTAGATTCTTGTAGCTAAACCCTTTTAAACTTTAATATGTGAGAATTTGAGGATTGGGCATGTGGACTATAGATTCATGATAAATATAAACTTCTCTCAATGTCACAAGGTTGGATAAGTTATATTTCATGCATCACAGTGGGAGTATGAAAATGTGATGCATAAGAGGTGTGAATAACCTTTTCACAATAATACTTTGTGAGACTTTGAACCAAATGGATCAAATAGTCATTTTAAATTCCATGTGAGTAGCAATAAATATATGTGAATTCTCACTTAAGATTGTGATTTTAGTTTTATACTCATATAATAGTAAAGTTTTCTTTGTTAGATAAGATAAAATCAATTTAGTACAAAATTTGACTCTTCCATTTAAACCATTACTAGATTGACATAAACTTAAGCCAAAGTCTCACAAAATGAACATGATTAACAAACTTTCATCTTCAATTTGATCACAAGTCGTAGGATCATGAAATAAATAGAGACCAAAAGATAAAAAATGGAGACACAAATGGGGTGTAATGGTCACAACATATAGTTTTGTCACATACACCAATTGTCATCTTTCTTGCACACTATCACTAATGGAGAAGAATATGAACTCTTATTATGATGATTAATAACTACTTCTATCTTATCCTATACCATCTTCTCTATCTCTCTCTTTTTCATATACAAGTTATTTGTAAGGTCTCATATTATGTGGTTTACTCACTAGAACAAATTGACTGGCATGATCATGATCTCTTCTAAAAGGAAGACCTTATGAAATATCACAAAAATATAAAGAATGTTTATCCATGACACCTTGAATATTTGGTGGTGCTCATGCATGTGATTATTTTACTTCTAATGAAATTATTTATACCACAAAGACCATTAAACCATTTTTAATAATATTTTCCATTTGATGATAACTTACCATTGTAAGCCTCACAAGTCAAAATTCTCTCTTTTATAATGAAAACAAATCAAAATATCTTATAGGTTCATCTATATTATGCCAAAATTAGTGATCCATTTATATTTTCTCCCCCTATGAGAATGGAAAACATAGGACTAGTAAAAATATAGTCCCCCATGTTTATTTTAATATTATACCTTTTTCCTAAAAAACTAACAGTACCACCATTAAAAATAATGACTTGAAATTTTGGATTTAGAGAAACAAAATTGTTCAAACATGTGGCTAACTTGTTGTTGATGAAATTGTGTATACTTCTTAAATCAATTAACATTATCACTCTTTTCTTCTTCAAATTTTTCATAACCTTAAGGTTTTATGGAGTACTAATCCATGGTAGTATATGGAAAGAAAGGGAATGTTGTGAACCCTTTGATACTTCCTTTGGTTCCTTTTCAATTTCAAGTTATTATTATTATTATTCATTGGTTTCTCATTTACTGTATAATATTTTATTTTTTGCACATTTAAGTCATATAAATTTTACTATCACAATTAAAACATAATCCTCTTTCCCTTATTTTCTAAATTTCTCAATTTTTTTATCTGGCCAATTGAGGAAAGGACTATGTTAGAGGAATATGATCTTTGTGTTTTACAAAATGGTGTATAAGTGTTTAAAATATTATTTCATTTAATAAAAATAATGGTGCAAGTGAGATCTAAGAGAAAAATAGTAAATTTAACCTACCCTAGTGTTAAATTGAAATGCAAAAATTAAATCATTCATAATTTGAAATAGGGAAAGAGGAAAAAGAATGGTGTTGGCATGAATTTAATTTTCCTAAGGTATATAACTAATTGGTGATGTTTTAAAAATAGAATAGACTTATATAGAATACATCCTAGGTATTAAGCCATGTTTTCTGATGATGACCACTTTTGGCTATCATAAAAATGATACTTTTACTAAAATATGGAAATTAGATATGAATATGGATATTTTGATTCTTCAAGTATATTTTTTTATAATATTTCATCAATAATATAGGTCTAGTAATATGTCTTCGCTAAGAATAATTAAAGTGTGTAGTCTTCAGAAGCTCTTCACCTTAATGTTAACCATAATTTGACATAATGTTACAAAAGACTAAATAAAATGTGCAAGGTAAGTGTCTTGAGCCCCCTTGAGGGTTGTAGTTACATATTCCACATGCTCATAATCATGGCTCATAGATTTATATGCATGTGAATGACCCAAGCCCAATGATAAAAATGAATTTACCTTCTCCCTACTATAATTAATGAATACTAGATGATCCATAATGTAACCTTAATTTTATATTGGTATACAACCACAACATGTTGAGGGTAGAATATGATCATTGTGAAATATCATTGACAATTTTCCAATAGATGAATTGAATACAACTTGATAAATTGGTAGATAATATATTCTCATATTAATGCTTGATGATAAATAGCTTAGAGTATATGTGTATGTATAAGCTCCTTTAAAATTAAAATGTGGACACAATTGTACATAGGATCAACACAAAAATATTGAGAACTGATAATCAAGGCATGATAAATCAGCATATGGTGGCATAATGGACCTAAAGGAAACTTGACCATTTTATTGAACTACCAAAATTAATTAAACCATTGTCAATCACCACAAAAAATGGCCAAGTTGGGAAAAACATGAAATAAATATCTAGCTAAATTGAAGGATGAATGGATGGATCTTGATGTAAAAAACTAGCATATCTAAAGTTATTCATGGGAAAATGTGGATGATGCAAGGATATGAAAGGTCCAGTATGAAGGGAAAGTGTACCAAAAAGAGGCAAATATAAGCATATAAATCAAATATACTAAGGTATGACAAAGACACCACAATTACATGACTTGTAGCAAAACTATTTGTCTATATAATACCCTAATTTAATGTGTGTGCATGCATATGTATCAAATTAAAATAAAAATGAAAAATTAATACTTTAATACTACATTAGAAGGATTGAAGATGAAACATGAATTTATAGAAAAATGTCACCCATGCTCTAATATTAATAACTTGAATGCACCTAAATGTATATGGAAAATTATAATAATTATATCAATGTCATGGTAAATTTATAATCAATATAACTAAATGAAACTAGAAATAAGGTAAGGAATGGATCTACCAAGTAGTATGAGAATCATATTTTCACTCTTGAAACTTTGAAACTAAATCTAAAAATTGGAAATTGAAACTAAAATTTTAAAATGGTTCCTTTTTCCTTTAAAACTTGGTAAAAACTATATTTATTGATCATATAAATAGACACATGGTAACTATTAGATCCACTTGGTCTCACTTGGTCACACGTGGTCTCTCTGAGTCCCATTGGTTTAACTAGTGTTTCAGTGAATTTCTTGCTTATTATGGAGAAAAAGAAAAGAAGAAACTAAGTACAGGTATGGTTGAAAAACCTGATTGATAGTGTGCACATTGAATCGGAAGATTGTGAAGAGCTCCTCTTTAGATTTGAAGGATGACCTACAGATAAGAAAGCACTAAAGCAAACTTATTCATTAGATAGATAATTGAGTGGATTGCCTAGCAATAGCTAGATATCAAAAGAGAAAGCTTCCTTTGGGGCTATCAATCCACACATTTTAAATAATTAAGTTTATAAATAAAAAATAAAGGTACTTGCATCAATAAATCAAAAGGTACTAAAATTGAATACAAGAGTGCTTGCTAAGAAAATAGACTATAAATGATTGGATTAGTGATAAACTAATTAATACTAATGCTAGAGGGTTGGGATTGATCTCAAGAAATCTGAGAGGGGTCTATGAACAAGTAGGAACATAAAAAATTAGGTTTTATTGGGTGTAGGTGGGTGTAATTAGCTTGTTGGTTTTCATTGCCACAGTGACCATCTGTAATTGGGGTGACCATCGGTTGTTAAGGTAACCATCAGTGGTCAAGGTGACCATCAATAGTTGAGCAGACCATTAGTGGTTAATTCAACCATCGATAGTTACTGTGTGAAGATTTGGGTTGATAAATTACTAATTGATAAAACCCAAAAGATGGATTTTAAGAGGTGGATAATGTTTGGGTTGATCACAAAATGGAAATAAAGTAAATGAATGCTGAGAATAAAGTACTTGTCTTACTAGAAGTTGATTGGGTGGATGGTTGAGGTAGTTGGTTTGTGGGTAGAATCTAACTTGATTATAGCAAAGTAATGGTACCTAAAGGCTTGATAATGAGGCAGTGAAAATTTTCCTCTTTGATATGATTGTTGAATTATTAGATTGTTGATGGTGATTGACCTACAAGAAAGAAACTCCTAGATACACAATTTCTTGATGATAATTATAGATGACTTTTCACCTCTTTACTCCTCTCTTATTAAAGGCATAAGTAAGAGGTGGAAGTGAAGGTTCAACTAGGCTATCTAATTATAGATTATCCATGTAAAGGCTCATAATAGGATTTAGACAAACTATAATTAGAAAATCAAAGTGGATGGTTTGCATGCTTTTGGTTAGGGAGGTAGAACTTGACTATCGATAGTTAGGGTGATCATCGATGGTTACCCTGACCATCAATGGTTGAGTGTTGAGGGGAAAAAGGGATAAAATGTAGGGTTGGGCTAGTTAAGTTAAAATTTACTATGGGATAGATTGATTAGGGGTTAAAAGTTGATATTGGTCTTAAGAGGGTCCTATGGTATTCCATGGGAATTGTGACATTCAAAATTGTGGTGTATAGATTTTTGGTGTCTATATTTTGCCCCTTTTTATTATGTGGATTTGGATTAACAATCTATAAAACAAAAATGGATTACTATTTAAAGGTCTATAGATTTCCCTAAGTATAGGAGGAGGTGTTCCCCATAAAATTAAGAAGTGATGAGGTAAAGCATAATCAAGTGCAAGTTTGACAAGTGGTTGATAAGGAGTCACTAGGTGGTGACAAAAGGTGGGTGGGCATTCGAGACACAAACATGCACACAAAATGTGACTAAGTGTGATATCCAAGATCACACATAGACTAAGGTTACCAATGTTTGTAAAAATAAGGTTAGTTCTATAGGGACAAGTGACCAATGTACCACGTGACCACATTTAGGCATGGTAATAGGGTACACCGACTAGTCATCTAGATATGTCAGTGTTGTCATGGGTATTCAAGGTAGGAAGTGATCTTATGGAAAACATAAATAGGGTAAGTATCATGGGTATCTGAGGTAGGAAGTACTCTTGAAAGACACCAGTGGGTCAAGTAAGTGTAAGGTGGTGCAAATTTTGAATGGTCAACATGGTAAAAAAGGTTGGTGTGATCAAAAAGACCACATAAGGTCATCATAAAACATGTGAGATTTTGGGTTGAAAATGGCCAAAATTGAGGTGGTGGTGGCCTAATGGGTGGTTAGAGAAGGTTAATCTCCAAAAAATTCAATTTGGGTATGGGGGAGATTAGGTTGATTTCCAAAATGTGGTTTTCAGGTATAAGTGCCAAAAACAAAGTGTGGGATCCTGACCATCGATGGTCAGGGGTTCCTTAGAGTTGATCTTTGATGTTCACCCTGAACATTGATGGTAAGGGGAAACCCTAAAAACATGAAACATAAAAAATTAAAATGAAAAAATAATTTTCACTTTTGTTTATCTGAATTCTGCATTTTTTACTCTTGTGATTTATCACTTTGGCATGTAGCTGAGAGGTTTGACTGAGTGATTGTTGAGGTGGAGATCATTGATTGCGTGAGCATATTAGCATTCATTATTAATAGGGAATATCGATGCATGGTGTATGAGGGAGTGGTCGATCAGTAGGATACAGACTCTAACCTCATTAGTGATCAAGGAATAAGGTAGGGGGTGTATTAAATTTGGATAGTTAGTTGATTAGGTTTGTTATCTAGTTAAATTGGTTGCTTTGGTAATAGAATTAGTAGGTTTTGTTGGGGATATGCCCTAAGTTTATGTTTTGGGTAAATTAGGAGAATTGAACCATTTAAATTAAAATTAGAAGGAAGGTGTAGGAGTGGATAAATAGTAAGGTAGGATTTAGGTGTTTTAATTATTGAAATGTGGTTGTTTTTGGTAGTTTTAGGTAGGGAAGGTTAGGGTTTTTATTAGTGGTTACATATAAATACCATTGATGAATACCCTGAGATAGAGGGCAAGTGTAACAACAAGATAGGTAGCACCACCAGGTTTCACTCCTATAACTTGATACCTAGCTACAATAAAGGATTTATGATATTATGAGGCTATTATTCTATCATAGTTTCTAAATGAGCTTAGATGGGGGGAGTACAAATCCAATCTAGTAGGTGGTTTGACTATGGCTACTCTAGGATAGTGGGCATATATAGTTATTGGGAAACTATAGGGCACTCTAGGAGGATCATCACCTGGTAATTATGCAAGAGTAGGAGGGGCCAGTGGTAAAGTATAGGGCACTCTAGAAGGATCAGCACCTAGTAATTATGCAAGAGCAAGAGGGGCCAGTGGTAGTGGTGCCCTAGGGACTTGATCTACATGATGTATATTTTATATATGTTTTGATTTTTGATACCAGCCTACATGTTGATGATGTAGGATGTATATGAGAGAGAGAGAGAGAGAGAGATTACACACATTTATTACATGTATCATTGATGTGGACACATATTAATTTTATTTAACTCATGAGCTATATATACATACACACACACACACACATATGTATGTATGTATATGTATATATATGTATATATATATATGTGTGTGTGTGTGTGTGTGTGTGTGTGTGTATATATATGTAAATATATATGTATATATATGTATATATATGTATATATATATATATATATATATGTATGTATGTATATATATATATGTATGTATATATATATATATATGTATGTATGTATATATATACATATATATATATATATATATGTGTGTGTATGTATATATATGTACACACAGACACACACACACACACACACACACACACACACACACACATATATACATATATATATACATATATATATACATATATATATATATATATGTATATACATATATATATATATATATATATATACATATATATATATATATATGTATATACATATATATATATATATATATATGTATATACATATATATATATATATGTATATATATATGTATATATATATGTATATATATGTGTGTGTGTATGTATATATATGTACACACAGACACACACACACACACACACACACACACACACACACACACACACACACACACACACACACACACACACACACACACACACACACACACACACATACACATGTATATGTGTGTGTGTGTGTGATTTTGTTTATTGCTCATGCGTATGTTTATTATAATTTGATGTTTATGCTTATTTTTCATGGTGAGATGATTGGCATTTGGTGTTTATGGCCTATGATGTGATGTTTATATTGCTTACAATTTATGTTTATACTATGGTTGTGTAGACATTGATATATGCTTAGTTAGGCATCAAATGGTTTGGATTTATGGTTATGCTAATGACATGCTAAATTTTAATGTGTATACACTTCATTAATAGACTTTAGAGATGTGGGAATAAATGGTTGATATGCTTATGGATGTTATTACTTCACGATGTTGGTTGTGTTTATAGTTGTTGTTTATGGCTATGTTAATTGTTTTTGGATTTCATTATGTTTAGACATGTTAACATTGAATTTATTACTTATGGACATGATTATTGTGTATGGTATGGCAATATGGATTTTTATGATTATGCTTCTAATCATGAGGTTTTTATGGCCATGATTGTTATTATAAAACATTTAGGGTAGGCTAATTAACAACCTTAAATAGGAGAATAGATAATATAGTCAAGAGGTGAATGCCATAATGAAAATATGAACTAGACATGATAGGATAAGTAGAGAGCATGATGCTTCTTTGTTGATAGGGACCAAAACAAAAATTGAAGTTGGGTTGACTTAATGAACATAGTCCCTTTGAATGCTTTGTAATAGTATCCGTTAGTTGGCTAAAAAGGTATCTTGACCACATAATGTTAAGTAAGCTCAAAAATCCCTTACATATAGTGTAAAAGGGAGATGGGTAGAAATTGAACCTTGTTGTGATACTAGAAATCCTTCATTGTAGGTTTCCAAAATACCAGTGTAAATAAGCCTATGCTAAGCTATGTATACTGATTGATGCGGGAAGTCTACTTATGGAAGTTGATTGTGGCCTCTACCTTATCTTGCTATTTAAGATCCGACTGTAGCTTTCAAGGTAATTTTACTTTTGTTTTGATTGTGATAATGGTTCTTCTACTAATTATTATATGTGGGAAGTTGATCAATGTGGGAAGCCTCTAAAAAATTGCTATACTTTTGACAAATGCTTACTAAATCATCCTTCAAGGGATTGGTATAAGTTTATGTGTTGTGCCTAATATTTTTTTATAGTTATCCTTCAAGGGAGTATTCCACCTTATGTTTTAGTAATTTCTAATAAAATTTATACATCTAACCTTCAAGGGATCAGTCTGTAAATTCTAGAAATGACCCATGATTGTTAGTGATAGGTATTTTATTAGTTGGCTTTGATTTTTCTTGACATAGACTTATTTATGTTGGATTAGTGGTTCACCTTCATGGCATCAAAACCAAGAGTACAAGAGGGTTAATTAGGTATAAATAGGTTTAGGTGATAATGATCATAGGGATCCATCCTAAAAAGGGGTGGAAAGAACCATGAGAACCATGCCATGGGTAGAGACGTGGTACCCATTGTTTAAGATTATGATATGTCGATGATAGATAATCACATGATTCATTGTTAATAAATTTCCCCTAAAAGAGGGAGATGAATGTGGGTAGATAATAAGGGATGAGCTTAAGTTAAATAAAAGGTGAACTTAATCCTTCTTAACAAAAGAATGAATTCAGGTGTGAAGCATTAAGGGGCTCAGGCTCTAGGTGGCCTTCGAGTGAATACAATTGATAAGCCCCTAATCCATACTTTTGGGTTATGATATAAGGTCCAATCCAATTAAAATCAAACTTGCCTTACTTGATTTTCTCCATATTAGTGACATGTTTATTTTATTTTAGGATGAGGTCTTCAATATTGAATTCTCACACTTTAAGTTATTTTTTATAAACACACTTGATGTGCTCTTAGTAGACATGAATATGGGTGAGGGATTCTATATGATGCTCATCAAGTAGCTCAAGCTAGGATAAATGGTGTTGATGATAATCATTCTCTAAAATAAGCTCCTATAAAGATATACAAAGAGATGGGATTTGGACTTCAAGAGGCAAGACAACCTCTACTCCAAATACAAGAGAAAATGGGGTAACACCCATAGGGGTTCTAATGCTGGTGTGATATGCCCATAAGGTGAAAGGGATATGAAAATGTTAATCCTAACCTAATTCACTAACCATTTTAGTTAGCATGTTATTAATAATTTTATTAGAGGCTTCTACCTATCCATTAGCTTGAGGGTGATAGGGTGAGAATAAGCTAAACTTAATGTTGAATATATCACATAAACCCTAGATTTGTGTATTCTTAAAGGACTTACCATTCTCAGTGATAATCTTATGAGGGACACCGAAGCGATAGGTGATGTGATGATTAATAAAGTTGACAATCTTATCCACTTTGGTTGAGACTAGAGGAATAACCTCTACCCATTTAGTAAAGTACTTGATCATGGAGATAATTGAATGGTACCACTATTAGGAATGGGGATTAATTCCCCCAATAAGGTCTAGACGCCATTGTGAAAAGGGCTAGAAATTTGTGGAAACACGAAGGCCATGGCTGGGTGCATGATGTAAATTGGTGTGTTGTTGACACTTGACACACTTTTTCACATAATCATAACAATATTGGTTAAGGTTGGTCTAGTAATATCCAAGATGAAAGATGAGCTTAGCGATAGCGAGGCCACTAAAATGACCCCCATAAATACCATTGTGCATTTATTTGATAATGTGAGAGACTTCATGACTATATAGGCAATGGAAGAGGAGGCCATTGAAGCCACATTTATAAATAATCCCTCTCATAATGGTATAGCATGAGGTACTCTAAATAAATTCTCTTCAAGCACTCCTAAAAAGGATAAAGGGAATAATGCCAAGGTTTAGGTAGTTAAAGATTTGTTAGTACCAAGATCAGGTTGGGTCTCCTCCACATTGAAAATGGTGGGAGAATCTAGCTTGTTATAAGATGGTTGGGTAAGCCTATAAATAATGATAGATGTCTTAGAGTTTGAGGGTGTAGTTCAGATCTATCAGGTAAGGGAAGACATGGTGTCGACAAACTTATTGGTAGATCATGGGGTTGATTAGATGTGATAGTGTTTGAATGATGCTAGGAATTTTTCAGCTAGTTGCTTGTACTATTACAAAACATCATTCTTACACTAGTAAGAGCCATTGATTTGACTAACCAAAAATTGGGAGTCACCAAAGATATTGATTGTTTTGACTCTGAGAGCTTAGGTAGTCTGAAGGCCTATCACTAGGGTTTTGTACTCAGCCATGTTATTGGTACATTAAAAATCAAGCTTGAAGGATATAGGAAGGGGTTTACCATAAAATGGGATAAAGAAGATATCTGCTCCCCCACCATGTTAACATTTTGATCCATCGAAGAACATGGTGACTTGGTAAGTTAAATCTGCTTGAGATATGGTCATGATGGACTTGTCAGGGAACTCAAGGGGAGGAAATTGATTGTCTACTAATGGTGCATCAACCAATTGGTTAGTAATGACTTACCCCTTAATATATTTCTATTGAAGTAACTCAAGGTCAAACTCTACTAAGAACATGAGACACTTGGCCATATGCTAGTTTTGGTATGGCTTAGAGTGCATGTACTTGAGTGGGTTGGTGTTGTTAATGATATAGGTTTTATGGTTAAGAAGTTAGTGGCAAAGCTTTGTGGCCATGAAGACTAAATCTAAGTATAATTTCTTAATATGGGTGTATCAAGTCTCATATTCCACAAGTGTGTGGCTAATATAGTATACGTCTTTCTCTCTATGTTGTTCATCTCGATGAGCCAACATTTCCCCTAGGGAATGGTCAGTGGCAGAGATATACAGGTAGAAAGGTTGGTCATCCTTAGTAAGGGTGAAGATAGTCGGTGATAGAAGGTACTCTTTGAGTGAATCAAAAGCATTTTCAAAATCACTATTCCACTTGAAAGAGACATCTTTATTCATAAGGTGGTGTAAAGGTTGGCACCAGTCTGAAAGCTAGGAGATGAAATAATGAATGGACTAAAGTTTTCCCTATAGGATATGGAAATGCTTAAGGTTGGTGGGAGGAAGCATGTCTATAATTTATTTGATCTTGGTGGGATCAACTTTGATTCAATGAAGAGAGACAATGAATCCCAAAATATTTCCTTAAAAGACCCCCAAAATGCACTTTTTAGGGTTGAGGTAGATATGATATTGGATAAGTCACTTGAAGATGATCTTAAGAATGGCCAAGTGATCTTTTCAAAGTTTGAATTTTTTGAGAAGGTTATCCATATAGTCCTCTACAATATTATGGATAATATAATGGAAGATATAGGTCATAACACATTAATATGTTTCACTAACATTATTTAACCCGAAAGGCATGACTCTATAGCAAAAGGTTCCCCAAGGAGTAGTAAAGCTAGTTTTATGCTAATCTTTAGGGGCAATTAAGATTTTATTGTAACCTGAGAACCCATCTATGAGAGATAACATCTCATGGTTGACTATAATATCAAAAAGATAGTCTATGCTAGGTAGATGAAAGTCATCTTTGAGACAAGTGAGGTTGAGGTCATGAAAGTCCACACAAATGCATAGTCCCCCTGTGGCTTTAGTGATAGGTATGACATTTGAGATCCATTGGGGGTAGTCAATAGGTTGAATGAAGTTGATAGATAGGAGACTCTAAATCTCTTCTATGACAAGAAGGGTTATATGAGGATACATGCATCAAAGTTTTTTCTTGATAGGTTCGACATCACGGTGAGTGACTATGTTATGGGTAGCAATGGTGGGGTTGATCCTAAGCATATCACTATAATACCAAGTAAAGGCTATGCTATAATTTTGGAGGAAAGAGAGGAAGTACTAAAGTTTGTTTATAATTAATGATTTGCCCAATTTGACAATATGGGGGTTATTTGAAGTACCCAAGTTTATATCTATAGTGGATTCATTCAACATGGTCAAAGTCTTGGGAGGAACAGATTTGTGGATTAAATAATGTAGGGCACCAAGGTAGGTGAGGATAGAATCATCATCTTGATACTAGATAGTGTTAACGGTAAGAGAGTCTTCTCCTATCATTTTAGGATGGATCAAAGGGATGATTATGGTTGCCCCCTCCTTTTAATAAGTTAGGGGTCCAATGCTAACCATGTTGATGAAACAAAAAAAATTAGGTGGGATGATTTCATCATCCTCACACCCAAGTAGAGGCAAGGTCAGTAAGGAAGGGGTATCTTACTCAATAATGGTGGTGGTGGGTGTTTTAAGTTGCTTAGCTTTCATCTTATTAGGCAAGATCAAACCAAGTCCATGATTCTCATGTGGCTTCTTCGTTTTTATGGTGACCAATTCATGTGGACCATGCTCATATCATCCAAGATCAAAACCTTGCCAAGCACACCAATGGAGGTATGTCTTAGAAAAACTTGGTTTATCAAGGTAAGAGAAACCACCAGTAAATGGGTGAGGTAGAAGATGGGTAGTATAAGCATCGAGGTATTTTTCAAGTCTCCCATAGATAAAATGGGTTTGATGGTTGGGAGGTACAAAGGGAATGACAATTCTAATATTGGGGTCATATCCCAGCTGGTTGGTAAGTTACCCATACTCACGAGGAGTAGGAAAAGTGTTGAATGCTAAAAGATGATACTCCCATAATGAAAGTTAATGGAACATGGATTCTAAAGGTTTTATGATGTGGATTTGGTGTGAGGGTATGGAGGAGTTAGTTTATGCCTCATCAATAAATGGAGGTATGATATCCACTTTGGTAGTTGAAGGTTATGTTTTAATTATTGAGGGTGTGTTGGATGAGGGTATGAGGACATCATTGGGGTGATAGATCATGTTGCATGTTGAGAAAGTACTTGGGTTAGCTTGGATGGTGATGACTTGGCCTTCATTTTTAAACTTAATATAATGGTGGAGGGTACAAGGAATGCAACCCATGGAGTGAATCCAGGGTCATCCTAATAAAATGTTATATTGGAATTCACCTTCTACAACATAAAATAGTTTAGGGAATGTGAAGGGTCATACATAGATATGAAGGATGATAGTTTCCAAGGTAGTGGCCATGGTATCATTGAAGAAATGAAGGATAGTTGAGGATTCAGACATGACATTATTTGACAAGTTGAGTTGATTGTAGGTATGAGAGGAGATGATGTTTATATTAGCTCCCCCATCAATCATGACCTATTTAATGTGGGTTTATTTGATTTAAATAGTCATGAAGAGAGGAGGATTTGGGTCTTTAGGGTGGATGGAGGGTATTTTAAAATCCTTAATGGTAACAAGGTTGGAAATCTAAAGGGTACTGATAAAGGTGGCTAGAGTTTGGGGGTCCTCAGGTTAGACCTCAATGGATTTCAAAACTTCTATTAGTGCTTGGTGGTGGTAGGGAGAAGTAGAGAATAACTCATACAAACTCATCTTCATTAGGACCTGATGAAGTTGTTTAAGGATAACTCTCTTGATGGATTCTAAAGGGTTAGATTGGGGGCACCTAAAATAGACACCTTGCATTTGGTCAAAGATGGAGATAGTTGGGAATTTGAGGAGGGGTATGTCTAAGGAATGGACACCTTAACCTTTCCCTTATCCTTCAATTGTGATCTTGTGACCATGTTGATAGTATAGATAAAAGAAGAGGTTGAGATAGTAGACTAGTCAGACTCATCTTCACTCTTAGGTGAAAGTGGAGGATTAGGTAGGTGTTTGGTATGTATGGTTGATGGTTGGATTGGTATAGGCTCCATAGGAGGTTCATCCAATAATAGATCATCCTCATCATAAAGCTAGTGGATAATGATTTGGATATCCTTATAGTTCTCTATGTCATGGCCTAGTGTCTTATGATAAGCACAAACTTAGTGATCATTGTACCAAGCAGGCTTTAAAGCTAGAGGGTCAAAGGGTCTAATGGGAGGTAAGGCTAAATAAGAAGTTTTTAATAATATATAAAGGATGATCAAGTATGACTCGACTAAAGGTAGTAAAGGTGTAGTAGTTTTGGCTTTGGTGGTTGGAGTAAGAGGTTGCTCAAAAATAGGTTTGGTAATGGGTGCTTTGGTTAAGGTAGTATATTTAGTGAATGGACTCGATCTAAGCGAGGAGGTTTATGAGCTAGAGGTGGAATATTTCAAGGTAGGTAGCTTGGGTATTATTGGTATGGTGAAAAGAGGTGCTTAAGTGGTTGGGGGTTGATTTGTTTAGTGGAGGTTTTAATTGGTTGGTTAGGGGGTTTGGTTGTTTGGGTAGATATGGTAAGAGGTTGGTCTATGGAAGTGGTAGGTTAGTCTGATTAAAAAAGGGTTGGGGGTTCTAATCAGGTAATATAAGGGAAACCTAATTAGTGGTAAAAGGTGGCTCGATTCATGTCAATTTTGGAGATAAAATCCAACTTCTATGTTAGCCTAGAGAATGGTTTGTAGGTTGGCTTAATTCCCTGAGTGGCAGACTTGAAAGATAGGCCCTTAGGTGGAGACACAGGGATGGTAACCTCATCCTTTTCCTCAATAAAAGGATGTGAGGCTTGGATGGGTGTCTCCTCCATGGGAGGAGTGGACATAGGTATTTTCTCCTTGGGATCAATTTTTGAATGGGAATTGGTTCACTCGATATCTAAAGGTGAGGGTGAGACAATAATGTTTGGTTTTTCTAGTATATCAATTAAAAGGGTGACTAGTGGCTCCACTACCTCAATAAGTGGAGGGAGAGGGGATGGTATTTCCTTAGTTTGGGTATTTTAAGGAAGATAAGGTAACTTCATTACCTCAATAGATGGAAGAGGTGGAGGATCAGAAGATTAGGTACTAGGTGGTTTGTTAATGATTACATCAAGGACCATGTTAACTATATGAGAACACTCAATGTAATTTCTCTCATTCTTGGTAGGAGCATGGTTCAAAAAAATTTGCCTAAATATATCAAGGGCTTGGTTTGATGGTGCATTAGGGTTGTCCAATGTAAGGTCCCCCTTATCAATGAGGGATTGGGTAAGGCTCTTGAAAGTGTTATACCTATTGACATCATGTCCTATCACTTAGTGGAAGGCACACATATCATACTCATTGTACCATCTAGGTGTGGGATGAGAGGAGTCAAATTATTAGGATGGCTTGATAGGAGTAAGTTGAATGATATTGGATTTCAATAACTTCTCCAAGATCGAAGCATAAGATTCTCCAAGTGGAGTGAATTACTTTTGGTTGTTCCAGTTTTGGTTCCTTCAATTTTGTTTTGAGGAACTCAAGGAATTTGATTAGTCAATAGAAGGTGGAGGAGTAGATTTAAGGATGACTGCATTTGTAGTTCCCTTGTTCTTGGTGTTGGTATTAGGTTGGTGGCTTGACTTAAATAAAGAAGCCTCACTAGTATTATAGGTTTAATTCTTGTTTT
>JARHVA010006890.1:602500-808645 GCA_037957365.1 Torreya grandis
GGCAGAAGGACCAAGCCACTGGAAACTGGTAAGGAGGCCTTAATGGAAGATATAAAAAAGAAAGAGATCACCAAAGGTGCCGTGAGATGCACACTTATGTAGTAACTTCCTCTATTTCACACTTCTCAAATACTGCTCTTCTCCTGTCAACTGTAGAGATGGCACCTTGTAGATAATAGGTATGCTGGTGCTGAGCCTATGAGAGCATCAACAAAACAATGACTGGACACAGAACAAACACTCAAGACATACTCAGATATATCTATCCAAATGGAGGTAAAAAAATTGCTTTTTATTTGATTCAGGTGGAAATTCCACCAGGGCTACACCTGAGCAAAATGTGGAAGATTTTTTTACAAATGACAAGTTCACAAATATATAGGAGAAGAAAGGAGAAGGGAACTTGGCACTTCTTTGACCAGTTGGCCCATCACGTCCCCTCATTGGGAAGAGGAGAACACTATAGCTGATGTCATCTTTCTAGAAGAAGCCTACTGGAACCATGTTGTATAACCACCGAATTTGACTTTGGCATTTGAGCATTAATGTGGAAACATAGAATGCACCTCTTTTCTGAAAATAGATTGATATTTGTCCCCCTTTAAATGCACGGGCCATGTTGTTTCACTATTTGCACCATTTGGGATTATCAAGCAATAAATCACCTGCACTTTGCCACTTGGACTACTTCATCCCTTCTTGTAACCTATCATTTTCCTGCTTTGTCATCTTGGATTTTGTCCCTTTTCTATCTTGTCTCTTCTAGCTCCTTGGCCCTTGGGGTGAACATCCTAGTGGGTCACTACATTCTGAGCTCCTTCTAGTTAGCACTCATTTGCTTTTAAAACAAATGGCCATTTCACTTTGTCAAACTTGACGTCCTTTAGGTCATCATTGAGCCCCTTGCTAGCTTCAGGCCTTCCTAATTCTTTGCAACTTGCTTTAGTCTTAGCACCTTCCCAGGCACTCTTTTGCCTTGTATACTTCAGTGGGTCCTTTAGACGGCCTCCTGGGCTTTGTACGTTTTCCGCAGGTCTGCTTCCTTCCTTTTATCTCCATGTATTTCCCATAGGCTTTTATCCATGGACAATTTCCTGCAGACAAAAAGTCCACAGAAATTCTACCCGAGCCTTTGCCTTGCACTTGGTTTATGCTGTGCAAATCCCTTTTGAAGTGTCGGCCCTTCATAAAGGCACTTAAACCTTTGAACTGCCCCTCAGCCAAGGGCATACCCTTGAACCAAAAATTTGAACCAGACCCATTAAACCAAGCCGTTGAACCAAAATGGTTCAATGGTTCAACCAAGCGCGTTGATGAACCAATGAATCGAAGCCGATGAACTTAGTGTTGAACCGGGTGCTTGAACTGAGGATTGAACCATTCACTTAAACTTTGCAGAAGCATTAAACCAGTTCATGAACCAAGGCTGATGAATTAATGCAACCAGAAAATGAAAAGGCCTTAAACAGTAGGGGAAAAGTTGACCAAAATTTTGCCTATGGGCAAAAATGGTCAACAAATTGGTGACTCATAAGGGAAGCATGCTTGCTATGCTTTAGAATCTAGTTGCCTTGTAGTCCATTGGGTGTGGATTCAGATGCAGCTATAATGAAAGTTAGCAATAGCCCCAAGAGATTCGAGAATCAAACACGTAGAATTACCCCACGCAAAGGGAAAACACACAAGGTTAAAAACACTACTTGTGCAAATTGCACTTAGAGAAAGCAGGAAAGACAATTGAAAACAAACTATTATATACAGCTAACCAAGAATGTTTGCCTCCCTCTTGGATTGAAAGGAAAATTTCTTAAGTCCCCTTCCTGGCAAGAAGATTTATGGTGCCAGGCAAGTAGCTAAATGAAAAGGGGATTTGGTGACTTGCTCCTCCTGCTTGTCACCTAGTTTGGCTAGAATCTGAGTGGATTAGATTCAAACATGCTTTCAACATATATATACTCTGCTTTTCCATGGAAGCCTATTGAATGCTGGTCCTTCAAATTGGTGCTCTTCACTAAGAAATCAATGGTTGTTGGCTCATCACCATAAGCCCTTTGATCTGCACATTCTTTCTACAATGTATCATGGTCTGACTTGTTTCCTTTTGCCTCATTATAGGCTTTTTCAGACTCGTCCTCTGTTTCCTCTTGGCCTTCTTGAAGAATGGTGACTGTGGTGATGTCTGAAATGAACTCATAAAATGATTTCTCATCCCACAGAACATCACCTCTTTCTTTAAAACTCTCTTCTTTAAGACGTTCCTCTAAGAAGACAAACCTCTCCTTTTCTTCCTCCAACTCAGGCTCCTCAGCGTAGTTGTCCTCATCATTAAAATAGTAAGGAAGATCATCAAACAAAGGGGAAGAGAGATCACCATGTGTTTGTTCCTCCTCATATTGCTATAACATCTGCATATATGCAAGACCTGCATCTTCTCTACTGCTAATAAGGTCTTCACAAGAAGCCTCCATGATGATTCTGCCTTCATTATCACTCATGATAGCCTCTTGGGGAACTGCATATTGGACCTTCTGCTCCTCACTCGCCTTTTTCAAAATAGGTTCTTCCTTGAGAAGGGGCGAAGTGGAGAAAACATGTGGAAGGGGAGGCAGCCCTTGAGCTAGAATTGAATGATTCTCCTCCTTCCACTTGGTTAGCACTTCATCTATATCAGGTGCAACCTATTATCTCTCTTGGAAATATGTAGGTGGGGTGTGTTCAGACATGGAATGTGCCGTTGGGTCTGAACCGTCCATCACACACTAGCTGAGGAATCTTTCTCTAGATTCCAACTCTATAATTCTCCTAGCTAAATCTTCTTGGAAAAGCCTTTCTTGGAGATCATAGGAATCATGAATAGGAGCAGCTTTATCCTTTTCAAGGTCTCGAGCAAAACCTTGCTTCTCTTCTTTCCTATTCCATGATTCCATCATTTCCCTCCAAGTCAAGAGCGTACCATCAGGGTGAAAGATCTCGAGATTGGAAGTTTCCCTTCTGGTTGAAGGGCAACTAGGAGAGCTGCTTGAGGCAATGCCATAAAGAGGCTGAGTCTGATCAAAACTATAAGAAGGACAACAAGGTCCATGATTTTATGCAAAAGAATTATACATATAAAAGTACATTTTTGATGGCACCAGGTTGCTTAACCAGCAAATTCAACTCAGATTCGCCATTGGTGTTGAATGTAGAAGCCTCTAAAGGCTAGTTGGTTGAAGAATACACAAAAAATTCTTTAACTCTTTGGATAACACCTATCCTAGTTGGTCCCACCAGGTGTGCTAGAACTGTTGATGCAAGAAATTGCACCCTCAATAGGAGGCCAAGCTCCTACCTTCTCCTCGCAACATGGAAACTCCCCTCTCGCCTGTGGGACCAGCAAAGCTGGAGGGGAGAGTCTCTAGATAAGGGCTAGCTCCCTTTGATGCATCATGTTTGTTCCATCAAATGCTAACATACATATATAGAGATATAAAAAGGGGGGGTGAAAAGGGAGAAAGATGCAAAGGGAGAAAGATGTAGGAAAACAAACTACTCTAAAGAGGTGATGCACCAAAATAAAGGCAACCTTCACACACCCACACTGAAACTAGACAAACACATACATACACTACACATTTGGTAGAAGAACCAAGCCGCTGGAAATTGGCAGGGAGGCCTTAATGGAAGATATAAAAAAGAAAGAGATCACTAAAGGTGTTGTGAGATGCACACTTATGTAGTAACTTCCTCTATTTTGCACTTCTCAAATACTACTCTTCTCCTGTCAGCTGCAGAGATGGCACCTTGTAGATAACAGGTATGTTAGTGCTGAGCCTATGAGAGCATCAAGAAAACAATGACTGGACATAGAAAAAACACTCAAGACATACTCAGATATATCTATCCAAATGGAAGTAAAAAATTGCTTTTTATTTGATTCAGGTGGAAATTCCACCAGGGTTATGCCTTAGCAAAATGTGGAAGATTTTTTTACAAATGACAAGTTTGCAAATATATAGGAGAAGAAAGGAGAAGGGAACTTGGCACTTCTTTGACCAGTTGGCCCATCGCGTCCCCTCATTGGGAAGAGGAAAACACTATGGCCGATGTCTTATTTCTAGAAGAAGCTTGCTGGAACCATGTTGTATAACCACTAAATTTGACTTTGGCATTTGAGCATTAATGTGGAAACACAGACTGCACCTCTTTTCTACAAATAGATTGAGATTTGTCCCCCTTTAAATGCATAGGCTATGCTATTTCTCTATTTGTGCCATTTGGGATTATCAGGCAATAAATCACCTGCACTTTTCCACTTGGACTGCTTCATCCCTTCTTGTAACCTGTCATTCTCCTACTTTGTCATCTGGGATTTTGTCCCTTTTCTATCTTGTCTCTTTTGGCTCCTTGGCCCTCGGGGTGAACATCCTAGTGGGTCACTGCATTCTGATCTCCTTCTAGTTAGGGCTCCTTTGCTTTTAAAATAAATGGTTGTTTCACTTTGTCAAACTTGACATCCTCTGGGTCGTCATCGGGTCCCTTGCTAGCTTTGGGCCTTCCTAATTCTTTGCGTCTTGCTTTAGTCTTAACACCTTCCCAGGCACTCTTTTGCCTTGTATACTTTGGTGGGTCCTTTGGATGGCCTCTCAGGCTTTGTACATTTTCTATGGGTCTGCTTCCTTCCTTTTACCTCCTTGTATTTCCCAGAGGCTTTTGTCCATGGACAATTGCTCGTGAACAAAAAGTCTATGGAAATTCTGCCTAAGCCTTTGCCTTGCACTTGGTTTATGCAGCCCAAATCCCTTTTGAAGTTTTAGCCCTTTAGAAAGGCACTTAAACCTTTAAACTACCCCTCAGCCAAGGGCATACCCTTGAACCAAGTGTTTGAACTAGACCCGTTGAACCAAGCCGTTGAACCAAAATGGTTCAATGATTCAATGGTTCAACCAAGCGCGCTAATGAACTAATGAACTGAAGCTAATGAACTTAGTGTTAAACTAGGTGCTTGAATCGAGGATTGAACCATCTTCTTGAACTTTGTAGAAGTGTTGAACCATTTCATGAACCAAGGCAAATGAACTGATGCAACCAAAAAATGAAAAGGCCTTAAATAGCAGGGGAGAAGTTGACTGGAATTTTGCCTGTGGGCAAAATTGGTCAACAGATCCCAAATTTTTTAGACCAAATGGCATCACTTGATAGCATAAGGTCCCCCATGGAGTGATAAAAGTAGTTTTATGTTAATCTTCAGGAGTGATTTTAATTTGATTATAACCAAAGAAACTATCCATGATGGAAATAATCTTGTAACCCATGATAGAATCCATGATAATGTCAATATTAGGTAGAAGAAAGTCATATTTAGGACATGCCTTATTTATGTCATGAAATTTGGTACATATTCTAATTTCTCCTTATGTTTTAGTGACATGGACAATATTAGATATCCATTAATAATATTTAATTAGTTGGATGAATCCTACATCCAAGAATTTATGCAGCTCTTCCTTAACCCAAAGTTCCACCTCGGGGTGCATTTTTTGGAGTTTATGTTTAACTGGCTTTGCATTCAGATGAACTACTAAGTGATGTGCCACCAAGGTAGCATCCAACCTAGGCATGTTAGAATAGCTCTATGTATAAACATATATATATATATATATATATATATATATATATATATATATATATATAATTTAAGAAGTTTAATGAGGATTTAATGCTCTTTAGATGTAAGAATTGCCCCTAGTTTGATGATTCTAGGATATTCATCTATTTCAATATTTAATTTTATGACCTCCTCAATTAGATAAGGTGACTGATCCTAAAGGTAGTTTGGAGGCTATGGTAATTCTTCTTCAAAAGCAAATTATTTTGGGATCTCTATATCTAATTTTGGACAAAGCTCTTTTTCACCAGGAATTGGCTAAATTTATTCCATATTTGTAGAAGAATTATTTCCTTCATACTTTTCCTCTTCTATTTGATTTAGTAACACTTGTTGTTCTCCAAAATATGTGGATTCATTTAAATTGATAGAGAATCCTTTCTTGTTGTCTCCTGATGGCATAAAATCTCTATGTCCTAGATATTTAATAATAGCTTCATCATTTTGGAAGACATTAAAAGATGGCTCACTCTTTTGATCCTAGTCTATGAGTGTGGGGTAGTGGAGGGAGATATTGATGGTGGAGATGGCATTGTTAGAGAAGCATTTTATGGAAACCAAGTCTTTATAGAGACTATATACTCTTGACTTTTTCATTAGAAAGAGACTCTTCAAAAACCAAAGAAGTATCCATAATGATATTGTTTAAGTCAATGCCTAGTGGTTTGTACCCTAGTCCAAGATGTTTTGGATGCTCATGAACCTAGATAGGTTCTATATTGCCTTGTTCTTCTCTACCTATTCATTTACCCCTATATTTAATATTCTAAAGCATATTTTTAATCTAGGGATATTTATACTTGTGAAATTATAGGGCCTCTTCTTCAATAATGAGCCACAAATCATCAGGCTCATTAAAATTTTCATATGCTAGCATGACTATACTTGTGAAGGCCATAGACCCAAATTAAGAAATAATTGGTTTATCTTGCCTCATAGTAAGGTACATGTAGCTATGTGTGGATAATGGTAGGTTTCTAACATAAATAGCTTTATATTTATACTCCCCACAACCCTTGGAAGTGATTTTAAGGTGATTAATATTTGGGGATTTAGATGAATCAGGTAATAGATCATCAGGGTGAATATATTATATAGCTTTGAGATTATGAGAGGAACTGTGAGTGATAGGAAAATAAAAAATAGGATTAGATTGTTCCATCTGGTAGCTATGAAAGTGTTCAATTTCTCTTAGAATTATGATCTCCATGCCAAAATGTGGGAATTTTAGACATTGATGGAGGGTAGAGGGCATTTCTATCACATCATGGATCCAAGGGCATCCCAAAAGTATATTATATGGGCGATCAACATCCACTAAATTAATTAGGGTTTGTTGGACTATGGGTCTGACAACTATAGATAGATAGATTATGCCTGTAGATGGGCTCTCATTATCATCATATGATTTAATCATTATCATAGTGGGCCCTAATGAAAATTCTTAGTACCCAAACTTATTAATAAATTCAAGATTACATAAATTCAAGGCTGAATCTCCATCTATAAGTGCCCATGTAATCTTGTGATTAGCTATAGAAATCTTCATGAATAATGGATAATTATGGTGAGCACCTATAGGTGGCATATCCTAGGCATTGAAGGTAATATGTTGGGAAGGGGATAAGTGACCCACCAAGGCTTGAAACTGATAGGTGTCAATAGGCATGGGGATTTTTAGGTCATTGTAGACTTGATTGAGTATATATTGATGTACAAATGATGTCTTGAGAAGGTCCTTAAGATAGATTTGGGCCAGCATTTTCTAAACTTTCTAGATGATATCATGTGGTTTGTCAGAAGAGCTTGAGGGATAGTGACCTTTTAAGATATGGAGGTGGATTAGTCTTTTGTAGATGGTGCATAAATAGTGATCTTACCAAATCATGTAGTAAGTACACATTCAATTATGTCCCTGCTAATTTTAAAGATGGTGGATGGTAGATGCATGGGATTTTAGGGGCCTCGAATTTTGATAATGTTAATGTAGTGGTATGGAATGGAGTCTTAGTTCTATTAGAAGTGGAGGTTTATAATCTCAATCAGGAGAAAATAATAAGTGATGTTTCCCATTTTAACTATAAATATAGATAAGTGATATGCCCCAATGTAACAATATGCCCTGGGAGGATGATAAATAGAAATGAATCACACAATAATAGTATTCCCTAATACATGGTAAATACAATGAAAATGTAGGCAATAATCATAATATAACACAAATAGTAGTGGGCATGATATAGATCATGGAACCAAGCATATGATATCACATAATATAGGAAATCAATGTAACCACATATAGTAAATGTAACCATCAACTAAATAAATGTGACCCAAATAAATAAATCACACTAGTAGATTTTCATGAATTTGACACTTTTTATATCAAATTTTCAAATTATATAGTTGTTTGGATTAAGGTACACCCACCTTTGACTTGTACAGAACCCATCTTGGACACAATGGGAGGCCCAAGTCTCCCAAAGAGAGCCAAAAAAAGAACCAGTGGAAGCAGCAGGAAATGGGAAGAGACCCAACCAAACAAAAACCCCTTCAAGAGCTAGAGAGGGAGAAACAACCTGACATAGAAAGGACCCAGTCCCATACCCCAAGGCTGGTCATAGCTGACCATAGAATAAAATAAAATAAAATAAGATAGGAGACCTAGCAAGTATAAAAAACCACCTAGTAGAAATAACTAAGAGATACACCAAAGATTGTTTAAACTTAGAATGTGATGCAACTCATCTTGATTCCTAGTTTTTTGGAGAATTTCATCAAGAGAAGGTCTAGAATTTCTCCATCAAACATCTAGGTCACTTAAAGATCATTTAATCATCTTAGTCAAGAATTATAAATTGGATCTCCATAAGTCACCGTGCATGAGTACTCAAAATGTCTAAATTTCCTACAACATGAACAAATCTCTTTATCCCTATCAAACATAATTTCCTAGTTCTAAGTACCCAAGGTAGACCCCAGTCAAACAAATTTGGTAAATATGTAGTTACAGGTCACCAACCACAAATTTTGGATGAAATCAACCTTTTATAGGAGTGGTTGGCTGGGTTAATGGTCACCAATGGATTGAAAAATCTCATGATTATTTAAAGTGTCCAATCCATCTAGAATGTGGGAGGAAGGCTAAGGAGTTCTAGCTATAGAGAAAGTTAATCAGTCTTGAAGTTCAAATGAGACCAGTTCAATGTCCAAGGTTGAATCATGAGGATTACCCTTCCCATCAACCATGGGCCTTGATTAAGGATTCTTGTGTAATCATCACTACAAGCAAATGAAAATAACAGACAATGGTTAGGAAGAGCAACAATATTAAATTCATCAATCCCTTTCCATTTTATTTTTGTCTAATTATTGATTGCTTTAATACCATGCATTTTTCCCACAAATTTTTCCACCTAAGAGTTGCCATACTTTTCTTATGCTTCTTCAAGGACCTTATTGGGAACATATAGAACCAGGTTCTAGCCAGTAACTTTAAATATTGAAGGCATGCAATCATGACTCACAGATTCTTCTTCCATTCCTAACATAGTTTCAAATGCATTGAAGTGTTGGTTCTAACTCTTTTAATTAATGGTAATTAATGAATTAATAATTTTTTTGAAATAACTCATGCAAAGGTAGAGAAATAAATGTTATAATCACAACATTTTTTTGAAGGGAAATATTTTCCATCCATGCAAAATTAAAAATAAAATAGGTATAAAAGAAGAGCAATTAATTATCCAATGGATAGCATCAAGAGCTATCTTAAGAGGAGAAAAAATAACCTAAATAATATGCTAATAAATAAATAAATAAAATGTAACACAAGAATCCTCAAAGGTCACAACAGGAGAACTCAAAATTTATAGAAACAGAAACCCAAAAACTCTTTTTAGCACTTCTAGGTCTTGAGGGACCCCAACCAACTGGAATAGGTAACATGAAGATTAGAAAATCTTGGATTATCTTAGGATCCTCTACTATCCCTGAGGTTTTCCTTTGCTATAATTTGGGGGTATTTCCTTATTTTTCTTTGTTTTCCTTCCCCTTGTAGTGTACCTAGATGTTGTTTTTCTCCTTTCTTTTTTTACCATTTTTGCCTCAGTCCAATTACCCATCTCAAGTAAGGGGGTTTATTTAATGACTTCAGAGATGCTACTATCATTTTGGGGAATATTCAAACTATTAGATAGGTTCTGAATAAAATGTAAACTTTGTTGATGAGGACTTCCATCCTTTTTATTTCCTAGGGAGGGAGTTTTGCTAATCATTCTAGAAGAGCATGAGAATGACCATCCCTTGAAGAAATATTTAACCTTTAGAGTTAGGGGATATAAATGAGATCTATCAACCTTAGTATTACTCCTTTTGCCTTTCACTTTAACACTATGGAGTAGTATATATTATTTAAAAAATGACACCATCAATTCCAAATACCCTTTTGAGGACCCATGAGAAAAAATCACCTCCTTATAAATTCTTAAGATCCTTTTGTCCTTAGAAGGAGTAACTTGACCTTTATCAGAGGCCCAATTTTTAGTAATAAGATTAACCTTAGTCTTCAATAGATCTAGTGGATTATTCCCAGTTTCAACCAGCTTTAAAGCCACCTCCACCTCCATCTTATTTTCTAAGGGATCTGATGTAATATTCCTGGTTTTAGTTGGCTTCTCATCCACCTCCATCACCGTCTTCTTTTTGAGGGATGGGCAGTAGCTTTCATTATGACCAATAGAGTCACATCCTTTATATATTACATCATCCCTTTCATAAAAAATATTCTAGTTCTAATTCCCAAATTTATATTTGATTTGAATGATTCTTAAAACTTGTTTATTTGTTTGGATATAGATGTTAAGCATGGCCTCAACCAATCTTCTCTTGAACTTAGTGATCAGGTTAATGGACATTATTTGCCCAATAATAGGTGTAATACCCAATAGGACTTCCTCATTCCAATATTCCAAAGGGAGACCATGCAAAGGTTATAACCCACACCATAATTTCCATAAGAGCATCACTATCCAAATTCATACCATGCTTTTATTTCTTAAAAGAGAGGAAAGTTTTCCCCAAATACCACATTCCTCCTTCCAAATATTTCTCACAACTTTATAGTGAGGAGAAAGAAACTAGGAAGTAATTTTTGCCATGGATACCATGTAAATTATATAAAATGCTTCCACTTATACCCATCCATTCTCTGAAAGTATCAATCCCTGACCTATACCCATAAAGCATGATAGGAAAGAGTTCTCCAATGAGGCTTTATGATTTCTATTATGGCATCAAGGATTTCAAAGATGGATTCATGTTATTTTCTAAATGGTTTGATATTCTAGCTAGTCAGAGGCTTAGAATCCCTTGGTCCTGATAGAACTTCCACCCCAGACCGTTTGGGTTCTTTCTCCATTCTATTTTCAAAAGTCTTAGCCTCATTACCAGCTGAGATTTCTCCATGTAGAAGAAAAATTTTAGGTCCCAGAACCATCACCATTGACCTTGTGTCATATTGTATAATTATTAATGCAAGTTTTTTTCAGACATTTTTTCCAATGTAAATTATGTTAGGCCATGACTAACACTAAAACTAGCAAGGGAAAAAACTCTAATTCTGGTAGTTTTTTTTTTAAATATACACATTACTTCATTATTTTAAAACTTAAAAAAATGGATATTTAATTATTAGATTTTGTTTAATCAAATCAAATGTATTTTTCATTACAAATTTGATGATATTTCAATTTATATCTATTAAGGAAGCTCATGTGAATCCCCATGCATTTATAGATAATGATCGAAAGAGGTATATGTTCACACATAAACTTTTCATGGTGTAATTATTGTCACTTGTATTTTCACCATTTGAGGATATGTCTTAGCTCTCCTCATCCAAGTGGCATAATTGAAACACCTCTAGGCTTGTGGGTAGCCTATGAATGAGGTTAATCTCTAAATAGGGCTAGTTCCCTTGCTGTACCACTTTGGATCACTACTACACCTAAACTTTGGGGGGGAAAGGGAGAGATAAAATAAAATAAAAATATCCTAAGGGAGTTGATACATAAAATAATTTTATGACTTCCAACCATTTGCATGTTACACATGAAACCAACATACTATCCAAACACACACTTCTCCAATTTGCATCTTCTCACATCAATATTACATTATGAGGTTATGGATGAATTTCTAGGCTAGGAGGACTAGATAAGGGTCCTTTAATGGTACTATTAAATATAATAAATCACTCAAACTTGACACTTCCTATAACACTTCACTTGCCCTGCAAGAAGAAGCTTTCCAACGACAAATAGGTGAAAGAATGAAACAAAAATTATAAAGAAACAACAAGTCAACACTAAGAAAAATCAATCATCCAACTAAAAACACTATGAAAAGTTATGAAAGAGGTAAAAATTAGTATTTTTATTGATCAAATGGTATGCAAATGAGCAAGGCTTTACCATACTCAGGTGGAGCATAAGTTACAAAGGCCACAATGGCTAGTTCTTATAGAACTTTAAAGAGAGAGGAGAAGAGAGAAGTAAAAAGGTTATAAGGACACTTGTCAAGATGATCAAATGAGTTACTTATGCATGAAAAAGTAATGTGGAATGGACCATGTAAGGTCATAAGGAACAAGTGGCTTTCCAGTTCATGACACTCTTGCAAAGTGGCATGAAAGTTCTCATTACGACTCAAAAACTTACCATCATGATTCACCTCTATTTGAATATAAAAAAAATAACTATGGGTAATTATAATGATTAGAATGAGAATTAAGTATTTTATACATGCCTCTCCATTGATTATTTTTAGTCCTAGTCATCTGGAATCATTTGGAAATGAGCTATCACTACCTACACTCTAAGAAACTCCTCTTTCACACACCCTACACACTTGGCTTCCAAAAAGTTATTATTTACTCATGAAAATACATAAAATGGATTTAATTACATGTAAAAACACCCTCTATGGCCTTAGAGGCATCATGCACACCTTAAAATCACATCACTTTAAGTTTTCTACCCTTCTCACTAGCTTGGTCACTATGCTAGTTTTGACTGGATGAGATGAATTAGTTAGTTGAGGCACTTATGAGTTGTTACATGGAATTAAATTGACATGGGTAGTTATATTAATTCCTAATATTCCCTTCCATGTTATTGGAATATCCTATAACCTCTTGTAACATACATAACACATAAAATAGTTAAAATTACCCTATTTGTAAAATTATGTACAACTCATCCTAATGGGGAGTAAATTGAGAGATTTTTCTACAACCTCCAATCATCATCCTAGGAAAACTATTCCATTATATTAGCTTTCCATCTCCATTTCCTCAAACTGGTCACTCTAAGGGTTTAGCAAGGGTTTAGGCCTATTTTACCCTCTTAAGCTTAGTTCATAAATATGGGACATCCAACTTGAAAACAAATTCCACAAGAAGGTTGTTTAGGACCCTTGATAACACCTCTAAATTTATTTTTCCTTTGTGAAAATTCTCATGAAATATGTGAGCACTTCAACTTGGCCTATCGAGTTCTTTTTCTCATTTCATGCATGCTTAAATGGTTTATAAGCCAAAAATGACCTTTTCATGGGTTTGTATACATTGTAAAATCTTATATATGTCTATAATTACCTCACAAACATGTTTCCATAGGGTAGAAATCTCACCTCAAGCTAAAATTTGATTTGACCTTTCATTTGTACCTTAGGCCTAAAAGCTACCTAATAAGCATGTATGCACCTTAAAGCCCAAAATGACTTTTGATGGTTTTCCCCTACATCCAAATAGCTCAAACACATATTTTTTAATCCTATGAACATTTTCTATCTTGTTATAAGGCTTACCCAAGGCTAGAAAGGAAGTTGACCCCCCATTTGGCTTCTAGACCTAAACCTTGCCTATTATGTATGTCTGCATAATTGAGGGTATAAGATATCCTATTGAGATTTAATCTTTCAATCTTGATCCTCATGTTTTCATAGGTATCATTAAACTTTATACACCTTATCCTCAAGGTTAAATCAGATTTTGTTCCATCTTTTTCTTTCATTCTTCAAGGTTGTAGGTTTTTTTCATAAAGGGAGTGCCCTCTATCTGAGATAAAATATAGGCACTCCCCTATTTCCTCAAACAATAGTGAATATTTTATGGGATTATCAAACACATAAACATGTTATGTACCAATTTTGAGCCCTTTTTATAATTATTTGACCTCCCAAATTCTTTAATACCTAAGACAAACTTGTTAGAGGTAGATTGTGTGCAGGCCTCTCCCAAGTGGACTATGTGTGCTTGATTTGGAGCCCTTTCCTCCCTTGTTTATATGTTATTGGAGTGTAAAATTGTGATCAATACCATTTTATATGTTTTCATCTTTCCTTCAAACCCTTATCACTCATGTTTTTCACCTTGAAGTTAGATTTTTCTTAAAACCAGTTAAGGTAGCTGATTGTATTTTTGTGTGTTAGAGGGGCACTTGTAGGTGACTATGCTTGTTTAGGCTTGAGGAAAATATATATAAATTTTATTAAATAATATATGGTCATTTAAAAATAATTTTACTCATTCATTACCTTAAGTTCATGTAATAAAAACAATTATATGTCATGCTTCATTTCAATGTTTATCTGTCACCTCCAGCTGACTGTGTGGGAGTCTCCAAACTTATAAGTGAAGGTTTTACAATTGGAAATTGTTTTATGATAATTTTTAGAACCTTTGAAAATTAAATTCAACCTTTCATGGAAAGTTTTTAAGTATATGGCTAATTATCCTCCAAGTTCACCTTAAGAGCTCTATGAGCACCTACAAACAAGCTATAGGTGGCCTTTTCTAGGTCATTTTATACCTGTAGATGAGCATCTGACCATGGAATTACACCTTAGGCTTCTTCCAAGTCATTTATGTAACTTTAAAACTTGTCAGTACTCTTCAAACATAGTTTCATGGTCTAGTTTATCAAATTGGAAAATAAGGTTGCCCAAAAATTTAAAATCTTGTACATTTCACTACCCAAAATTAGTGCATGAAAGTACATTTTTAGGCTTCCCAAAAACCACATTTAATTTGTCATCTACCTCCTAAACCTGGCATATTCCTTCTCCTATGTAGTGAATACTATGAAAACACATTTATAATCATAAAACCCATTGACAACCCTACCATATGACCTTACCAAAATGGCCTAGGTGCTCTATTTTACACTTTTAGGGATTATGTCCCAATGATTCAGTCATTTGAATTTTTGAACATGGTTCTACTTATATCTGCCACCTTAAATTTTTAAAAGGCATGCCATGATCCTCATAACACATTAGGACTTCAAAAAAAATTCAACTTGTCTAATATTCTTTGTATAAGTACCTCTTATATGTCAAGCCACCCGTAGGTGGTTACTCTCATGTTTGTAGGCAGTGAAGATGAGGATTGTAGTGAGCATTATTTTGGCCATTTGATCACTCTAAAAGACCATTCTAGCCTCTTAAACTATGTTCTTAAAACCTTGAGGGGATAAAAGCCATTCAAATATGTTTTTATCATATTTCATCTTCATGTAGGTGACTATTTTCACACATAGATAGTGAGGCAAACTTGGGTAGTATACAAGGTTTATGACCTTTAATGAAGTTTGGTACTTTTATAAAAAAATTAAATAGACTCTTCCTACCATCAAAACATTTCTCAACTTAGACACTCCTTTTAGAAATGAGATCTCCATGAGGGCACTTGTAGGTGCATTTTAATGGTAGAAGATTGTGTGCATAGGTAGTGGATAGTGATATAGGTAGTGTATAAGAGATATATGCTTAAGATTAATTATAAATATTCAAAAAGTGACAAAATACACTTTTCCCACTCCAAACTATTTGAAATAACTATCATATCTCCCCTTCTATCATGGCATCCTTCTGAGATACTTGTATATTCAAGGAGTTTCTTGCATATGCATAGTACATTGACTAAACCCATGGAATAATACTTTGAATAATGAAATTGAAATTAAAGGAGATAAATATGACAGTGAAACATGATAATTTACTTATTTTCACCCCCTCAAATCACTTCTAAATCATGAAAAACTTGAAAAAGGTGAAAAAACTACTTGTAACACAGAATGGTTCATCCACTTGCAACCCAAGATGATTTTCATATACAAGCACCTTAAAACACAAAAAAAATGCATGGATAAAATGATATAATGGATTAAAATTCATCTAGAATCAATATTAGCAACTAGATTGTATGGAATCATCCAAACAAGAGCAAAACCTACAAGGTGCACAGATTAGCAAGCAAAAAAATACATTCAACTTCATGAGGATGGTTCATAAAGCACAGGCCACCATTATTATAAATATTTTTATTTAAATTAATATATCTTAGTGTTATTTCACTTTCCAAAGGTTTTTGACCTAGAATTTCTCTAACTCTACTAAGCATGAACCTGTTGATCACTTATGCATGTCTACAAGGGAAAGAAAGGAGCATAATGGTTTTGGGAAATTTTAAAAACTTAAAAAGTGTATAAATAACAAATATTAGTTTGAGGAATATTAAAATATATTCCATCACCTTCTCCCATGTTTCACCTTCCCCCATGGGCCGTACAAGTGCCAAACTGTTCTCTTTTCCCAAGAAAATTGCTCTTTCTTCTAAAGCGCCTACCACTTTTAGTTATAAATAGTTACCTAAGACATAATAGGACACATGGAATGTTACATAACCCTTTTTACACCTTCACACTTCCATATAAGGTTGTACAAGTCATTAAATGCCCTTTTTGACCCTCAAAATGACTCAAAATGATAAGACTAATGATCAAGGCTAATGTGATATGGAATAACATCAAAATAAATATAATAACCCACATTACGTAACATTAGACCCCTAAAAACACCTAAAACTCAAGTTTTTACCTATAGGGGTCCAAATTTTACCTGTAGGGTCAAATTGATCAATAGTAATATTTCATGATATTTGATGATGATGCAAGGACCTCTACAGATAATAATATGCTCAAACGCAGTCTTCCCCCTCCTTTATTCTTTATCCTCTTTTCATACGTCACCCAAGTATTAAATTAGAAAACTTTAAACTCAATCAATCCAAATATAGGATGTTGATATGGCACAAGGAAACCCTAATGGTAGTTATATAAACCACCCTAGTAGTTTTGATGACCACCATAATAGTTGTGTAACCATCACCTGCATATAGCATTTTTTTGCCACTTTTTCTTACTTTTTAAAAATCATTCCCACAACACATGTTTTGAAATGTTTTTCATGCTTGGACTCTCATTTTTTATTTTATTATTTTTCACCTATCGTCTTAATGTTTTAGTTCACTTCTAGTCATGTCTAAGCCAATTTTTACTAACTCTTAGTTAAAACCAACAAAATCCCAATCAAACTTTTGTTATATCCCACATGCATCCTCTTCTTTTTTTTACAAATAATACCTTTTACCTTGAATTTAAGATCTAAAAATTACATTGTGAATTGAGTTTAAAGGTTTCGAGAGAGGTATAGTCTACATTCTATAGCTTCCTTTAGAAAGCAACCCAAATCCCACAATAAACTTCTAGTCATCCACATGAATTGAGGAAAGAGAACTCACAAAATTGTAGTACAACACTTAGTTGTTTGCGAGAACCAACAATAGTCCAACTACTTATTCTCTTCACTCTATGATTTTTTTTATTGCCTCTTTTGTTCTTCTTAGAATATAATTCATGGGTCATTTCTAAGTTACAAATACTAAGTTAGCAACCCAAAGATTAATTAATTTCAATACTAGATCAAACTCTTCTTCTTCACCTATTCTCAACTTTCATAAAGTTGGTGGATTTAGCATTCCTTATTATTTATCTATTTATTTGTTAAATTATATTCTTTCTTTTTCATTATTTTAGTTTTCATATAGAAAATTCAAATGTGAAGAAAAAAATCAAAAATCATCTTTCATACTCTTTTGTATTGAAAATTAATCAGTCATTTGTAGTTTCACTTGCATATATCAAACCTAAAAGAATAATAATATTGCATATTATATTCAGAGTTACATAAGTAAAAATATATTTCATTTATAAAAAATAATATCTTTTTTTTTTTTAGTTTCTAGCATACATACATTCACATACAAAACAAGTAGCAATCCCTCACACCCACGTGCACCAAAAACCCATAAAAATCAAAAGAAATAATTACATATGTAGAACCACTTATTAAAATCAAAACCAAAATCATAAATAATAATTCATTACTCGCACATTAGATCTAGTTTCATCCAAAACAAACCAAAAACATTAACCTTAAACTTAGACTTTTTAGAATTCATAAATATTTTTTGCATACATGAAAATATGAAGTTATGGGCTTATTTTTCATTTACATATATGAATTTTGAATTTTTCATTAGTTTTAGTTTCATTCATACAAAAATAAAAACAAAAATATCTATTTTGAACAAGTATAGTTAAATTTATGTACTTCTCAAAACAAATAAATAAAAATCAGCACTCACCTAGTTTAGTTTCAATTTCAGATTCATTAATACTTGCATTTATAATTCTATGAAAATAACACAAATTTAGGTTTTCATTTTTTGATTTTGATATCTTTCATTTTCAACAATAGCATAATTTATTTTATCATTTTTAATCCCTTCTCTTTTGAAAAACCAAAGATATTAAATTAAAAGAAAAGAGTTAGATAGTGTAGACACCTAAATAGTGTCTAACCCTTGGTCACCTTCCCCCTTGGTCCATTCCTAACCCATTCCTAAAAATTAATAATTTAAAATATTAAATTTATTTTGAATTAACCCCCCTCCTTGGACATATCACCCATGACACCTCACCTAGTACACCTCGCCTTGGACTAATTCTCATCCTATGACTCACCCAAGACCTATTCCTACTTCTCTCTAACTGCCTAACAAACTCTCGTGCGTATTTAGCCCAACCTTCGACATTCTCCAATGGATAGTGCACTTGGCGGATGAAAAACGGGCTTGGTGGCTCTTTTTGCCCGTTCTAAACCCGCCGACGTCGGTCAAGTGTCGACCGACGCCGATGGAATCGCCGACGTCGATTATACTTAACCAACTTTTTTGACTCTTTGACGATCCCAATCACAATCGGCTAATCTCTGGAAGCAAATCATGAATCCTTCAATCTTCAGTCTTCGACCATCCGTCAATCTGCCAAATCTCTCAGTCAAGCCTCTCACTCTCTCCCTCAGGTGCAGCAATAGCTTCAGGGTTCTCCATCAGCAACAGGTTCTCCACACAGGCTACATCAACAGCAGGTACAGGAATCATTAGTAGCACACCTTCAATAAGGCACAAGTAAGTATATTGTCTATGTTTTCTTTGTGTTTTCTAGTCATTTGCTTCTAAGTATTATGAATTAGATTCAGCATTCCCTCTCCCCAAACTAGATTGTTAACTAAGCCAGACCTGAATCTTTACTTCTCCATCTCCCTATTGCCTTTGTCCTCTGTCAGACCATACACTCTGTCCATTTAACCAGACTCTTAGACTCAGACCCCTGACCATTCAACCAAGCCCAAAAATTTGTCTCAAGACCACTCAAATAAACCCAGACCCTGACCAGACCCTGTCCACGAACCACAGACCTAACCAGACCTCGTCTAAAGACCTTTGCCTCTACCGACGCCGATCACTATCCCAACCGACGTCGGCAGATTAACCGACGTCGGCACCTTGACCAACTGACGCCGGCGACTGTGACCAGTTTGACAACTTCTTTCAAGTAAGCTTTTGCTTCCCTTTTTCATTCCATCTTTTATCATCTCAATTCTTTATCATTCTATTGTTTATCAGACACTTATTTTTATTGATTAATGGGTTTATATCCCTTAAGGAAGTCTTCATACTTCTGGGATCAAGCTTTCGCTTGGCAACCCACCATCTATCCATTTAACGCCTTCTTTTGTCCAAGTTTCTTTGCTTTGCAGGTGTCATTCCTCCACAGCCAAAGAGGAGTACTCACAGCGTCTGGATTACGGTGTGTAGACTATATCCAGGTACATACAAGCCTTGACCATTCCTTCTTAAGTTTCTCATTTTCTCTCCTTTGAATTTGAAAGCAAAATTTGAATAGAAACATTCTAGCACGCCCGGTGGGACCCTTAGGGCCTTCCTTGGGTTCCTTTCCCTCTTTGTTTATTTAGGTGCATTAGGTTTCTTCCTCTTCACCTCTTTCTTCTTTTCTAAAAGGCATCATAAGCAGGAATAAAAAGAACTTTTTCTTTCTTTTTCTTGCATTTCTAGACTAGTCAAAAAATCATTTTCTTCAACCCTCTCTCAAACTTGTTTTCATTCCAATTTAACATTTCGATTTGGGGCTTTAAAATCTACTGCATTCCATTTCCTGCTTTCTTGCATTTTCTTAGACCACACTTAGTAATTAGTAAAACGCATATTGAATAAATCGTAGATCACTTGATGTTACACAACCAGACCACGTGCACTTAATTAAACATCAAACTCACTTGAGACAAGGCCCGACTGGGATTTCATCACCCAACAGATACCTTACCCATCCCGACAATCCTACTTAGATTTCACCACCAAGGGGAAAGCCAACTCTGTTCTCTGGCAGAGTCTAAACTATAGGGAAAGTATATTTTGGCTAAGCGAGACCAGCTAACCACAGGAATCGTGAAGTGAGGGGAGCTTGTTCCTTAGCACCAGGCCTGTACGGAACCTAATACAGACTTTTGAGCACCTAAACATACCTGAAACCATCTTTAGATTACCTATTCTAGGACCCTTCTTATAGCCAACCTCCTCAAACATCACATTAAGGCATAAGCCACACGATCTTAATAAAATTGTTTCTAGGGATTTAACGCTAGGATCTGTCTATCATCATCATATTTTCTATTTTTATCTGTCTTTTTTGAGCTGGTAAGGACGCCTTCTTCATTTCCAAAAACTTTTTTTCTGAGTTTCTGGAAAACACAGTAATCGACATCGGTCCTGTAACCGACGTCGGCAACTTTTCTATACCGACATCGGTCATCTGACCGACATCGGCAGTCTTCTTCATCGACATCAGTTTTTATACTGACGTCGGTCTCTGTCCATGTTCTTTTTTCCAAAAATAGCAAGCTTAAAATCCAACTTTTTGGCTGTCTAAACACAGTTTTTTGAAACTTGACCCTTTCTTGCCTTGAATGGTTTTGACACGCAGTCAAACCAAGGCCCTTCTTGACCACGCTAGTCAACAACCGCTTCCACCTTCACCATCTATAACTAGTCCTATAATGGAGTTCCACTCGGAGACTGAAAGAAATCCTACTCGCCCAACCCCACCTCAGACTCCTATTGTCCCAGAAGGGGACCAAGATTTTGCACGATTCTTGGACCTTAACGTCAAAGCCTTACAACACTATCTCATGCATAGCCAAATGTGAGACCCCCTAGGCAACCCAATCTATGGGATGCCGACTTCCTTAGTCGAGACAAGAATCACATCAACCGCACCTACAATTCAGCCACTAGATAACACCTCCACCAATAACCCAACTATGTCTTACCTTCAAAACGTAGCCACTCCATCTAAACCTACCTCCATGGGGGTTTTGGTACTCCCTCAACCTTAAGTCACTCAACCAAACCCCACACCTTTCCAAAACCTACTAGTCTCTATCCCCCCTAATATTGCACCTATCAACACAAGAGTAACCGTTTACCCATCAACAAGTGTGGCTACTCCTCAACCATCCTTGACGACTCCTATCCAACTTGTGCCTACCAACCCCATAACACAAGTGTCTTTGGCTCCAACTTTCACTCCAATAATTAGCTACCCATATGTTGCATCTATGCAACCAACCACGTCATACGCCCCTCCCAATATCTTTCAAGCGCCTTATAATCTAGGGGGCACTCCACCCGCCAATCCATTAGCAGATATCATCAAAATGCTGATGGATAAGATATCTAGCTTAGAGACCTCCATTTCTGGCTCATGCAATGCTCTCTCATACGAGCAAATTTGCAATGAGCCTATTCATCCTTCCGTTCTGATTAGACCATACCCCAATCAGTGGGAGCTTCCCAAATTTTCTCACTTTCAAAGCAAGGAAGACCCACAGCAGCACTTACGGGCATTCAGACATGCCTGTTACCTTATTTCCCATGATGATGCATTGCTCTTGCGTACATTTCCTATGTCTCTTTCTGGTGCTACGCTTGACTGGTACAGCTCTATTGTCAGCCATTCCCTCTTCACCTTTACACAGCTAGCCCAGCTCTTTCTTGATCACTTCTCCATTAACATCACCAAGAAGGTCTCGATCACAGACCTTTACACTATCCACCAATTCAAGGATGAATCAATAGCTGACTTCGTTGCTTGCTGGAGAGGCCTCATCAATCAACTCTCCTTTTTCTTACCTCAACCTGAACTTATTGAACTATTCTCCCGAGCTTGCGCCAAACATATTTCTTCCACTTTATGGGTTCAGACCTTCCGCACCTTCGATGAAGCCTTCACGATGGCCCATAAACTTGAATTACGTGCCATCAAGGAGAATAAAGTCAAGTTGTGGAGCAAGAACCCCAACTCTAAGACTAATGACTCTTCTTCTTCTAAACCTTCATCATCCAATCCTAAGTCTAAAGCTTCAGCTAATGCTGTAGTCGTTAGACCTTCGTCCTCTTCAACCAATTAGCCTGAGCCATCCATATCTCAGAGCACCACCCATCAATTCTAGCAGAGATATGTACAATGACAATATACTCCTCTTAGAGAATCATATGCGTCTATACTGGAAAAACTTGTTAAACAGGGGATTCTCAACCTCCCCCAGATTCGACCACCACCACAATTTGATCCCTCACGCGCCATCCCTACATGGTATATGGAAAATGACTTCTAAAATTTCCACCATGTCAAAGGTCATGACACGGGAAACTGTAAAACCTTTAAAAACATAATCCAAGACATGCTTGAAAAGGGTGAGCTCATTCTAGATAATCCCAATGCACCTCCTAACCAGGGCATTGATATCTTCAAGCAACCATTCCCCAATCATCCACCAACCCAAAATAATGTCCAGACCTTGATTGATAACACACACGAACACGACATTCAAATGGTCAATACGGTCTCACCTTTCATCCCCAACCAACCTCAAGAGGTTAGTCCATCTACCAGTCCATCACGTGTGGATGAACCTCTTTCCTTGGTTAGTTCTCCGTCAACCTCTCTCATCTTGGAGGATGCCTCAACCTTACCAGCACCATCAGTCTCACCATCCTCCTTTCTTTTGCCTATGGAGGACCTGACCTTACCTACTCCTCGACCGCAAGTGGAGGGCACCATAATCCCTGCCCTTTACCCGCTTGAGGAGCCACACTCTCTAGTTCCTTCTCCACCAAGAGAAGAACCTGAATCTCCATCTTCTTCGACCAATGATAATTCATTTATAACTCCCACACATCATGTGTCCGAAACTACTGCCACACCTAACACATCTTCTCAAGGATCCAAACCTCATTCAACATCCTCCCAACCATTTTCCCGACTAGTGGAGAAATTAGAACTTCTCCCTTCAAGGAAAGTGGAGCATCACAGATTGTGGGAGCATCTTAAAGTTCTTCAACATTCTCATGCCCTCTCGTCTCATGCTGCCAATCCTCCTAAGGCAGAATCACCCAAGACTCTCAACAAAGACCAAACCCCCACTTCTAAATCTGCATCTACCCAATCTAAACCGATCAAGTCACTCGGCATTCATCCTATCTCTACCCTCACTCACCCGTAAGTGAAGGTGGACTTAGACCAAATCTTGACCAAAAGTAGTCTTCCAACCAAGTCAAAGAAGACTGCCAGACCATATAAGTGAACCCCTCCTCCACCATCAACTTTGCCCTCTATTTTAGGTCCTCATACTTCTACCCTAATCGGCGTGCTTCCTACTCCGACCCTTAACCAAAACAAATTACCTCCATTACTTCCTTTGCCAACCACAAGTCAACCCCCTCTCAAAAATTTGGCACCTCTCACAAAGAAAGTGCCGTCTCCGCCTATCACCGCACCATCAAACCAAAAGGTGGTACAGAAACCTTCTTCAACATCCCCCAAGCAAAAGTCACTAGCGCGTCATGCATTGACAAGCACAGACCCCTTAGAAGGTTCATATGCTTTGATATTATGCCAACATTTGCAGACTTCTAGCATTACCCTTCCTTCCATCAAGCCATTCTAACCTCTTAGGTCAAAACCATCTTGGTTCAATGATACAAAGATTTGTTTATACCATCGTACGCCAGGACATGATACCGAGACTTGTTGTGCCCTCAAGGCAGTCATTCGCCGCTATATGGAGAAAGACACTCTCCTCCTTGAGGACACTCTTGACTGACCCTCGACACCTTCCCATCTAACCTCTTCGACCACATCAGCATCTCATCAACAGGCCATAACCCCTTCTTCACCTACTATCTTTGAAATCAATGCTATTCATATAACCACTAGGTCACAAAAGGATAAGGCAAAAGAAAAAGCCGCTATTCCTTGGACCTATCTTTTTGTCCAGGCACCTCAACCACCGAAACCCAAGATTTCCATCTTAGGTGCGTCCCAACCCACTGCTTCAGAGGCAATCAAAGAATCTATGATAAAATAACTTCACCAAACGCCTGTGAAGATGACCCTATATGACCTTATCCAAAGCTCCCCCCAGCATCATCAGGCTCTAATCAAAGCCCTACAAGTAGCAGAAGTCCAACCTGAAGACCCTCAACCACTAGCTGCCCTAGTCCATTCTTTATCCCCTGTCACTTCTATCACTTTCAGTGATTCTAAAATTCCTACCTTTACCTTGGAAGATCAAGACGCTACCCTTTTCATTATAGCCTACATTGATCGAACCCATATTAAACGAGTTATGATCGATAGGGGTGTTAGCATTAATATCATTTCCACCCACGCCTTTGATCAATTGGCTCTTCCCAAGAATTGCGTATTGAAAATCGACGCAATCTTTAGATCTTTTAATGACACCACCGCTAACACTATTGGCACTGTTGTCCTCCATATCCATGTGGGTCCACGCACAATCCCAGAGCTCTTCTACATCATTGAAGGAGAATTCCAATATAACATGCTATTAGGGCAACTCTGGATCCGTGTCATGGCTTGCATCCCTTCAACACTTCGCCGTTGTGTCAAATTTGAACATGACAAACAAGTCCATGTCATTCCCGCTGACCCATCCCCTTTTAAGACTTGTAACACAACCTATCGCCCCAATGACATTCTTATCCTGCTCAAGACATCAACCCAAACATCATCTCCATCCGCAAAAGCGTCAACTAGTATACAAACAGTGGTTGCCACCACATCATCTTCTCAATTAACAACCAAGGACCCCATGGACGATATCTTCCAAAGACTTTCACTAGGAGAATATCTCCTACTTACTATAGACATGTTCTAGACTCCTCAAGAGTATGGACAGCTTCATCAAAACCCAAGCTATGACTGTCAGATCAGAATGGTCATTCCTTATGGTCCTCCTAGCCTTCGAACCAATCTCGTCTACAGGGGGCTGGATCAAGCTCCTACTGAATCAAATCCTTCCTCCTCGCCTCAAATATTCACATCTGATTTCTCCTTTCTTGGCAACCCCACCTTTGCACATACCTACCTTTATAGGTGTGCATGGAAAGGTTTTGGCTTTGGGCATTATGAACAAGGCTCCCATCGGCCTATCGAACCACCTAATGACGATAATACTAAGAAACGGTATGGACTAGGTTTCCAAGAACCCACTGAGGCTTCCACAAACCTTTGCCCCGAACCAACCATCGACCAATCTCTTCTAGACTCACCTATTCTTCCATCTTCACCTACGGAGTCGGTGGTTTCCATCCCTCCTAGTTTTTTTTTGCATAAACACCATCCACTTGGAACCCCTAACCTATCAGCTCAACGGGGTTCCCAAGTCTCTCCCTCTCATTTATCCCAGCATGATAGACAATGAATCGGCAACCATCAACACAATCCACTGCATAGACGACGATGCCATTCTTACCTATATGGGTGCCGACGATTCTTTCATTCAGCGCTCCCTCCCCTCTGAAACACAGGTTATGTTAAATGAATCAACCATTGACATTAACCTTTCATCTTTTGATGTTCCTCATGTCTTAAAAATTGGTCAATCTTTAGACACCCAGGAGCAAATCAACTATACCACATTTCTCTCAGACAATCGCAAAGCCTTTGCTTGGACCTACGCTGACATGCCTGGCATCAACCCTAACATTGCCACTCATAACATTGTCACAAACCCAGAGGCTAAGCCTGTTAGGCAAGAGCTTCGCAAAATGCATCCTTGTGTTGCACTTCTTGTCAAAGAAGAGCTTCAGCGCCTTCTTTCTGTCTCCTTCATCCAACCCATCGATTATCCGCAGTGGGTCTCTAACATCGTTCCTATCACCAAGGTGACTGGGGGGATCCGGATCTGCACAAACTATCATGACCTTAACCTAGCTTGTCCCAAAGACAACTTTCCTCTTCCAAACATTGACCAACTTGTTGATCTTACGGTTAGCCATGAGATGTTATCACTCATGGACGGATTTTTAGGATATAACCAAATCCTAATTGCACTGAAGGATCAGCACAAAACCACCTTCATTACACCATGGGGAACTTTCTGCTATCAAGTCATGCCTTTTGGTCTAAAAAATGCAGGCGCCACATATTAGCATGCCATGACTTACATCTTTCACGATCTCCTCCATAAAATCATGGAGGACTATGTAGATGACCTGCTTGGCAAGTCTAAGCTTCGTTGCGACCATTTGACTATCCTCAAAATCATCTTCTCTCACCTTCTTCAGTACCAGGTCTGTCTTAACCCCAAGAAATGCGTCTTTAGGGTCCTCTCAGGAAAGCTCCTGGGATTCATTGTCTCTTTTCATGGCATCGAGATAGATCCTGCCAAAATTTGTGCTATCCTCAAAATGCCACCTCCAACTAATCTCAAGCAACTTCGCAGTCTACAAGGGAAGCTCCAATCCATCCTTCGTTTCATTTTGTAGCTTTCTAACCGTTGCCAACCCTTTCATCACCTCCTCAAGAAGGACGTCTCCTTTAAATGGGATAAAGATTGCCAAGAGGCTTTTAACGCCCTCAAATGATATTTGGTCTCTCCACCAGTCCTTATTCCACCAAAAGATGACCAACCCTTCTACCTCTACATCTCAGCAACCAATCATTCGTTAGATGCCATGATCGCGCATCGAGACGAGCAACACCGGGAGCAAGCAGTCTATTACATAAGTCGAACACTTGTCGACTATGAAACTCGGTATACTCATACCGAGAAACTCTGTTTGGCATTAGTCTTTGCCACTACCAAACTCCATCACTATCTTCTCAATCACAAAACCTTTGTCATCACCCACACTGATCCCCTTAAATACATGCATTCCAAACCATATCAAAACCAGCGTATGGCTCGTTGGCTCATGCTTCTTGCTGAATTTGACTTAGAATTTATCTAGCAAAAATCTATAAAAGGGCAAATAATCACTGACCAGCTAGCGGATGCCCCTCTTCCTGACAATCAACCTTCTCAGTGTGAGTTTCTCGATGAATCTATCGCCACTCTCTCGACTAATGACACATTCTACCAAATGATGATGTTCTTTGATGGCTCTAAATGTCAACTCGGTGGGGGTGCGAGGGTCATCCTCATTCCATATGAAGGTGAACCCATGCCCCTGTCTTTCAAACTTGACTTTGAATGTACCAATAATATGGCTGAATACGAAGCCTTAATTTTGGGACTTCAAACTGCCCTTTCTTTAAACATCAAGACCATTAGCATCTTTGGTGACTCACAACTTGTCGTCAATCAAATCAATGGTTCATATCTTTGTAAAAATGAAATTTTACAAAGGTACAAGCACTGTGTTGACACTCTTCTAGCATCTTTCGACCATCACTTATTGTAGACTGGTCCTCGATCGACAAATAAGTTTGCTGACACCATGGCTTCCCTTGCCTCGCATATTCCTTCTTCATCATCATCCTCATCAAGAATTTATGTCATGGTACATCGTGTGCCATTGCCTTCATACATTTCCACTGACATCAATCTCATCCACACCATAGACTCTAGTTCACAAGATGTATGGTATAAACAACTTGAGGACTACTTGGCTCATTCTCTCATTCCTCCCAACCTCTCTAGCAATGCGCGGTGGGATTTCATCAAGCGCACCGCTCGCTATACCATGCTAGGGGCCTTCTCTATAAAAGAGGTTTTGACGGCCTTCTTCTTCACTGTTTAAACTCCACTGAAGCTTCTCATGCTGTTAAACAAGCCCATGATGGGATTTGTGGCAGACACTTCAGTGGTAACTCGATTGCCAAATGCATCCTTCGCCTAGGTTATTATTGGCCCACTCTTCATCAAGACTGTAGCGATTATGTTCGGCATTGCATCAAGTGTCAGCAGCATGCTAACTTGCTTCATCTCCCTAGTCATGCCTTATAAGTTGCTCAAGATTTCTGGCCTTTTTCACAATGGGGCTTAGATCTCATCGGCAAGATTAATCCTCATTCATCTCTTCGTCATCAATCCATCATCACTGCCACCGAGTATTTCACTAAATGGGTGGAAGCTATCCCTCTCATCTCCACAAAAGTTGACAAGATTGTCGACTTCATCAACACCCATATCATCTGTCATTTTGGTGTACCTCACAAAATTATCACCGATAATGGCAAGTCCTTTAAAAATAAGACCGTTCAAAAACTTTGCGACTCATTTGGCATTAAACTCAGCTTTTCTTCGCCTTACTACCCACAAGCAAATGGGCAGGCCGAGGCTTCCAACAAAATCCTAACTAAAATTCTCATGAAGGTGGTCAACGACACTGGAAGGGATTGGCATGTTCAAATACCCTTCGCTTTGTGGGCCTACCACACTAGCATCCAAACTTCTACGGGTGCTACCCCTTTCTCTCTGGTGTACGAAATAGAGGCTGTCTTACCTCTCAAAGTACAGATCTCGTCTCTTCACATTTCACTCCATGACATTCTTTCTAATGATGACTTTCATCAAAATTGATTAGCTCAACTTGAGTTACTCGACGAGCGTCGTCTTGCTGCCCTCAACCATCTCCATGTCTATCAAAATCGCATCAAGCGCGCCTATAATAAAACTCTGAGAGAACGAGAGTTCAATATCGGAGACCTCATCCTCAAAGAGAACCAACACGTGACCAATATGGAATGGAGTAAATGAGGCAAATTTGCTCCTAATTGGCTCGGACCTTATATCATCATGCACAAGTATGGATCAGGGACGTATCATCTGTCTTCTCTTGAAGGCCGACCATAACCTGAACCCCTTAATGCTTTGCATCTGTGACCATTTTACTGTTAGTTGAGTACTCGCCCACTTGACATTTAAACTTGAGCTCGTCCCTTGAGCAATCCTTGTCCTTTTAATCCTCAATCCATTCCACCCTTTTTCCCTTAACAAAATCCTCTACAACCCTTTCATGATGTACGGATGCTTCGTCCTAATAAAAGGGAGTCCTTGACCTTGTATAAGTCTTGTCCATGACTCAATATTCTGTCAAAACTAAATCAAGATGTCAAAATATCCAAGGTCACAAAATCAAATCAAAAAGCAGACTGCTCCCTCGAAGGATAGCTGTAATATCATTGCTATAGCTAATAGACTGCTCCCTTGAAGGACAGCTATTCAAAATCCCTTAAATCTATAAAGCAAAGTATAGACCACTCCCTTGAAGGATGGCTATGACTAAATCTTGCTACAAATAGCACTTTCTTAGAAGCTTCCCACATCGATCAGCTTCACAAATGACCACCAAACAAATGACATCTTTATGTGGACTTCCCGCATTGATCAGTCTGCTCCAAAAAAAAAAAACCGGGTCATGGACTTGACTTATAGTTGTCTCAGGGTCTCCTATAAAAAGGGGCAAAGTTCTCCATACTCTAAAACGGGTTACCCTTTTCCTCCTATCATATCACCTACTCAAGGGACTTCGAGCTCACTTTAATGTCAAAAAGTGCTTCGATTACCACTCTAACATAACTATGGTCAATGATGCAACGCATAAATGGGGCTCTTGGTTCTAACAACCCCTGTCTATGTTGTCTTTTTGGTCCTTGTCAATAAAAGGGAACTTATGCCTTTTACTTTCTGCCTACACTTTGGTCACATTCAACCACATCATTTGTCAAAACTATTCAATCCAACTCTTTTCAACCACACAATTTATGTCAAGCATAAACCATTACTTGCTAAAACATAAATCAACCTGCAATTCATTCTTAGCAAACATCCATCACAAATATGGATAGTTGCTAGGGATGAAAAACCCTGACCAATGTTACAGCTTACACCATTTGGAAAACGTTGTAGCATCATCTCCTCCTTATCATTTCAAGCATGTACCCTCAGACATATGGGAAATGCTATATCTTTATCATGACCAAAATCAACCACTTTGATCTTTTTCCTCCCTTCTTGGGAGAACTACATTGGCCTGAGGCCCTAACGACAAGGGATATGTAGGTAGCACTCAGTTGACATGGGGTCTTCTGGGGTTAGCTCGGCCATTCTCTTCGTCACTTTCTTCCATCTCTTTCTCTCATCACCTGCCAATCACATCACAACCAATCACATATTTTCATAATCTTTAGCATAATAATTTTCATAATTTACATCATAATCATTACTCACAACCACATTATCATCATCACACACTTAAGCATACACATCATATAATCTGCATGTCATAACATAAACTATCACATAATCCTTACGCATCATCATCTAATTTAAAAGTCATGACCATTCTCATTATTAGCATTATCACAACGCATCATTATATTAAACATCATCATTATAATCATTTACCATAACATTGTCATCATCACATTTAATCATCATAACATTATAATCATAAACATAATATCAAAACATGCATCATCATCATAATCAAAAATGTTGAATACATTAAACATTAAACAACATCCATAACACATCAATGATCCAAAACCATCATCATATATATATCAAAATAGTTTATACAATCACACAATCTGTGCCTCTATCTCTCTCTCATACATCTCACATCAACGGCTCGCAGGCCGGTATATACATCAAAAATAAACTCTCAAGGTCTGCCCTCAAGGCTATGGCTGTGGTGGTGGTGGCGGTGGTCAGGAAGATGCTGTATCCTCTCCCCCCTCTGATCTGTGCCATCTGTGAGACCCAAAAGTCATCGCTCATGACATAGACCTCTATTAGCTCTACTCTGCCCGCATCTCTGAGTATCGTTGTATCTGAGGGAACCCCCTGATGGCCCTCTCATAATATGCAATCTCATCCAATGCATCACTGTATCTCAATAGAGATACAGTCTGCGATGGACCCATCTGCCCTACTGCTGTGCCCTATCCTGTCCCCTGTGGCTGTGGCTGACCTAGATGCACCGATGCTGATGGTCCTGCCCCCTGTGAAAATGCTAGCTGCTGAGATGGCTGTTGCAATGGGCCCTGCCCTCCAAAGCTCTGACCTGCCACTGCCTGTGCCTAGGCTACAGCTAGCTGTCCCTATAACAGAGTGACCTACCTTGTCAATGTTGCCACCCAACCTGTCATCTCTGCCAGTTACCCTATAACCCCTGCTAGTTGTCCCTACAAAACTACAACCTAGGCCTGAGCTGCATCTCTCTCCTATTGCGCAGTGTCCCTCTCCTCGCGGGCTGTATCCCATTCCCTGGTAACAGCCTACAAATCTGGCTGGGGGCCCACCTATATGCCTATGTACTGCCCTGCCCACCATGCTATGTAGGCCTTTGTACACCTTGGGTCAGCTATCCCAGGTCCTGCCAGCAACTCCTCAAAATATGGCTCCTCTGTCTCCTCTGGCAGTGGGAGTGGCGCCTCTATATCATCTCGTCTATACGATGGGAATGCAAGAGGTATGTCCTGTAGTATCTCATATTGGCACCACTCTCTCTCTGTTGGGATCCTCTCAAGCTCACTGGCTCACCTACCTCTAACCCATCGCATGCTCTGCGTCTCGACCATCTGCTCGCCCTAGTCTCTGAATGCTGGATACACCAAATATGGTCTCCAGATGATATCTACTAGAATCAGGGCCTTCAATACCCCTCGATAGTGATCAATATCCCTGACCACTCTGTCCACTCATGTCTGTGCCATCACCTTGCACCATCACCTAAATTCAACCCTGAAATTGGCCTGGATCGCCATTGGGAGGCCGAGAGGTCGGGTAACCACAATATGCTCGTATGCCCAACAGTGCAGAAGGTGGCCTACACACAGACTATACCGTCGCCACCGACTGATGCCCCATAGCTCTCTGTATACCTAGGCCAAAAAGACAGGTGCCTAGGTGAACACTGTCTGCTACTCCAGCATGTCCATCAAAACCCCAGTCATGGCCACTAGGAATCTGCCTCCCTTCGCATCTGGCAATGAATAGACTGTGATGTTGATCATCATCAGAACTGCTAGCTAATGTGTGCCATCATCCACCGCGTACAAAGGCTCATAAGCAAAACTGGCTGAATGGTAGCTCATCTCCATGATGTGCTCACCAAACAACATGACCATGTGTATATCATGTGCCTCTCTCAAGCACACATAGATGTCAGCTCTATGTATCGACAGCTACAAAATCTGGTACACATCCTCGACCATGATCATCATCTCGCTCATGGGTAGGTGGAAGGTGTTGGTGGCATGGTCCCACTGCTTGATCAATGCCACCATGAGGCTCACATCCCTCACCACTCTGCAGTAGTGTCTCAGACCGCCTAGCCCCACTGCGCTCTTTTGTGCCCACTCCTCGACCGTCACGCCTCTGCACATCTACGTCAGCAAGGTCAGGAGGCAATCTTGTAGCATCAGAGTCTACCTCACCTGCATCCATCCATAGTCAATCTCATGTTAAAAATATTCCTACTCTTCCTATTTTACTAACTATTCTGACCATCTATGCCTAACCTGACACTCGAGAAGCCCTTGGCGTAACTTTGACCTTTCGACTTGACCATTTTTTCACCACCCTTTTTGACCAGGTAACCACCGACATTGGTTAGCATGTCAGTGATGGCACTCACCTAATCGATGTCAGTCACTTAGTGACTGACATCAGTAGGTTAACGACTAATGCTGATCGATGGTCGGCTGACACCGGTGAACCCGCTGACGTCGGTGACTAGTTCGGCCCTAGGGCCGAATGGGGCGAGCCCTAAAAATTAGGGCTTCCCCATTTTTAACCCCTACACCCCCCAAAACTCTCTAAAAAGACTCCTAAGCTATCCTAGACTCCCCACCCACCTTCCTAGCTACCCTCCCCCCTCAATTTCTACCTAAAGCAACTAAAATCTCAAAAATTAAATACAAAACACAAACGGTCCAAATAGAGTTCAGGGCCTTCTTACCTCATCACAGCATCATCGGCATGGTGGCACAATGGGTGCCACTAGTGGTGGACCTCCCACAGGTCCTCTACTCCCCTCTACCATCTCTTCCATGCCAATGACTCTGCATGCTCCTGTTGACCCACACGCATCCCTGCAGCGTCTAATTGACCCCCTCTCTTCACGAATGTTCCTCTGCCACCTCGCATCGCTCCTCGGTCAGCTCTAGGTCACTTTCACTCAAACAACTCCAAAGCTCTTTTTTCTCTCAGTCAACAAGTAGCAAATAACTTTTGGTGGGCCGCCAATCCAGTTTTGTCAGATTTGGCAGGCCACCGACGTCGGCATCGGCGTGCCCTAATCCACCAACGTCGACCGAAATCTATCGATGTCGGCCATTTTTGGATATCGATGTCAGTTTCTCTAACCGACGTCAGCATCCTTCCAACCTCTTTTTTTCTCCATTACCCCAAAATCATGCCCCTAATCAGTTAGTCCTCAAGACCACATCATTTTGGCCTTGTGCAGCACACTTGAGATCATTTTTGCCTCCATCCATCGACCACCAGACATTGGAGATCATGACCATCTCCTTTAACCGTGACTACTTCCTAAGCGATTTTGCCTTGGTTGTTTTTACATATATGCTACCTCATGATTGGCTAGCACAATTGTACGCACACTTTTGACCTTCACAAGTATAGGATCGCAAGCCAGTTGATCCACACTACTTGTGAATTTTTCATGTTTTTGGGAGCACTTCCTAAGCCTGGGATACCTAGAACACGATGACCATTGGAGCTTCAGCTTAGATTGAATAACCCAATCAGCAGATGACTAAATGCTAGGGATCAGTTATTTCAATTTTGGCACTCCTTGACCCTCGACCTGTGACAATTTGACCTGACCATCCCAATAAGTGGTATGCATGCAATTACACCTTTTACAGCATTCACACTCACACTTTCACCCTTTTTCATCCACTCTCTGTCAAATCAGCACCCGATTCCAGGTTCCCTCCTCTCGACTCCTGCTTTGAGGGGGAATACCTCATCCCTAATCGGGGCAACCAACCCTCGCCTATTTTTGTCTTTGCAGTTCACTTGAACAACCAACAAGATGAAATCAATCTTATCCCATACCTGGGGAAACTGACTCCTATTTTTGTCTTGCAGTTCATTTAGAGCAACCAACAAGACAAAAAGGGGTAAATGTAGACACGTAAATAGTGTCTAACCCTTAGTCACCTTCCCCCTTGGTCCATTCCTAACCCATTCCTAAAAATTACTAATTTAAAATATTAAACTTATTTTGAATTAACCCCCCTCTTTGGACACATCACCCATGACACCTCACCTAGGACACCTCACCTTAGACTAATTCTCATCCTATGACTCACCCAAGACCTATTCCTACTTCTCTCTAACTGCCTAACAAACTCTCGTGCGTATTTAGCCCAACCTTCGACATTCTCCAACAGATAGTACACTTGGCAGATGAAAAATGGGCTTGGTGGCTCTTTTTGCCCGTTCTAAACCCACCAACGTCGGTCAAGTGTTGGCTGACACCGGCAGAATCACCGACATCGGTTATACTTAACCAACTGTTTTGACTCTTTGACGATCCCAATCATAATTGGCTAATCTCTGGAATCAAATCATGAATCCTTTGATCTTTAGTCTTTGACCATCCATCAATCTACCAAATCTCTCAGTCAAGCCTCTCACTCTCTCCCTCAGGTGCAGCAACAGCTTCAGGGTTCTCCATCAGCAACAGGTTCTCCACACATGCTACATCAACAACAAGTACAGGAATCATTAGTAGCACACCTTCAACAAGGCACAGGTAAGTATATTGTCTATGTTTTCTTTGTGTTTTCTAGTCATTTGCTTCTAAGTATTATGAATTAGATTCAGCATTCCCTCTCCCCAAACTAGATTGTTAACCAAGCCAGACCTGAATCTTTACTTCTCCATCTCCCTATTTCCTTTGTCCTCTGTCAGACCATACACTCTGTCCATTTAATCAGACTCTCAGACTCAGACCCCAGACCATTCACCCAAGCCCAAAACTTTGTCTTAAGACCACTCAAATAAACCCATACCCTGACCAGACCCTGTCCATGGACCACAGACCTAACCAAACCTCGTCTAAAGACTTTTGCCTCTATCGACGCCGATCACTACCCCAACTGACATCGGCAGATTAACCAACGTCGGCACCTTGACCAATCAACGCTGGTGACTATGACCAGTTCGACAGCTTCTTTCAAGTAAGCTTTTGCTTCCCTTTTTCATTCCATCTTTTATCATCTCAATTCTTTATCATTTTGTTGTTTATCAGACACTTCTTTTTATTGATTAGTGGGTTTATATCCCTTAAGGAAGTCTTCATACTTCTGGGATCAAGATTTCACTTGGCAACCCACCATCTATCCATTTAACGCCTTCTTTTGTCCAAGTTTCTTTTCTTTGTAGGTGTCATTCCTCCACAACCAAAGAGGAGTACTCACAGTGTCTGGATTACGGTGCGCAAACTATATCCAGGTACATACAAGCCTTGACCATTCCTTCTTAAGTTTCTCATTTTCTCTCCTTTGAATTTGAAAGCAAAATTTGAATAGAAATAGATAGGTATTTTAGCCTTGTGGTGTGTAGAAGAAGAATTCACCATCCAAATGAACCTTATTTCTTTAGTTATAATAAAAATCAAAACATTGAGAACTAGTCTTCATTTTACAACTCTTCTCTTGAGATACTGCAAACAAAATCTCATGTAGTAATTCAAGAGTTACAAGATCCTTCAGAGTCTATTAGTAATTACTATGACTCTAATAACATGATAATAACTATTTGAGGTGGATTGTACCCATCTATTGTAATAGACCCCAAATTATTATACAAAGTCCTGACATTGAAAACACAAAGAGATTAGATCATTATGTTGAAATGATTTATCTTTTAGAATATGGATTAAGTAGGCAACAACTACCTCCACTCCCTTCTAATACTGGTTAATCTATTTTCATACAACCCAAATAGCCCAAGATGACTCCTTTGGAGGCATGAAACACAAATAATCTCATTATGGGTTACCAATATCTCCCTTTGGAGCCTCTTATGAGAGAAGCTCCCAAACCCACTACCAATACTTACCTAATTGAACTCATCTCCATCTTGGTGTGTTGTATTTATGCTTCAGACATAAACCAAACCTATCTTTAATTTGGTCCTCTTAACCAAGGGATGACCTCAAACCTAAATAACTAAGGTCATTCTTATTGCATTCCCATTCTGGGGGCATCTTACCAACTACTATAATAACAACCAAATTCTCTTCTAACCATATTCACACTAAACTAAAACCCTGGGGAAATTTTTACCTTTAGAGTCCCCAACCAGATGGAATCATACATGACCCCCACCAATATACCTCTTATTCATGTTCCCATTGGTGGTTCTTTCACCTATGATTCTAAAAAAAAAATGTAACTAATACATCACCACTTATTTTTTCTTCTAACTATGTATATGGTAGTACCCTACCCACATATACTCTACCTTTAAAAGTTCCAACTAGTGTACCATACTTAAATTCTCTACCACCTTTTTAAAATCATGTTCTCCAAATCCACATAACCAAATAACTATTTTCTGACATATTATGCTCTACCCACTCAGGTAACACCTTTCTCCCTAGTGCTTTTGCTCTCACTTCCTATCTAATCCCTCTTCACCAAACTTATCCTAACACACCTCTAGTGTATTTTAACACCATGGGGACATATGTTAAATATTTAAAGGAATATCTTGATCATAGAATATGAGATGTTATCCTTCTATGCCCATTATCTGAACTCCCTAAATACAAAGGGGAAGGGGACCCAAATGCACATATCAAGGCATAGTGGCCAAAATATTCCCCATGATTCTTGAGGGAATTTCTTTAGATTGGTATTATTTCCTCCCTAAGGCTTCCATTTAATACTTATGCCAACATATGTCATAATTTTTAAAAATGTTCAACATGAACAAGTTTCTCTAGACTACCATACATTATTTTATATACATTAAGAAATAACCTCATGTTTTTTTTTTTGACTTTATTTCAAGATGGTGGAAAATAATTTATTCCTCTATCATTGCTCTAAACATGGATCAAGAGAGTTGTGTGATATTTTCCTGCACTCTCTTAATAGATAAACTAAATAATAATTCCTAAATTACCCTACATATCATGTTAAGAATCAATATAGAGTGCACTTAGGATACACTAAGCAGACATTAATAGTGGTTAAATTACCTATGGATTAAATGTGTGAATCATTTTCCCCAGTCAAAATAGCGGGTTTTATAAAAAAATATAAGATTAACCTAAATAATCAAGGTCCCAAGATTCTTAATCACAACCATAATGGCATAACAAATAGTGTGATAGACCAACCTAGGAATAATAATGTTGTAAACAATAATCAAAACCAAGTTTTAAACAACAATATCAATAGGGGTGTGTCAAATCCAAACCTTGAACCTAAAGTTCATGTAGGATATTTTAACCATATGTTTCCTCCTAAAAACCAATATCAAAATCAATTCAAAAACCATTATCAAAATCTTGATTGAAACCCAAATTCTTAATTCTAAAATCAACATTTCTATCCGAACAAGAATTAACAAAGGTCTATTCAAACAAGTCAAAATCAAAGACTGAGGGATTATGATCCTAATTTTTATTTTTCATAGGATTATTTATCATCACACTCCTTCCTCTATGTAGTATAAAAAATTCATCTAATGACTCCCTGAGGATCAACGACAAAATTTTGTAGACATGTTTTTGGGAAATTGAAAGTAAATCCTCAACCTTCTCCAACGAGTCATGTGGCACCTCAAAAAACCAACTTGTACATTTATAAAAATATGTTTCCTAGACATAAAAAAACACAATAATTAAAATCCAATATAATAAAACCCTATCAACTAGCCCTTGTTTATTGGAACTAATGATGTCAAAGCCTAAACCATTACACCAAAAAACATTGATGTGGCCCTTTGCCTAGGCCCTTAGGGAAATAATAGGATGATAGGAGTCATCAAGTTAAAAATATACAAGGATGATAACATAATCACTCTCCAATGGAGTATCAACCCATATACTCCCCATCTCACAAATTCTATAGAGGCTAATGTCCAAGGCAACCCCCAACCCATGGGGAACTATGACCTTGTTGTTAACCTCAAAAAGACCTTTTCCCACACTTTCTTCATAGGCATGATTAATAACTCTCATACCCATCATTTGGCATTACTTTATGCCTTAGTTTTTGGTCATTTGTATAGTGTCACTCCATTATAGAGGCCAAAATAAACCATATATATTTGGAAATGTATCCTCTCAGTCAAGATTTTATAGAAATTGGTCATTTCTTTGACCTTAGGTGCTTACCTCTTGATACCAACATTGATATAATAGGATATTAATCCTTATAATTATAATTTTATATCTATAATAACTATGTATAAATAGCAATGGTTGATGATGGGGCTAAACTAAATATATTCCCTTTCTCATTTCCTCAAAAACTTGGCTATGCAAAAACTAATTGTTCCACAACTAGGAACATCTTGCAAGGCTATGACAACCTCAAATCTACTTTGATTGGGACCATAGTGCTACCTATCACCTTAGGACCCAAAATTATGCTTACCAAATTTTATGTCATAGATAAGGACATTAATTATAACATGATCCCAAGGAGACCTTAGATCCATAGGAGCAAGAAATCTCTACCACTCTCTTCCAATAAATCAGATTCTTACATTTTAAAAAGGATTTTGTTTCCTAAGATGATCCAAAGTCATTTGACATTCATCAATAAAACCTTAATAAATATTTAGGGATTCATATTAATTATCACTTACCTATAAATAATATAATGAATCCCTCTGAACCTACCAAGTATAAAGAGGCCATCGTGATCATGACATGTGTCTTGAAATCAACTCTAAAAGTCCCAAAGATCACCAAACAAAACTCCTAATTAAAAAGGCATAAGATAAATGGATAAAATTGGTGAGGAAAAACTTGAAACATTACCATCCATCTCATTGAATTCAATGGCTAAAATTAATAATATCCTAGTGAAGGATAAATCCATTACACTCCCATTTAAACCACATGAGGTTGGGATTTATAACCTTTAAAAATATCAAGATCTATAAATACAAGATTGGGTAGCCATGATATATGAAATTTGTATGATTGAGATTTATGAAAACTAAGAGATGCTCCCTAAGCATCATCATGATTCTTTCATTTCAATTTATCATTGGACACTCCATCATGATGGAGTAAGGTGTCTTTTAGGCATAGGGTAAGGAGTAATTTTGATTTCCCCTAGAGGAAGGATCATGCCTTTTCGGTTTAGACTCAATTTTTAAATCACCAATAATGGGGTAGATTAAGATTCCTTATTTTTAGTAATTTCATTTCTACAAGGTTAGGTATCAAAAAATTAAAAATTCAAGGCAATTCAAAATTAGTCACTTATCAAGTTTCTAATATTTACCAAACAAAGGTTGAACATATTTAGATTTACAAATATTTTATGTGTGAAGTCTAAAAAGAGTTTGATTTTTTTTACATATAGGTTTTCCCTAGAGAAAGTAACCAATTATTTAATTCAATGGTTGTTTTTTCTTCTCAAATTTTCCCTCATCAAGCAATACCAAAATTTGAATTTGTGGTGTTTTTAAGACATGAACTGCTTGTTTGAAAGATACAAAATAATCAAATCCTTTCCCACATGAAAAAGGAAAGTATCCCTCTTCTTCTATAATTTCTATAAAATTATGAGGCAATTTTGTAATTTTTGTGTGTTTAATATCACCTCCCTTCATCATGTCATAATAAGGTATTTTACCTCATGTTTGACCCCTCCTCTACTCCTAGAATAGACTATTATGATTCATATTACAAAATTAAGTATTATGATTCTTCAGAGGAATAACATGAGGTACCTGAGGTAGATGATGAATCTTCTGATCTTCTTCCTACCCCAAAATAATTTGAAAAAGGTAATGCCTCCATCATAGAGGATACCATCTATATTAACATTGGGACTAAAAAACAATACAAGAACTTTAGTATTTGATCTTATCTCTCACATAAATAGGTAAAAGACCACAATAATTTACTTAATAAATACTCCATATCCATTTCCTTATCCTATATGGACATGACAAGAATTCAACTGAAGGTGGTGGTCAGTAACCTAGTCATTATGCCTTATGAAAACCATGTTAAAAAATCTTAAACCTATAGACTACACTAAATGGTTGTCCAACATCATCTGCATTATTACAAAGAATAGTAAGATTAAAATATGCATAGACTTTTGAGAATTTAATAAGGCATGTTGGAAATATGATTTTCCCCTACCATCCATTGATGTAATCATGGACACTATAATCATATGAGAGTTTCTATCCTTTATGGATGGCTTCTCAAGATATAACCAAATTCAAAATTTAGAATAATACCAAAATAGGACCTCCTTCACCATACCACAAGGAACCTTATCCTATGTTTTTATGATATTCAACCTTTAAAATGTTGGGTAAACTTACTAGAGGGCCATGTGATTCGGGCAACAATTCAGATGACAATTCGGGTGATGGGTCCACCTCAATTGATGGTGGAACTTCTGGGAGCCATAACTTTTACACCGTAGCTCCAATTGACTCACCATTTGAACCATTGGAAATATAATAATGAGGGGAACATCTTGAGATGGAATTGAGCTCTGATCAATGAATTTTTACCCTCTAAAACCTAATGGAATTGTCCCAAATTTTAATTTTAGTAGTGCAGTCTAAAAATAGTAATTCCTCAAATTTTGTATTTTTGTAAATCATGGAAGTCAAACAAATTCATCTCTCTTGAGATTGGTGACCTTCCACATCCTCCCCACACCTTTAAAACATGTATAAATGAAGATTTAACATGAAAATGAAATCAGACATCTCTTCTCAGAGATAAGCATATGTTTGGATCTACAAATTTGATCAATAAAACATCTCTTCTCAGAGATAGCATTATTTAAATTGTTTTGTTCTTGTTTTTTGAATTATCTTTCAACCAAATCTTTTGAGTTTTGGATCACCATGACCCATATATTTCATGATCTCATTCATAAAATAATGGAGGTCTACATTGATGATATTTTTGGAAAAGCTAAGAAGAGATCGGATCACATTGAGGTTCTACGCACTATCCTTACTCACTTGACCAAATACAGTGTCACACTTAATCCCAAGAAATGTGAGTTTAGATTTACTGGTGATAAAATATTAGGTTTAATTATCTCAAAATGTAGAATTGATATTGATCCTATCAAAATATGTGTCATATTAGATATGACCCCATACTAATGAGTCAAGAATAAGGTCACTCTTGGGGAAGTTAGGGGTAATTCAAATATTTATACTTGGCCTTGCCTACACTACTCATCCTATCAACCATCTGTTTAGGAAGGATAGTGGTTTAACTTGGACTCAATATTACCAATATGAAATCAAATCAATAAACTATTTTATTACAGCTTCATTAACTCTTGCGGAACCTAAGTCTGATCATCCCCTCATAATATATTTCAAGGAAACTGAGGCATCTCTTGCCTACATGCTAACCCAAGAAGATGAAAATGGAAAATAAAAATCCATCTATTTCATTAGTTTCACTCTTAATGATTATGAAAAATTATACACACAAGAGTAAAAAGAGTGCCTTATAATAGTTTTTTGAGATGAAATGATTAAGGAATTATATGTTCAATTAATAAATGAAGGTCATTATTAGATCTCAATCCATTTGTACATTCTTGACCCAATCATACTTATCATGAAAGGTTGGTTGTTTCACCACACTTTTAGATGATTTTTAATTAACTTACATGAATCAAAATTCTATCAAAATACAAATAATCATTGATTGGTTAGTTGATCCCACATTGAAATTTGATGACCTTGTCGACACTAACTTCCCAAATGAATGTATTTGATACATATATAAATCCATGATAGTTTCTTCCTCATGGTCTACTAATTAGTAAATTAATTATTTAATTAAAATTATCCTAAAGGTGTTAATTACTAACAAAGGTGACTTCTTTGAATCACAGTGTCTAAGTATGTCAATCTTAACCAAGTCCTATACTAAAGGATTTTATGAGCATGCTCCTTATATGTGTCGATCAAGAAGAGTCTAATAAATTTCTTTTATAGTGTTATAATGGAATTTATGGTGGACACTTCAATGGTCACATAATTTCCATAGAGATTCATAGAATGGGATAATTTTTGTCAACCCTCAAACATGATGTTGTAGAATATGTAAGGAAATGTGAGAAATATAAAAATTTCTCTCATGAAATTCATATTTTTACTTGGGAACTTCATCCCATTATAACACCATGTCCCTTCTCTAATTTAGGGCTAGATCTAGTTGGAAATATTTCTCCTACTTGTTTTAATGGCCATCATTTTATTATTATGGCCACTAATTATTTCACTAAGTGGGCATAAGCAATATGATTAACTAGCATCACTAGGTTATTGATAATAAAAATCATCTTAAATCAATTATCTATAGGTTTGGATTACAAAAATCATCCTAAATCATATTCATTTATAATGGGTCCCATTTTAATAACCTTGAGCTATGTGAACTATGTACAAAATTATCCATACCCCATCACAGGACCTCTTTGTACTACCATTAGGTCAACAATCAATATGAGGCCATGAACAGAACATTAAAATCAATATTGGTCAAGACCATGAAATATAATAAAAGGGATTAGAATCTTTAGCTTTATCTCACATTATGGGTTTATAGGATGAGTCTTTGAATGCCCACTAGGGTAACAAATTATTCTTTTGTCTATGGAGTAGATGAAATTTTACATTTATAGATATAAATTATGAGTCTTTACATTTATCTCCAGGTTCTCCTTGATCAAGAAGAGTACAAAAACACATGCCTCATTGAGTTATAATTTTTTTATGAGCATCAAATTGTAGCCACACAAAATCATGTTGCCTATGTAGATCACATGTGCTACCAATATAATAATATTCATTAATGACATATTCAATTTGGTGACCTTATCCTAAGACTCAATAGTAAAATCGATAAAAATAAAGGAGAAGGTTTAATGTTTAGACCTAATTTTTAGGCCCATATTTGGAAACAAAATATTTTTAGACTGGATATTTTCACTTATACGAGTTAAAGGGTAAAGATTTTGATGAATCTATGAACTATTTTCACCTCAAATGTTAATTCATATGAATTTCACATCTCAAATTATCCTCTCTATTAATAAAATCCTCTTTTTCATTTTTTGGTTTTGTATTTTAGTTATTTTGATTGGATGATTGGAATTTTTCACTTATGCACCTTGGAGGGTAATGATTTAGATGAATATATGAACTATTTTCACCTCAAATATTACTTCATATAAATATCTAATCTCACATTTCCCTCTTTACATTAATAAAATCACCATTATCATTTTTTTGTTTTGCATTTTAGTTATTTTGATTGGATGATTGTCTAGCTACAAGTCCAAGTGACAAAAAAATTTAGGGTAAAAATGTCATTTCATCTTCTTCCCATTACCATTTTTCCTATTATAAATATAACCTCAAATTCATCATATAATAGGAGTCTTGTCTTAGTTTTTATGGGTAATATACACCTCATTCCTATACATCTTCTAATAATTTTAGATACTCTAGCGTACAACCTAGTCTAGAAGCTTGTCCATAGCATAATTCATCTTGGGTTCCATCTAGACAAAAAAACTATCATTCTCTAACTAAATGAACTCAATCACCTAATTTTATCTTTGGTGACTAGCCCTTGCATCTTAATAGTTGCATGCACCAAGGTTAGGGTGTAGAAGCCTTCCTCCCAAAAAGAGGCACTATAAAAAATTTAGCTAAACAAATCAAGAAGTAACTCTATGTCTCTCACCCTTTATTGATCCATAGTGTTGAACCCTCACATAATACTAGTTGTGTAGGGTTAGCATTTGGGGAAGATGTAATTACTCACCTAAGTTTAGTATTTGTTGGTGAGCCCATGTTTCTTCATTGTCTCATGAGATTAAGTGTAGGGGGTCACAAAATCAAAAACAAAAGCATAATAAAAATTAATATACAAGTTTCCAAAGAGTAAAAGAAAAAAAAACCTAAAAAGTTTGTTTAGATGTATATGTTAAAATGAGATCCTCCCCCGTGACCAATTTTGATTTGGTTGGCCATATAATGATCTAAATCTAGACAAAGGCACTAGAACTAACATTTTCTAAGCCTAATAGGAAGTATAATTATTGAGTAGCCTGTAGGGATTAAGTAACCTCTTATTCTTTATGAAGTTTTTAATGAGTATATATTTTTTTCACTGTTCCACATATCCCAATTTCCCTTCGGTCCTTACTCCATACTGAGGGTCACTTTTCATGTGGAGGAATTAGCTCAATCATTTCCTAAAAAATATCTATTAGCACATTTTTATTTCATCACATGTTATATTTACATACATTTTGTTATAACATTCAAATAAAATAATATCCATAACACTTCATGACAAATAGATATACATAAAATTTTGTTAATTTCCTAGCCATCCATGGTGCATAAATTAAAAAAAATTAGTAAGATGCTATAAAGATATCAAAATCCAAAAATTGGTCATGTATAAATATCATATGTTTTGTATACATTGAGTTTGCATTACATCATCTCCACATCTAGAGGGAGAGTGTGGCTAAAATTGGGAAAATAAATCTAGGTTGTAATCAAATCTACCTCTAGAAACCTCTTAGAGTAGAGTGTCTATGGATAATACTCATCCTCCTCTAAGATCTCCTAAACATAGATTTGTGAAGACCCTTATTCCTAATCTAGTGTCTCCTATGTCTAGTCCTAGTTTGCGAATCCTACCCTTCTATTGTCTTCCTACTATAAGAGGCACACCCACCTCTTGTTATGAATATGTTGCTTAGGGTCTTCTTCTAAGAATCCATATCATCTACTTCACCTAAATTCAAGTGATCTCTACCCTCTATTGAATGAGATCATATGCTCCATGATAGGTAGGGTCAAACATTTTTGAATGTCAACCCATGCTAGTAGGTAGAATAGGACATGTGAGGTGTTTCTCCCTATTGAGGAAGGAATCAATATGGAGCAAGCCCACCAAAGAGTCTTAGATTTATATCCTTAATTATATAATGGAGTCTATAAAATAAGCATGCACAAATATAAATTAGAGTTTATTTGTAGATTAAATTAATAAAGTAAGAAAACTAGCTTAAATTATGGAAAATATACTTAAATAACACATTGGCTTACATAGATAACTCACATTATTTAGGGTTTGAGTCCTTATTGAAACTCATCTCTACCTCCTCATTCTCTATGGTAGGCTAATCTCCTACGAGGGTCTATCCTCCCTCTACTCCTACTCCTACCTACCCTCACTCTAATGTATCCACTACTAGATATTGTGGTTATGTTTGTGGTTACTACTACCATTGTTGATCTCCACCAAGTGTACCTTATAACCCCTAAGTTTCTAGTGTAGATACTTTCATTGTACTTATTCCCCTTATTATAAGATATTTAATATATTTCCTTCCTCCTCCTCATCTTATACCACTAATCAATCAAGTGGTAGGAGTACCTAGATTCAAAAGATGCCATCACAGTTGCCTAAGTCATACATATCTAACCTCTCTTTCCCCTTTATATAAAACATGTGGGTTATGTATATTGTCTACATAGTGTAGCCAAAATTTATATGAAATGCTATCATGGGATGTTATTTGGCCTACCCTAATCTGTCACACACCTTTTATGCACTCTCATAAGAAATCAGAGTGATGGCCTCATCCCCCCACTAACCTACCATGCCCACATATGGAATGGATATTATATCTCCCTCTATGAGTGTCCTAACTACTCATGGTGAATCATTAAATTGTGTCATTCATATCCATATATAAACCATTATGGATCCTACATCTCTAATCACAATGCCCCTATGATAGGGGATCATGAACTTATAGAACCAACACATTATGAGAATTTGATTACTGATAAATAATGCTCTCAACCTATAAATATGGTATAGGTATTTATAGGTTAATGATAGGACATTATTCTCATACGTAAACTTATGGTTGTGCTCCTCAATGTTATGTAAAATTGATGCCTAGATATATATGAGATGGTTTTTTCCCTTGTGCCCTACCAACCACAAGGCCAAGATCCCAATGATTACCTTAAAACATTTATGGAATTATACCCTCTCAATCCATGCCAACCAAATACCTTTCTTTAAACCCACATCAAGTACATCTATGTTTCAAAAATACTCTATCCATCCCTAGGTCAATGGGCCCCCTCAATGTAACTATTCTCCCTATCAATGGTAAACCTAAAATCTTGTAAACACTGACTTGAGTGATAGTTAACTCCTGTAGGGCCTTTGGGAGTCAAAAATTGTTTTGGTCAGCATGTTAATAGGTTGCACAATAATATTCTATCTAGGTAAACTATCCCCACTTGTGTGAGTCTCTAAATTCCTGCTCTATCTAGAATGGCAATCTCCTCTACCATAAGTAATTTTATCACCTTAGATATCCACTCCTACTATATATTGATTATACTTATCCCCCCTATAATCAAAAAAATAAAATCTAAATCAGTCAATTTGTCTTCAAAATCTCTCCAACCCATGACATATTGAAACCATCGATATGTGTAGGTGGTGGTTTCGAAACCATTATAATAGTTTTAAAACCATCAATATTTATATACCAATGGTTATTAAATCAATTTAGTATTTTTTTAGCTTCCATAGTAGTTAAGTAATTGTCAGATCAAATGTGTAACCACCAATCTGTAAAGATCAGTGGTTTTGCCTACCATGGCCCTAAAGCTAAAAATTCTAAAAAAAACACTCACAATTATAAAAATTCAAAAAAATACATTTCATTGGAATTTAAATTAAAAAAACATATTCCAACTTGAAATTTTAAATTTCATTAACCCTAGGGTGTTTTTCCATCAAAATCCTAAACCTATGTTTCTTGCACAATAATCAAGAGAACTCATATGTGCATGTATCTTTCCCACTGCCACTTATACACCTTCCATCCTCTTCTCATGTTATTTTATTTGAATATAAACTCATTCAATTATTTTATAGGAAATATAGAACTCAAATTCATCAAACTCACTATGCACGAGTGATTTCTAAATTAGAAAGTTTTTCAATTTATAGTTCAATTATTTTATTATTTTATTTTTAAAAGTTTCCCTTTTTGGTAAAATTTATCCTACAAGATATATTTTTAGAATATGTTAGTAAATTTATGAGTTTCACAAGCCTAAATTAATAATTCATACACATAAAAAATAATAATTTTTTATTTCTCATTGTATTATTGCATGACATGTTTTCAAGTTTTAGTTTCACAAGTTGACATATGTTTATACGACACCAAGTTTAGTCCCCCAATAAGATGATTCAAGAAGTATGTTTATCTATAAACAAATGGTAAATAATTCATAAACATGCTTTGATTAGTTAGTATATTTTTAATTTTTTTTTTTAAATTTCACTTGATTTTCACTTTTTACTTTCAAGTCACAAAGGCATCTCGGCTAGCTTTGGTGCACTACATAAAGAAATAAGGTAAGTTTTCTAACCCTAATTTTCATTTTGAGTGTGCCACTAATTGGGTAAAATTACCTTTCCAAACCATGGTAAGGTACCTTCCCAAGGGTAAATATGTATCCATCCAAATTTTTCATGATGTAACATTTTACGATATCCAATAATGATGCTAGAACCTCCAAAAATAATAATATGTTTAGACTTGATCTTCTCCCTCCCTTTTTATTTTTCCTCTTTTTGGGCCCCACCAAAGTGTTAAATTTGTAAAATTTTAACCAAATATTTCTAAATCCAAGATACTAATATGTTAAAATGAAACTACCATGGTGGTTGCATAACAATGACTTGTATATAGCAGAAGTTTCACCACCTTTGCATGCTTTTTAAAAATCATTCTTGGGATGCACATTTTGATGTATTTTGGATGTTTGAATTTACAATTTTTATTTTATATTTTGTAATTTTACATTCCAATGTTATAATTCATGTCTAATTTTTAACTTTAACTTCAATGAACTCCTAATCAAGATTTTGTTAACTTTGACATGCAACCTATTCTCTTTTCTTACAAATAACTCCCTTTACCTTGAATTTTAGATTCAAAAATTACATTGTGAATTGAGTTTACAAATTTTGAGAAAGTTATAATCTACCTTCTATATCTTCCTTTATAAATCATCCCAAATCCCACAATAACTTTTTGATCATCCACATGAATTAGAGAAAAATAATCACGATCTTGCAGCGTAAAATTTTATTGTTTGTTATAACTAGCTCCATAGTCCAATTGCCTCTTTTCTTCACTTTGGGATTTTTTTTCATTGCCTCTTGTGTTCCTCTTTCTAAATAATTCCTTGGATGTTACTAAGCAACAAATATGAATTTATTAGCTTGAGAATCAATTTTTTCAGTACTAATCAAGTTCTTTCTCTTTAAATGTCATTTTCTTTGGCCAAGTTGGGGGATTTATTTTTAATTATTGATTTTTATTTTTATTTTTTAGATTATATTATTTATTTTAATTAGTTTAGTTTACATATATAAAATAACAAAAAGAAATCATTTTTCATATTCTTTTACATCGAAAAACATACAGTGTTTCATAGTTTCACTTCTATATAAGAAACCTGAAGGCATATTAGTATTGCATGCTATATTTATATTTACATAAGTGAAATATATTTCATTTAAAACAAAAAATCTTTATTTTGTGTATTTTATATCATACCTACATTCACATACAAAATAAGTAGCAATCCCTCACACCCACTTACATAGAAAACTCAAAAGAAATAATTACATATGTAGAACCATTTATTCTACATGCATGTTTATAAAATATATTAAAATCATAACCACAATCATAAATCATAATTATTTATTTACACATTAGATCTAGTTACATCCAAAACAAACCAAAAACAAAAAACTTACACTCAAACTTAAATTTTTAAAAATTTAGAAATATTATTTGTCTACATGAAAATTTGAAGTTACAGGCTTAGTTTTCATTTTCATATCTGAAATTTGAAGTATTCACTAGTTGTAGTTGCATTTATACAAAACCTAAAATCAAAACAATTATTTATTAGCAAGTATAGTTAAATTTTTGCACTTCCAAAAACTGTAAAATAAATAAAAATCATCACCCACCTAGTTTAGTTTGAATTATAGACTCATTAATAATTGCATATATTATTCTAAAAAAAGGAAAGAAAAAATAAGTTTTTACTGTATTTTCTTCCAACATATTTTATTTTCATTAGTATCATAAAAAAATTAACATTTTAGAGCCTTGTTCTTTTAAAATAACAAACATCATTGAAAAGAACACTCAATTTCTAAAATGAACAAGCACATATTTTTTTCAAACAAATCAAATCATCTATACAATTATTTTAAAAATAACAAATAAAACAACACATTCTAAAATCTCAAACGTTTCTTTTCCTAATCTTTTGATGAGCTTCCCTAATAAGTGCATTTACACAGAGCATGAATGTTTTATCAAGTACTAGTGCTCGTCCTATCACACAACACCTAGAGTGACAGATATTATAAGTTTAAGATGATTTTTTTCACTAAAAATATTTAACTAACCTCATCATTATCCATCAAACTTTCTAGATGAGAAAATTAGGTTGACCAAAGCATAGTTAGCTAGAAACATTCACCTCTTAACATGCCAATCTTGTAGCCTCCAAATTTGACCTCTCATTACATCTTGAGTCCAACCTCAAATAATTCATTCATTTCATGGATTAAATTTTCTATGCAAGCCTAACCTAATAGATCTAATTATATACTTAGATCTAACCTAATTTCAAACCATTCAGAGATCCTAACATATACCATAATTATGTTACCTAATTTTCCTAAAATTTAGATATTATTGGGACATTATTACACTACATTTTTCTATGCTCAACAAGCACCTTGATGTATTGGATCTGTTTTGATACAGACATGAGAACTCATTATCACTCACCACTCAAAACCTTATGTGGGTATCTCATCCAAACCAACCTTCTCTTTTGGACATTCCATCTCAACCTATTCAACCACCTCAACCAAACTAACTAGATTACTAGATTTACCATCATATCATTCTTATTTGGCCATCTCATTCCAAACTCAATAGGTTAAGTGCATAATATTAGTGTGTTAGTTTTTGTGTGTATAATCCATAGCCAGTGTTAACCACTACACTAATTAAGCACATCAAAAATGTTAATTAGGAATATATCTAGTGTTGAAATTTTCTAATGTGAACATATCTTCCTCTTCTTATAAAAATTCAACATAAGGTACCTTCAACCATGAAGAACCATTCATCTTTAGAGATACATTGTATCATGCCTAGTCCAAAGATTTTGACTTTAGTTGTACACTTTTTTCCTCATAATTTTCCTTTCAAACCTCACATTATTTAACCAATGCATTGGGCATACCTAAAAACTCTCACATTTGAATTTAATATAAGGTTAATTTTTTCATGATTTTTGAAAAATAAACCCTAATATTAACCATTAAAATTTAAGTCCATTAAAATCAATTAACAAAACTTCTCTCTACTTAATAATATATTTTATATCATTCAGTAAACATTAAATTTATGTGAAAATAATCAATTTTAATTTGATGATGGTTATTATTAAAACACACTTATGAAATGGGAAAGATAATGTAAAATGATGAAAATTTAAAGAAGTAAATTATGACAATCATTCTGATAGATTTTCACAAAAATTATGAAACCTAGGGTAAATTAATTGCATTAAAAGTAAATTCAAAGGTTTGTATAACTTATACATATGCTAAATACTTATTTTTTCTCATAGGTAACTAAAAACATAACTAACCATAAGATTATGATAGTGGACAATCAGGAAAAAGTGTCACAAAATAGTGCAAGTCCACTCTAAGCACAAAAATACCCCTTTCTTGAAATGCAATATGAATGATGGGCCATAATACTAAAACAAAGTCCTCATTTGTTTCTTGGCCATGATCACATAATACTATAAGGAAAGTATCTATTTTTATTTGGATCCATGACTTTATGTCATAATGGAAATAGTTCATGAATTTGTTTGGCTTCTTTCTCTTAAATTCTTATTCTTCAAAGTCACTATCATCATAGAACACAATATTTTACTTCAAAAACTTAAAAATGTATACATCTATAAATATAAATGTATAATATACCCCACAACAAATGCATATACCTCACAACAATAAAAACAACCACCATGAACACAACAAATGCATACCATTTTCTGATGCAGGAACATTAGGTTTAATTTTTTTTTACAAATTTTGGTCTTGTATAGGTTTTATGGGTTATATTTTTCTCTATGAATATTTTACACTTGTGTTTTGGTATTTTTTGCTTTTTTTCAAATTTCTCGTCAAAATTGGAAATGTGAATTTTTGAACTTGTTTTGGGTGTTTTCAGATATTTTCTCATCTCTTAATGCTTGGTTTTGTTATAATCCTTCATGGAGAGATATAAGAAGGTCTTAGGACATGTTTTTAATATTTATAAGGCCTTAACTCATAATTAACTTTTCAAACTCAACTAAGATTATTATTTTGAGTAAAGAAATAAGTGGAGTTTAGGAAGTTAGTTAGACAATTTAAGAATTTTGGAATGGAGTGAGAAATAAATGAGATAGGAGTGCATGGAGAATATAAGATGGGATAATTAAACAATAAAATAATGCCAAAAAACTAAATAAAATGAGAGAAACATTTTGTAAATAGGGTTGTTATAGTATTGTAATTTATTTGCACTATAATCAATGAAAGAATGTCTTAATTAATCTCATTTATTAAATTTTAGGATCATAATTTATGTAATTACATATTATTATTTTTAAAATCATATTTATTATTTTTTAAGTGTTTCTGATCATGTTTCAGGTCTAAAGTTACATTGCAAGTTCTCTATAGTCAAAATAAGGGTTTAACAGTCAAGAGAAGTTATCTTTTGTCACTTTTCAAGATTGGTTTGGTGAAACTTTGATGTGATAGGGAAAGATGAACATGTTAAAAAGGTTTTTGAATGGAAAATATTTCAAAATTGATCTTAAATATTGAGTTTTCATTTACTTTTAGCTCATTGTCTCTATATAGTTAGAAAGGTGTTTATATAATCAAGGAAGGTGTCTTTTTTCTTATCTTGTTTTGAGATTTCTCAAAGTGTCAAATTGAGTGGAAAAGTAGCATATACATTTTATGAGTTTTCCAAATCAAAATGAATCCAAAATTTGTTTTAAAATGAAAATTTATCTTGGATTTTAGCTCTCGACCTGTACATGGTCAAGAAACCCTGAACTAGGGTTTTGAAAGACTAAAATCACTATATCTTGAAAATAAAACCTTCAAAAATATTGAAAATTTGCGAAATGGTGTAATAGGATGTTTTTTAAGTGTTAGAAATGGTTTTAAATTTTTTTATCATCTTTCTGAAAAAATATCAAGGTTTATCAGTCTACAGGTCTAAAAAGGCTTAGAAACCTTGTTTTCACATTTTCTTACATTTTTAAGTTGGGATAAAGGTATAAATCAGTATGCTAAGTTGAGTTAATATTAAATTAATATGTAAAAGGATTTTATAGAATAATTATTCATTATTTATTTTATTATCATAGTATTGTGTTACTTTAGGCTATTTGCTAAGGTATATTTCATATGCTTATGGTTATAATGGTTTTAACCACTTAGGTAGGTAGGTTTCACGGGATTAGCTATTTTATGCTACTTGATGATTATGGTTATTCCTGCCCCATATTTTCTTGGGTGTCTATTTTTGTCTATTTAATAGGCCTCTTATGTAATGTTTTGTATAGTGGTTAATTCCATTTCTCAATCTCTTTGTTGAATCTAATATGGTATCAGAGCTTGCAGTTTAGGAAGCTTGGGAGGAAGCCTGTGAAGCAAGAGAGGATGGTCTTGTCAGGGAGGAGCATGAAGCACATAGTAGAGAGATACGAGAGGAAGATTTTTTTCTTCTTGTGACCAATGGAAAAGCCAGTAATCAGGAGAGAAGCATCAAGAGACATCTCAGCAACGGAAAAGTAGTAAGAGGTAGTAGAAGAGGCTCACAAGTTTGTTTTTATTTTTCCTATGTTTTTTGGGTGGCCATTTTTGTTAAGTTTGAAAAGTGACCAGATATTCATTTAGACACTATGTTTGGTGAGTGAAGGGTCTAAAAATTTCTATTTTCTAAGAGGAGATGATAAGAACTGACAAAATTCAACTAGTTGAGTATTTCTACTAGAATTTGCATCTAAAGTTTTGTAGGTAGGCTAATTTTTTGATTGGCTAATTTTTTTTATGAAAATTTTAATCTAAAGTTTTATTATTTCAATTAATTTTAATTTTTTAATTGAAATAATTCAAAACTTTAGCTTATAAGGGTTATTGGGGACCTACTAGTGATTAATTATCTCAAAAAAGTACTAGAAGGTGAAAATTTCACCATTTTCTAGGTTTTTGATCTGGATGTTGACGGAGAAGAAATTTTTGAAATTGGAGTTGTATATATCCTAATTAAATTATTTTTATCCATTTTTGGTATTTTTAAAGATATAAAATTTAAAATTTCCCAAATAATGTGGTGTTTTTGCTAAAAATTGGAGGTATTAACTAGTTTATGATTTGAATCAGTGGGTAGGAGGAATTTTATGTAAAGTCATTATATTTTTTCTATTATTTGTATTTTTTGTAAAAACTAGGTCAAAATGACTAGTTTACAACACCTCTTGTTGCTAGATTCACAAAAATTGATAGACAAAATTTTCAATTTGTGGAGTCATAAGGTTTTGACGATATGTGAATATCAAAACCTTGATCAAATAGTGCTCAGTAAAGAGAAAAGGCCTACCACTAATTATGATGACTATATAAATGTCATCAAGAAGCTCTTATGTTGTTAAAACTATTAGTAGCAGATAATCTAATCTCATAAGTCATAAATGTGGCCATTGCATCAGTTTTATGGATTAGTCTTACTTCTAAATACTAGGCTTCTAAAGTCGGTAGGGCATTATATTTGAATAATTTTTTATTTTATACTAAGATACAGGAAGGTGGTTCCATTTTTGATTTTTTGTTGTAGATCAAGGATATCAGTGATCAGTTGAAGGTTGTGCAAAAGCCTATTGATGAGCAAGATTTGATTGCTTTAGTTATGCAGAATCTTCCACCTTAATTTGAGTCATTTTTAAAGTCCTTTCACATAATTACTAAGACATAGACTTTGGATTTTGAAAAGTTATCCACATTACTATTGTAGAAGGAGAGATGGTAGGATCAGATAGTGTTGTCTACATCTACTTCTACAGAGAGTGCATTCTTCATCAAGGGAAAGGGTAAGAAGTTTGGTAAAACTACTAATTCTCCAATAGAAACTTCACAAGTAAGTAGTTTTAATAAGAGATCTAAGTGGAAATGTGTTTACTATAAGCAACCTGGTCACCTTAAGAAAGATTACAAGAAAATACAATAGGATATGGTTAACCCTAGAAAGAAAGCTCATCATGCGAATGTAGCTAAAGGTGAAGGTGAGGAATCATCTCTTAATTTTGATTTCATGGCTTCCAATGGTAATTCTATGGTAGATCAAGTTTGGTACTTTGATTTAGGGGAATCTCACCATTATACATGCCATAAATATTGGTATGTGGATTTTTTTGACAATGATAGTAATAATGAATCTATATCTTTGAGAGATGGTAAGACTCATTTTGTGAAAAGATATGGTAATGTTCATATCAATTTTGATGGTGTAATTTGGTATACATTTAAGAATGTTAGGTATGTACTTAATATGAACAAAAATTTGATTTCCATTAGTGAGATAACTTCAAAATCTAATTTTGTTGTAAAGTTTCAAGGACAATAATGTTTAGTCATTACCAGAGATAACAATATTATTATTTTTGGGATTCATGAGAAAGTCTTGTATAAGCTTGCAGATCCACAGAGAGCAAAGGAAAGTGCACTTGTAGTGGTTGATAACATAATTTCACTCTGGCATGAAAGGTATGGGCATTTAAATTTCTAGTATTTGACTACATTAAGCAAGATTAAGATGGTTAAGGGGATTCCTTCTATTTAGGATAGTCATCATGTATGTATGGGATGTTAGTTGGGGAATTAAGTTAGACATTCATTTGATGTTGGTAAAGCTTCAAGAGATAAGGGAGAATTAGATATGGTACATGTGAATTTGCATGGTCCAATGCAGACACCTACCCCTTATGGAGCCCATTATTTTCTTTTGTTGGTCAATGATTTATCTAGGAAAAAGTGGGTATACTTTCTAGTGAAGAAATTTGATTATTTTTCTAACTTTCTTACTTGGAAAGCTATGGTTGAAAAATAGGTAGGAAGGTCAGTCAAATCTCTTAGAATGGTTAATGAGGGTGAGTTCATCTCAAAATAGTTCAAGGAGTTTTATGCCACTAAAGGCATACACAAATAGTATACTACCCCTTACACCCCATAGTAAAACAAAGTTGTAGAAAGGCAAAATAAGATAGTGATGGACATGGCTTGATGTATGATCCAAAGAAAAAATTTCCCATATAAATATTGGGCAAAAGTAGTGAATACAATGGTGTACATCCTCAATATAAATCCTACAAAATTATTAGAGAATATGACTCTAGAGGAGGCTTGGCTAGGTCAAACTCTAGATGTACGTGCTTTTTAAATTTTTGGTTGTGTAGTTTTTATAGTTATTCTTAGTCAAAAGAGAAGTAACTTGGATGTAGAAAGCAAAGCATACATGTTTGTTGGGTATAGTGAGTAGTCAAAGGCCTATAGATTACTTGATGTTTCTACTAACAAAGTTATGGTAAATAGAGATGTCATAGTAAATGAACAAATGTCATACTTCATAGAAATTGGTATGGTTTCAAATATTGAGTCATTATTTTCTTCTAATGATTCTATTATAAGTTATGGTGTGAAAGTTGAGCAATATTATAGTTCATTAGTGGAATCACATTCTAGGGAGGGAATTGATGCAGGTCATTGTGAGGTTCCAACAAAACAACCAAAGAAGCCAAAGAAGTATTCTACCACTATGGAAGCACTAAATGAGGGAGACTTACCATAGGGTGTGGAAGGAAGAAGATTGGGATCAATAAAGTAGTTTGGTAATAGAGGTGAGCATGATAATTTTGCTCTAACAACTACTGTTTCACATGTTTTTGAGCCTAATTCATTTTCAAGGGCCAAAGGGAAGCATGAGTGGGAATCAACCATGCAATTTTAATATGATTCCTTAATGAAAAATAAGACTTGGGAGCTCATGGAGCTACCACCAGGAAAGAAATCCATTGGTTGTAAATGGATTTACAAGGTAAAATGCAAAGCAGATGGTTCCTTGGATAAACACAAAGATAGACTTGTTTAAAAAGGTTATGCACAAGAGGAAGGGGTTAATTATGAGGAGAATTTTGATCCAACTAAAAATATGGTAGCTTTTCATTTGATTATTGATATTGATTCTTAGTTTTGATGTCAAGTGCACCAAATAGATGTTAAGAGCGATTTCTTGAATGGATATCTGGAGGAGGAAATCTACATGGTTCAGCCATAGGTTTTTTAGGTTCATGGTAAGGAACATATTATTTTGAGGTTGATCAAGTCCTTTTATGGGCTTAAATAGGCTCCTTGAGTTTGGTATATGAAGATAGATACATACCTTATAGAGTCTTGTTTCAAAAGGTGTAACTCTAAACCAAATCTCTATGTAAAGGTGGCAGGTGATGATATCTTGATTCTCATTATATATGTTGATGATATAGCAATCATTGGGAGTAGTGCTAGTCTCATTTAGTAGATGAAGGCTAATATTTGTTTTACTTTTGACATGATAGACTTAGGACTACTAAAATATTATTTAGGTGTTGAGTTTTGGCAAGATGATTGTGTTGTATTCATGTCACAGAGTAAGTATGTCAAATCATTGTTGGAAAGGTTTCAAATGATGGAATATAATCCAACTCACACACCTATGGAATTTGGAGCTAAAATTTTAACTAACATTGATTCACCTCTAGTCAATGAAATAGTGTATCAGTAGCTAGTGGGTAGTCTCATTTACCTCACTACCACTAGACCAGATATTTGTTTTACAGTGAGTTTTCTATCTCACTTCATGTCTAAACCATAAGAAGTACATTGGCTAGATACAAAATAGGTATTAATATATGTCAAAGGTACTCTTGAATTTGGCATAATGTATAAGAAGTCTATATATTTTGAGCTTTTAAGATATTCTGACTCTGATTAGGCAGGATCAGTAAATTCAAAAAAATCTAGAACAGGCTATGTTTTCACCCTTGGTTTAGGATTTTTCTCATGGTAGATAAACCTAAAAAATAAAATGGAATTATCTTCAGTATAAGTATAGTATAAATATATGGTAAGTGTATGTTTTGAAACTATGTGGATAAAGAAAATCTTGGAGGATCTTCAGTTTGAGTCATCAAATCCTACTCTAATTTTCTATGACAACCAAAGTGTTCTAAAAATGGTGAAGAATCCAATATTCCATGTTATGACCAAATACATTGAGGTTCACCATTATAACATTTTATAATTGGTTATAAATGAAGACATCAGTCTCTTCTACTGCCCCACTGTAAAGCAACTAGTTGATATAATGACCAAACCACTTGGTTTAGACAAGTTCATAAAATTTAGCGACAAACTTGGTCTTGTTTCTAGTTTAGTCACTAAGGGAGGGTATTAGCATATTAGTATGTTACCTTAGGCTATTTTCTAACCTATATTTCATATTCGTATGGTTATAATGGTTTTAACCAATTATGTAGGTAGGTTTCACAAGCTTAGCTATTTTACACTACTCGATGATTACGGTTGCTCCCACCCCCTATTTTCTTGGGTGGCTCTTTTTGCCTATTTAATAGGCCTCTCATGTATTTTTTTATACATTGGTTAATTCCATTTATAAATCTCTTCATTGAATATAATATAGTTAATATTTTCAATCAATAATATATTAGGCATGATCGTCTCTCTCTTAAACAAGTTGCAGGTATATTCTTCCTTAAGATCTCCATCAACTTTTGATATCATAACTAGTTTCAGTTTTACTTTAAAATGACCTAATAATAAATATATTTCATTAAGAATATTTAAGATCATGTTGTGAAATATAAACCTATAATAAGTGCAAGAATGACACTTAGAGGAGGAACACTTAGAGGTGGTGCTAGAGGAGGTCCAATAAAACAACCAAGAGATGTATTGTTTGAAGAGATGAAGAATTTGAAAGCACATTTGGATGTAATAAAAATTGTTCAAAGAACAGGGGTTGTGATAGCTGATGTGAGTGAAGGAGAGGAAAATATACTATAAGAGGTTTAAAAAGAATAAGAAGAAAAATAAATGGAAGAAAGACTCTTGAAAGCAGTCATAGGAATAAGTTCCAAACCTAAATTGGAGGTTACAATATATGGAGATCATCTAAATGTTGAATAAATTTTTGATTGGATAGCTGCAATGGATAAATATTTTGATTTTGAAGGAATATCTAACGATAATAAGGTCAAGTTTGATTGTACAAGGTTGAAGGGACATGCATATTTGTGGTGGGATAGTGTCCAAGAGGAAAGAATGAAAAAAATAAAGAGAAAATAAATCATAGGATAGAATGGTAGCAAAAATCAAATCAAAATTCATTTATGTAGACTACCAAATAAACTTGTTCAAAAAACTTTAAAACTTAAGGTAGAAAGACATGGGTGTAAAGGATTGCACTTAAGAATTCTACAAACGTACAATCAGAGTTGGTCATGTAGAAGAAGATGTTAAGAAAATAGCAAGGTATATCAGTGGTTTGAGGTTCAATATCTATGATGAAATCAATTTATTATCTCTAATATCAGTGGAAGATACTTATCAATTTGATCTCAAGGTAGAAGAGAAGTTGACAAGAATACAAACTCAAAAATTTAAAGGAGGAGGCAAAAAATTTAGAGCTAGAGGATAACAAGTGGTAGAAGTCAGTTATAGGTTTATAATGAAAAAGTAAGAAACTCTCAAGTTCATTACAATAATACAAGATGATACTATTCATACAGAGGAAAAGGCCATATACAAGAGGCAAAGGAAGAGGTTTTTGGGGAAAATGTTTCAAATGTAACGTGTATGTTGGTCATAGGTCATATGAATTTTTTGAGAATCCACAAACAAGCCATACAAGAACTAAAGGTAGAAATTAAATTGTTCAAGCTGGGAAATAAAGTGTGAAATCACCATCACATATAAAATAACCTAAAATGGGAGAGTCCTTATTGATTAAGAGAGTAATACTAAATCTAAACAAGGAGGTGAAGAAACTAGCCTAAAGGAAGACATTGTTTAGGACTACATGCAAATAAAAAGGTAAGTGTTATAAAGTTATCATTGATAGTTGTAGTATAGATAAATTGGTTTATTCAAAAATAATTGAAAAAGTAGGATTGAAAAGATTGACACATCCTACATTGTATAAAGTATCTTGGCTTCAAAAGAGACATCAAGTAATAGTCGATGAGCAATGTAAGGTTGATTTTTAGATTGGAGGATATAAGGATGAAGTACTTTGTGACATTATGCCTATGTATGTTTGTCATATGTTGTTGGGTAGACCTTGGTAGTTTGATAGGAATGTTATACATGATGGAAGGATTAACACCTATACATTGGATAAGGATGGTAAGAAGCATAATTTGACACCATTGAAAGATGGTAATGAAACTGAAAATAGTACTAAAGTGTTGTTAATGAGTGGAAATGAATTTTTGTAGCTGATAAAAGAAGAAGAGATTGGTTTTTCATTGATTGATAATCCCAAAATAATCATTATAGCTACTAAATCGATTGATTTCTTATTATAAATTTAGAATTTGTTAGATGAGTATGTGGATATAGTGGTTGATGAGTTGCCTAAAGAGTTTCCACCAATAAAGAGCATAATCCATTATATGGATTTTATTCTAGGAGCTAGTTTGTCAAACAAAGTAGCCTATATAATGACACTTAAGGAGAATGAAGTGATCAAAAGGTAAATATAGGAACTGTTAGATAAAGTAGCCAATCAAAATAAGTTGCCATGTGAATAGCTCAAATATATTTTAAAATTTATCAAAGAGAAGCATGTGAATGAAGAGAAAAAGGTTATCATGAAGGACAATAAGAGAGTGAGGTTCTCATGTGAAGGGCCCAAAACTGATTTTTAAAACACAAAGGAGAAATAAAGTTGTGAGTAACCCATAGATAAAGGAGTTCTTATGAAGGAGAAGATAGATCTGATAGATTTAGATAAATAATATGACAGCTATGAATATTTTCAAATGAATTAAAAAAGTAGACAAGTAGTTTTAGAAATTTTCTTGAAGGAAACATGGAAAATATAAGTTGTATAAGGTAGTGTACATAAGAAGATAATAGTGGAAGATCATATATGCAAAAGAGTTGAAATCAGAAATATAGATGAGGAGAAGATAGCCTTGGAAATGGTTGATATGGAGCATTAGATAACCCATGATGTTAGTGGAGAGTATGAACAACATGTTAGAAGTGGAGAAGAGTTGAACATCATGTCTTTGAGGCATGATGAAGTGGTTGTAGGAGTATTTTTTGGAGCTCTTGATTCCCTTAATGTGTTTATCTATGTGAAGATGCATAAATGGAGAAGAGGATAAATAAAATATATTAAGTGTGGTTTATTTTAGCATGTTCATATATATGATAATCAAAGTGGAGAGATAGAATATGAAGATATTATTGTTAATTATTGTAACAATAGAGGAATGTCTTCAGCAGTTTTAGATCTATTTGTATATACAAAGAAGTATTAGATTAGTGTCTTAATATTATCATGGAGACAAAAGAGAGTAAAAAAATAATGGTACAAGAATGTTTTCAAGAGGACATATAAGAGGGAGTTCATTTGCAGTAGCTAGATGTGGGAGAAAATATTCTCAAAAAGACAAGTGAAAGAGACTAGCAACAAGATGAGTTAATTATTTTGATGTGGATTAACTCTATTTTTATAAAGGATAAAAAGATACAATAAAAACACTTGTAAATGTTGATGAATATGTCATTGATTGGAAGCAGCATTGAATACCTCATGAGTAGAAGCTCATGAATACTTTTGTACTTAGGGATCTTGATGAATGAGCATTAGGTTTAGTTATTTATTTTTAAAAATTTGGGTTTTATGGATCATGTTTTGTCTTTTTGAAGATTTTATATGCTTCACCTCTCTTTGTTTTTTTCATTTTGGCTTGTTTTCAATTTTCAACCAAAACTAGAAATTTGAATTTGTGAACTTGTTTTGGGTGTTGTTAGACATTTTCTCATCTCCTAATTCTTAGTTTTGATGTGATACTTCATGGATAGGTCTAGGAAGGTCTTATGACATGTTTGGGCTAGTTATAAGGTCTTAACTCACAACTAACTTGTCAAACTCAACTAAGGTTGCTATCTTGAGTAAAAAAATAGGTGTAATTTAGGAAGTTAGACAATTTAGAAATTTTGGAATGAATGATTGAGAGAGAGGAGATAGGAGTGCATGGAGAATATAATATGGGATAATATAACAATAAATAATAAATTAACTCCAAGAAACTAAAGAAGAGAGAATTTTTTGGAAACAAGGTTGTTATAATACTATTGTAATTCATTTACACTATAATCAATGAAAGAATTTCTTGATTGAGCTCAATTATTAAATTTAAGGCTCATAAATTATGTAATTGTATGTTTTTTTTTCAAATAATATTTGTTATTTTAGAAGAGTTCCCAGTCATGTTGCATGTTTAAAATTACATTACAAGTTCTCTATAATCAAAATAAGGGTTTGATAGTTAAGAGAAGATATCTTATGTCACTTTTCAAGATTAGTTTGATGAAATTTGTGTGTAACATGGAAATATACATGTGTAATAAATATTTTAAAATTTAAAATATTTCAAACTTAATCTTAAATATTGAGTTTTCATTGACTTTTAACTCATTACTTGTATACAATTAAAAAAGTGTGTATATAGTCAAGGATGGTGTCTTTTTATCATGTTTTGAGATTGTTAAAAGTACCAAATTGAGTGTCATAGTAGGATATATGTGTGGAGAGTATTACAAATCAAAACAGTTTCAAAACTGGTTATAAAATACAAATTTCTCTTGAATTTTAGCTCTCGGCTTATACACAGTCAAGAAAATCTGAACTAGGGTTATGAAAGACTAAAATCACTATATCTTGAAGATGAAACCTTAAAAAAACTTTAATTTTTTTGAAATGGTGTATTCATATGTTTTTAAATTTTTCAAAGTGGTTTTGAATTTTTTAATCATCTTAGTAGAAATATAATAAGGTTTATCAGTCTACAGGCCTAGAAACCATATTTTCACAATTTCTTACATTTTAAAGTTAGGATTTAGGTATAAATCAGTATTATAAGTTGAGTTGACATAAAATTAATTTTTAAGAGGTTTTTATATCATAAATATTCCTTTTTTAGTTAACATTTTTATCCAATAAGATATTAGACCTGATTATCTCTCTCTTAAGCAAGTTGCAGGCCTATTATTCATTAACCTCTCCATCATTTTCATTTTATAATTAAGTGGTAAAATTTAAAAATAAATATTAAATCCAACATAAAAAAAATTACTAAAAATACTCAAATTTTATTTGCCTAGATAAGTAATTGTTGGGTGTCATGACGAGTTGTATTCGTAATTAGTTAACAGAGTGAGATCTTCCTCTCTGATAAAGTGTACAATATGATAGGTGAAGTCTATTTAAGTGATAAAAATAATATTAGGGTAAATTACCTCTTTAATACCACTATTTTCTACATTTTTCACCAATGACAATTACAACTTTGTGAGAAGTAGAATTTAAGGTTTTGTGAATGATTTTTCCTATATTACTGATTCTCGAGATATTATGTGCAATTGAAGATAGTTATCATCACAGTTATCTATTTGGGCCAAGGATAAAGGTGGATGAAAATTATTTATCCCCTCATTTTAACCTTTGAATTATCCATATCTAGTACCATTAAATGAATTATATTCATAAATAACTTAAAGAGTCATGAGTAGTTAAATGAAAATAAACTGATTAAGAGCTTAGCAACTAAAAATATAATCTCAACTCTCAACCCAAATTCATTATTCTCATATGCCTCCTATAAATATAATATATTAAAATTTAATTTTGTATAATCACCAATACACCTCCATTTCTACTAGAGAAATAGGGATCCTCTTTTAGAAAAATTGAGATAAATTTTAGCTGCATATATCTTTATCTCAATTTATGAACCAAATTTTTCTATTATCACAATACATTCAAGTGTAGTTAACATGATGACCTAGCCTAGGGTTTGATTCAATTAAATTTTGCCATACTATAATTTATATGTTCTAAGTTTATATAAATCCTTATCTTACATATATAAGCCTAATTCTATTGTGACCACTTCAATATTTACTAAATACCTAATGGTTAATTTAGAGTCACTTTATATTTATGAGAATTTTATTAACCGTGACCAATTTAATTTAAGTCCTAAGGTTCACAATAGTCATAGCACTCCTCTAATTCATGCCTTAGGCTAAGGTTCATACCAAAATATTGTCATTGTGGGACCTTTATTAATTGTGGACATGATCACCATTTTAGCAGACCTATAGATTTATAAGGTAGAGTTTATAAAATAAAGGGTGCATAAAGTTGTTAAAGTTTATTCTATGAACTTTGTGATCTTCCATAATATATGACTTCATGATCCCATGACTCAAAGAGTTTATGGATCTGCCACATATCTTGTGAATGATTTAAATTATTATGTAATCCCATAGCTAATAGTGATTGTCATGTGTATCATATTTTAGTTGTCTCCAAAACCATGTGATTTATATGTCAGAATTAACATTCTAATAGGTCCACATATTTTGGAGGCCACATTGAACCAAATTACACTCTGTGAGGTTGTGACCATTATATCACTACCATATGTCACATTCTGATGCATGCCCATAGATTTTATAAAATGAACTTGAAAATACAAAAGGTATACACATTTTTTAAATTTAATTTTGAATCCCATAACTGTGGCCTATGATTAACCACCATGTGTTCTCTATTGTGTGATACATTTCATGTGAACTTAATCACTTTATCTCTGAATGTGATCATTTTTTGATTGGACATGTATGAATTAAATGTCTTAAAATAAATTTTGGACACATATTTTATTTTACAAGAAACATGAAAACTCATAAATGATATAAAATGGATTGAAAACCCCAATGGATCCATGGATCCCATTCAAAGTGTATGACCACCCTAGACTCTACGAGGCTAAATGAATACAAGGTTGCCACATAGATCATAATGATTAGGCATGATATTAAGGAAGATAAAGGTTTTTGAATAAATGTGGGACCATATACAGATGATAAAGGAGATCACATCAAATTCAATGAACCAACAGATCCACATGAGGCTGATAAAGTACCAAAAGTGACCATGTGTAAGTCTATGGATTGCATGATCATGAGTGAATAAAAAAATTTCATGTGTCACCCCTATCATATTTAAAGGTGGTATGAAAAAAAATAGATATCATGGACTCCATTATCAAGATCCAATCAATGGAGGCCACATGTTACAATGTGAATGGTCATAATGAAAGAAAAGAATGATGAATAAAATGAACTTTGTGACAGTAACTGAAAGGATAAGTTTGTGTATCTTAATTATCTTAGTCACAATAAATAAAAGGATATAAATAAATAAATTTTGGATTTTATAAATTTAATGCATCAGTAAGTGACATAAAGTGACCTAGTTGATTCTCATACTCTAGGACCTTATCGTGTGGATGGTTGTAATCTCAAGGGTGGTCAAAGCTTAATTTTGAATAGAATACTTGTTGTCATAGAGATATAGTCCCACATAGGTTATTTAATCCATATTAATATATTCACCATGTGACCAAAGCTAAAACTCACATGTAAACATTTACACAATGTTGTTATTGCAATATCAAGAGTAAATTAAATCATAATGACCAAATATTTGATTATAAATTTAATATTTTTTATTAGATAAAAATATTAAATCGTGATGTATGAGTGGATAACATTGGAAAATGTATTAGCTATGATGTTTTATATGTGATGTATTATTTATTATGAGTTGGTTCATGTAGTTATCTATAAATACTTTGTAAAAATCCTATTACAGGTAGAAATGAATATTATGTTGAACACAACAAAAATAAATATTATTTTATATAGTATGAAAGACATTTTATTATGTAAGTGTAACATATACCCTAAACATTAGAAGATAAGAATATTTGTAAGATAATTAATAAGCTAAAATCTCTAAAAATGTAATGTGAGCCTCTATGGATATTCTAAAAGTTTGTAATTTTTTCATTTTCTCAATTAGATTAATGTTATATAATTTATTAGTTCAAAGTGATAAATTTTGTAAATTTATATGCTACTTATAAATGAGTTGATTAGATTTGGAAATATCCATTCTGATTATTTCAATAGTAGAATGTGGCTATTTTTAAATCCATGTAGATGGTTGTGCAAATTATATTTTCTACAATATATCATCTCATTATAAGTTATGCCTATGAAATTTACTCAATGGTAAATTAGACTTAGATTCTTGCATCATATTTTTATAAATTAAAGTGTTCACAATTTGATATATATTAATTTAATTGTAGTAATATATCTTAGGTTGTGGTTGATTTGGAAAAAAATTTAAGTATAAAATCTAAAATATCCTTTTTTTGTGTTACCTTTCCCTCATTTTTTATGTTTTTAATGATATTTGGATCTTTGTTTTGTGGGATATGCATAATTTTAAATGTCTAAGTTTTAGTTAGTTTCAAGGGTTGTTCTACATGAGTGTTAGTTAATCACATAGGATAGTTTCAGAGAGGTGTGAGGCCACATTGTAATACTAATCCATTCCACCAATAGGATCCATTAGAGAACCAAATAATGATACTCATGCCCTATATCATATCTAGTGATCCTAAAACTATAGGGTGAATACCTCAACCTATGGTGTGCATCAAACACACATCAATAGGAGTGTCAAAAAGAATTTAAATTATGATTACATAATATGTGTTTTACAAATTATACTCACTTCCATCAGCATATTCATGTGTCTACCAATAAATTCACTCTAATAATCTCATCAATTAATATTTCGCAATATGATATATAAAATGTTATATTACTTTTCAAGTTGACTAGTTCTCAAGTTGATTGGGATTGATCATGTTAGATAATAATGCCATTACTACAAGAATCAACAGTATGGGCCTTTCAATAAGGTGAATGATAAAATAATCTCAAATATTTTACATAAAAATATGATAAATCTTATAATTTTTAGTGCACTTATCAAGTGGATTGACGAGACTATTTTTTCTAAAGTACCCAACATTACCTTGCAAGTACACTACATTCAACAAGGTGAATGCTACAATAATCAATAGTATGGGATAAATTTTCATATCACCCAAAAAAGTATGAGTTCATGTCCAAAAAGTTTGAAACAATATATGTAATGAGATTTCGCTTTCCTTATTTCATTGATGAGAAAATGCACAATCTATACATGATATAATATAAACAAAAAATTATTATGGAATGGGATTACTTGATATGTATAAATTACCAATAGTGGTACATATAAAATTAATAAAAATGAAAATTGATCAAAAAATTACAAAATAAATATGATTTTGCTAGGTCCATAATTTAAGGACATATGTCCAGGAAACTAATAGAAAATATTATGTTCTAACAAGGTCTTTCAGTATTGACTATGCTCTAACTAGTCTTGTATAGAGACTAATTATAATATTGATTAAAGTACATCTAAATATGTGAAGTAGTGTATTTAATAATTTAAAAGTTCACTCAAGTGGATTGAGACTCATGAAATATCTTGTACATCCTAATTAGTCTCTATATAAGAGATGTCAGAGTGATATCAATTGATTTAAACATATTAGAGCAATCTATAAAGTACTTTATCTACACAAAAATCATGGTATATGTCATAATAATCTCAATTATATTATTGATTGAAGTTATACATCTAGATATAGGAATTGGTGTAGTACTAGTTATACTTAATAAGTTACAAGTGCACTCAATTAGATGTAGAAAATTCAAATATTTTATCCATCCCATTTAGTCTATAATATATTACAGTAGACATCATAGCATTATAAACTAATCAACTCCTATCAGATGTGATTTATAACTTGTAAGTGCACTCAAATGAAATAAAATTAATATCTATTAATCTTTTTATTATAATGAAAAAAAATTAGTTTGGTGCCTTTTTATTTTTCTATATATTTTAATCTACTAAATATATTTTAAGTGTAATATGATTTTTAGTTAAAATTAAAATATTATTAATTGTGAAAGATAAATAATAGTAAAATATAATAAATTGAGTCAAATTGAATTAAAATATATAAATGTAATCTATACATCAAGATGTATAATCTATCACATTTTTATAAAAAACCTATATTAATTGATCCCTTTTAGGCACATGTTAATTTAGTAAAGTAATATTGAGACTAAATAGGTTTGGGTTTGCATATATAATTTAGATAGGGGATTTACATGAACCCTATTTTTTATTATTTAGCGTGAACATATTTTTAACACATTTTATAAGTTAATTTATTAATGGTTAACATGCAATATTATTAATTTTTGTTTTTAAATTATTCATATACATTTAGGTTATTTAAGATGACCTCCATAAGTAGTCATTAGCCTAATTACATTGTATTCTTCATGTCTTTTTTATAATAATTACAAGGCAAGGTGACCCATGTATCATTGAAAATATGTAGATGAGTTGGTTGTGACAAACCCCACCCAAGGTCAAATCTCATTGGGCGTTTGTTGACCAAATATGGTTATTTGAGTTAGCCTTGTAATTTTAATGGATGGTGTAGCCATTTGTGTTGGCTTAGTGATTCTCAAGGACTGCATCCCTTGTTGTGTCCTAGATATGGCTCATAGCTCTGATAAAAAGTGATAATCAATAAAAAAAATGGACCCACTTGAAAAAATTGTATTTTTATTTAAAAATTAGAAAATATATAAAAATTACCCTCTTAATGATGCATTCCTTTATGCATATGTTGTCTCTATACTTAGTGTAATGGTTATTTTAATTTCATCAGGTCTTATGTTATGCATAAACATACATTTAAAAAAGGACTGTCAGTCTTCAATAAAAGAAGGGAAATCACTTCCATTTGTTTATTTTTTTTCCAAAAAGATAAAGGGGTTAGTTATTGTATTTTTCAATCTCAACAATTAAATGCATCATTATTAATATATTCCCTCAACATATCTTGAAATCTAATGGTAGGAAAATAAAATCCAAATGAGGGAAAAGGAAATAAAAATAAAGTCAACCATTAGATCAGGGACCAAATTAGGATTGAAGGTATAGCAAACACATCATGTCAATCAATGTATAGTCTTTTTATTGTTAGGAATGGAAAAAACATTCCATGAGGCCAAGAACAGAAGTGTTCACAAAAAATAACATCAAAATAGCTACAATATTCATTATATGAGAATGATGAGAAGTTAGTACAAAGCACTTGCTTATATAGGCAAGGCAAAATCAAAAACTAGCTAATCTAACAAATGTGGGATAGAACAATAACTTACTATAAGACAAAATAGCTATAAAGACACTAGAAAACATGAGTAAACATATGAAATACTCTAACACACACCCCCCCCCTCAAGTGAAGCTAGGGGCTAACTAAAGCCAAAAAAAATGGCATATCCACAGAATGAGTCTCGGTAACTAGGCCTGATAAGGTACTCATATACAATATGTATCCTTGAAATGAAGATGGAAGATGTCCTCATTAACACCCACAAGGAAAACTTTTGAAACCCCAAACATGCCATGAAACTCAAAGAAATAAGGTGATGCAAAAGGCTTTGTGAAGCTATCTAAAACCTACTATTGAGTTAGAATATACTCTAAGCTAAGGATGCCATCATAAATGTGCTGATGAATAAAGTGCATATGAACCTCAATGTGCTTGATCTATTGATGCTCAACTGGGTTACAAGATATGTGAATTACACTTTAGTTATCACACCAAATTATAATGGATGAATCTTGTGTGAAGCCAAAATCTGTCAATAATTGATGAAGCCAAAGAACCTACTGACTCATTGTAATTACTACCATGTACCCAGCTTATGTAGATGATAGTGAAATAGCCTACTATTTATTAAATAACCAAGTAATAGGTGAAGAACCAAGATAAAATATGTAACTAGAAGTGGAACATCAATCATTAAGATAACCTACCCAATTTGAATCACTGTATCTAACCAACTGAGTATAACCCCTGGTGTAATGTAATCCAAAATGAGTAGTGCCTTGCAAATATCTAAAAATCCTCTTGGTAACATGTCAATGACTATCATGAGTTTCATGTGCAAACTTAGATACAAGCCTAACTACAAATGAAATGTCAAGGTGAGTATGGATCAAATACATAAGACTCCCAACCAACTACCTATACAAAGTAAGATCACAAAGTGGAGTAGTACAATAGGTAGTGAGAATCACTCCAAACTAAAAAGGAGAAGGACATGGCTTATAATTAGCCATGCTAAAATGTTAAAGAAGATCAAGGGTATATTTCTACTAACTCAAATAAATCTCTATATCTAACTGTGAAATCTGTAAACCAAGGAATAAGTGCAAAATACCAAGATTTGTCTTGTTAAATTGTGTTGAAAGTGAAATGAGGAGCAACCTATGAGAATTAGATCATCAACATACATGACCAGAATAACAATGTCTTCCCCAATATGTTGAATATATATTGTGGGATCTGAGTGGTAGAAAAAAAATCCAATAGAGAGAAGAAATGAATCCATCTTCTCATACCAAGTTTGAGGGGCATGTTTGAGATCGTACAAAGACCTCCTAAGTCAACAAACAAGAGAAGAATCATGAACAAACCTAGTAGGTTGCTACATATATATTTACTCATGCAAGTCTCCATGCAATAAAACACTTTTCACATCCATTTGATATACTAGCCAACCCTATGATACAGTAAGAGAAATTATAAGGTGAATAGAATCTATCTTGGCAATGAGCACAAAAGTCTCAAAATAGTTAATACTTTTGACTTGTAAAAACCCCTTTACAACAAGATGTGCCTTATACTTGTCAATGGATCCATTAGCTGCATACTTGGTGTGGTAAATACATTTGCACCTAACAAACTTCCTTCCCTTAAGAAGATTGACCAATCCCCAAGTGTGATTATTCATTAATGAAGAATACTCATCTATCATCACATCATCCTACTCTTGTATCCGATGAGCCTATGAAAAAGACTATGGATCCCCAAAGAATACCTAACACAAAATTCTAGTACCTATAGAATGTGCATGATTATGTTGAGTAGGTAGAATATCTTATATGAATGGTGTTACCTCAGTAATTGTAATATGATCCCACCTAAGCATAGTGGCAACATCAATGTGAACAAGATCCTCATCCTCTATAGCCTCCTTAGGCATTTCCTAAACTAGATCCTCAAAGAATGAGTTCTCAAGAGGAGGTGAATCATGGAAAGAAGAAGTAGGCACGAAAGAATATGAAGAGTCATGAGATGTGAAATGCTCATCAAACTGTACATGTGTTCAAAAATGAACATCATGAGTAACAAGTTTTAAAAGATAATAAGCTCTCATGTCCTCGTAATACTTGAAAAAGACTAAAATTTTTCTCTTCTTATCCAATGCTTTTATTTTATTCTTTGGTATGAATTCCAAAGAAAGGCTCCCAAAGACTCAAAAAATGAGACATCAAGCTTGGATCTAGACCAAGCCTCCTCTAGAATCATATGCATAAGTGTTTGATGTAGTGTGAAATTTTGAATGTAATTCACATAATTAATTGCCTCTACCCAGTAGATAGGAGGTAAATCCCATGAATGCATCATGTAGTTAGCCATCTCTTTCAAATTTATATTCTTCCTCTCTACTAATCCATTATATTATGGAGTATGTGCAATAGATTGCTGATAAATAATACCATGGGCTATTAAAAATTTAGTGAACTCTTGACTGAAATACTCCCCCCTATTATATATACAAAGCTTCTTGATGTAACTCAATGATTATTTCTCAACCAAAACCTTAAAGACTTTGAAGTGAGTAAATGCATCACTCTTGTACTTGAATAAATAGACCCAAGTACACCTCGATAAATTATCAATGAAGGTAATTGTATACTTAGCTCTATTAAAAGGAGTAAGAAATACCATCAAATCACTATGCACAAGCTCAAGTGGTGAAGAAGCTCTCATGGACATCCTCATAGGAAACATATCTTGGTGTTGTTTCCCTAATGCACAACTAGGGTAGACTACATTAAGACATGAAACTATAGGAAGACCCTCTACCATGTTGTGAATGCTCAACTCCTTCAAATATATATAGTTCAGGTGTCCAAATCTCTCATGCTAAAGCTGACTCTCAGAATCTGCATGAGAAACTAAACACATCCTTAGAGTAGGATTATCATCAAAACCCTCAAAATAGTAAAGTCAAGAACTATGATCAACAACACCCTAAGTAATGAGTGCATGTGGCTCTAATAAATCTCAAACTTTAGCACCCTATGGTGTGAAAGTCATTATCTTGCCCTGACCAGAATGGCAAATCTAATAAACTAAAAGTAAATTAGTGGTGATGTTTGCAACATATAATGCATCATTGATGTGACCACCATCTATTTGTATGTCTTCTCTCCCATTAATATAAATGAAGGAAGAATCTTCAACCTCAATGTTGGAAGTGAAACTCAAACCAAGAGATATAAAGGACTCCTTAGAATAAATCATATGGTGTGAAGCACTAGAATCTATAACCCAAAAATCTCAAATAGGTGACTATGATCTCCTAATAACATTAAGATCTTTTTTATGATCATGAGATGGAGAAGGAGATGAGATATAGATATTTTGTTTCCTAACGGCATCTTCTAAGACTTGCATTATCTTGAAACACCTAGACTCTTCATGATTAGGCACCCCACAAAATGAGCAAGATAGGTTAGACTTATACTTGGATTTGGAAGATGGTTTGGGTTTAGATGTAGAAGTGGTGGTGGGATTAGGTGCATTGGTGTTGGGTATCTTAGATGCATTTTGAGGTGGAGGAAGAGTGTTTTTCTTTTTACCCTTAGTTTTTCCCTTAGACTTAGGATGAGATGCCACTAATGCTTTTTGAGAGGTGGAAGACTCAAGGTGAGACAATTTAGATTCCTCCCTAGTGAGTCTCTCATAAAACAACACAAGATCAGTAATTTTGAATACAGTACCTAAGGCATCCATACTAGAGAAAAAGGTAGAGGCAAATATTTGGAAAGGGCCACTCAACTTTGATAGAATTAAGTAGACACACTCTTTATCCTTTTTATCTTGACCATTCCCCTTAAACTATGTCAATAAATGCTTGAACTTTGTGAGATAATCTACAATAGAATCAAAGTCATATGGGTTTAGTGAAGTGAGCTCCACTTCAAGTTGTAAGGCTCGCAAGTAGTCTAACTTCCTGAACAACCCTTGTAACTTAATCCATATTTTAAATGGAGTGTCACACCCATCAAAGTGAAATAGAAGACTATCACTCACATAACTCCTCATTAATCCCATACATTATTCAAACTTACACTGATGCTAATTTTTTTCAAATTCCCTCATGAATTGTGGTTGTGTTTTATTCATTAGGGACCATAATCCTTTGCACTTAATGATTGTCTCTATTCTAGGTCTCCATGTGTGGTAATTGTGTGTAGTTAACAAATCACAATAATCAATTCTAGATGTATTAACTATGTCAACTAATCACCAAGAGCAGAAAGAATGCAAAGGGTGCACAAAAAATAGCACTGAGACAACCCCCCCAAAAGATGTATTATAGGACCCCCCCCCCCAATTTGGCACTTTATAAAAGTAGTGTGTTTTTACAATTTGTTGAGACCAAGTGATAGCTAATCAAAAACATGCACTTTTAAAAAAAATATAACTCAAATTTGAATTATTGTTCAAAAGTTATAAGTGTTTCAATTTTTCATAAAAAATAGGTTAAAATAATTAAAATTCACTACAAACTAGATTTTTAGGCCAAATCAGAAAAGAACATGGGCATGTAACCACTCATTGAAACCATAATTTCACCATGGACTTAAAAAAGTCAATGAAAGTGAAAAAAAATTTAATTTACCTTGATAAGTGTGTAATCAAATTTTACTTACTTTTTGAAAGAGAAATACAACGTATTACAAAAAAAATAATGTTTTTCCAACTGTGGAAAGAGAGGAAAGTGGAGAATATTTTTTTGTTTTACCTTGGTAATTGTCTAAATTAGTTGCCTTCCACATAAAATGTAGATATATTCCCAAAAGGATAGCCTTGATAGTGTGTGGCAATCAAAAAAAAGGATTTTTTTTTTTTTGAAGGAGATAGTCTTCTCACCCACGCTTCACTATAGCAGTCTAATGATGCCAAAGTTGTATTTCAATATAGCATTCTGGTGAAAAACACAACAAATAATAAAAGAGACATGCCTTAGCTTTGGAAGAGAACTGATCCAATGCAACAAGTATATTAAAACACACTTCAACACCCAACTAACCAAGCTTAGATCAGATCTAGAAAAGAATAAAACATGCCACAGACTAGAGGTTCTACTAATAAGAGTTGTAATGCCACAGTAAAGAAGTTAAGCTTCCAACACCTCTTTCCAATTGTAGTTCTTCCAATGCTTGGATCTCTAGATCCTGTAGTTTCAATATAAATTAGACCTAAACCAAACAACTTGCTCAAAAAAAAATGCCATATCTAAAACAAACAAAAATATAAAAGGAACAAGATGCCTCCTTAGTAGACCTAGAAAAAAAAAATTCCTCACAAGTAGTTTCAATGCTCAGCAAGAAAACAAGGATTCTTTGCTTGAAAAAGACACCACTTTGTAGTTTTTAACACTTTAAGTCAACCTTTGGGGAGAAAATGATGATATAAATGTAATGGCAAAGAAACAACATATTTATTCATGTGAAAAAAAAATCCAACATCGTGATAAATACAACATCAAAAAAAAATGATGTCAAAGTTTCTCTTTTTGCCAATCAAAACTCTCCCAAACTCCACAACAAGACTTTCAGATCTAAAATCTCTAGAATAAGTGCAGAGTTCTTAACAAAACAAAGCTGATTAGATCTCTATGCTTGATCAAAAAAAGAGCTACTAAAACAAATATTAGCTTCCATAATTAGATCTTAGATTGAAAAGAAAATTTCTAAGGCTAGATCTGAAATAAAGAAATAAATCTAATGCCTAGCTTCCCTCTTTCATTATGTCAAAATAATGAAAAACTTTAGAATTTTTTATAAAACTTCAAAAACTCTAAAAAATGTACTGAGATCTTCTCTCTGCATTGTAATTTAAGGATGGTTGGAACTTCTTCAATGCTCTGGTAACATCTTAGGAATGGAAAAATCATTCCATGAGGCCAAGATCAGAAGTATTCACAACAAATAACATCACAATAGCTACTATATTCAGAATATGAGAATGATGAGAAGCTAGTACAAAGCACTTGCTTATATAGGCAGGGCAAAATAGAAACCTAGTTAATCTAACAAATGTGGGATAGAATAATAACCCACTACAAGACAAAATAGCTAGCAAGACACTAACAAACATGAGTAAACATATGAAATACTCTAACATTTATAAGGAGGAGGAGAATTCAGTAAGATAATATTATGATTTTAAACATTACTCTTATTTCATTTATGAATTTTATATTTTACATTCTTAATATAAGTTTTTAAAAAAATAGTATGAGGCTATAGTACTAAGGTACTTATAGAAAAATCCTCAACCCATCTTTAAAATGGAGGGAACCGCTTCATTTATAAACAAACTAAATAAAAAGGTGGTTACTATTTTCAAATTGTGTGGCCTAGAAAATAGGATGGAGAGAGACCTAGAGGATGTTTATATTGATTATGACATATCTCTTCACATGCAAATGATTCCCCTATCCACCCCTAACTGATATGTTGACATGGCCCCTGAGTAATATCTAGTCTCCTATGGTATTGTAAACATGCTCATTTGGTTAAATGATGTAGGGGATGCTTGAAGAGACTCAAATGGTAATTTTTATATAGATCATCTTCACCATGTGATCAGACACATTGCCAACACCAAATCCTTATCCCACCTTGACTATCTTATTTTTCCCCAAAAAAAATTAAAACATGCATTTAACCTCTTGTTATATGAATATGGATTGAATCTCATTGAGATGAATACCAATATTTACATGGGGTAGGATTTGATAAGGATGAGGATTGTGGCCTAAAAAAATAAAAATAAATCCCAATGGAAATTTATGCATGCCACCCATTATAACAAGGGGTGGTAAAAATGATTACAAAATTAGAAGAAAATGAAAAAGGGTTAAAGATAAAGGGAAAAAATGAGGATATCTCAAAGCCACCGAAAAGTGGATTCAAACAAATCATGTTACTTATCATGCATGCCAAAAGGGCCTTAAAAAGTGTTGCATAAATCTATACATTTTCTATCTTTTATCTTTATTTTAAATAATTTATTTTGAATTTACTATGTGTTTATTTTCAAATGACTAACGTAATTTTTTAAATATTTGTTAACATAGGGTATTTGAATGTAGACCAACTTAATAAGAAGTTCGGTACCTTAAAATGAACATCTTACAATAATATAACATCATGACATATGTAAGTGAATTAATTCCATTTAATTTTTTTAAACGTTACTTTTTTATCTTGTTCGTTATTTAGTTCTAAATGCTTATGTATTTTAAGGAATCCAACTTTAAAATCCTACCCCCTAATAATCACATACAAAGTGTAATGGAAGAAGATTGAGCAACATTTGTGAGACACATTGATGTCACAGAAAGCATCCAAATAATTATTAATTAACTATGCTTCTAAAAAATTTAATTAAATATAAGATAAAATTATAAGATTATGTTTTAGTGATATTTAATTTGGGTTTATAAATTTCAAATTAAGATATAATTTTTAAAATAATAGCTTAATTATTTGTATTTTAACTATGCAAGGAACACCGAGTGCCTCTCAAAATAATCCCCGCCATGTATGTTATTTGTAATATTATTATATTTAAATTATTATTATTATTATTTCATTTGTAATATAACATGTCTTTTTTAGACCATAAAGATATGTTTAATGAAAAAAGATGATGATAATGATGATGGTGGAGGTGGTCATGGTAGGCTTGCTATAGGATGTGATGATGATGATGATGATGATAATGTTGGTGACGATGAGGAAGAATAATAATAATAGAAATATTTTTTATTTTTTATGATGGGTTGATTTCCTTTTAATAGTCCTCAAACTATTGTTTAATAATTTTAAATTATTTTCTATAATAATGATTGTGGATATTTTACTTATAATATAGTCTTTTTTAATTTTTATAACGAATATGAGTTTGTAATTTATTTTAAGTACCTTCAAGAAATATTTTTTTATTGAAATTATTTTTTAAATTTTTTAGTGATTATCACTTCTTACCAGAGCTACCAATCGATCTGGGACACATCAAGGGGCTCAATCCCTGAGAACCACTAAACCAAGACAAACTACCACTATTATCCATTGAAATCATGAAGTCAATTCAAATGAGCACATCTAGCTTACAACCGCTCAACGAGATTTGAACCTAAGTGGGGTTGGGCATAACCAACCCACTTACCAACCCATCTAAATATCTTCAACAATTATTTTATAATATTTAAGTTTTAATTATTAGTCTTTAAAAAATCAATCAATTAATAGTATAATTAATGCATTATATTTAAATATTATTATTAGTCATTTGTATTTTTATAAATAAAACCAAATACTAAATCATAACAAATTTTTTAAACATCTTTCGATGCAACTTGCATCACCTAAAACATACCTTTATGCATCATGTGTTAGCTTCAACAATCTTCCCACCTAATATATGTATGTGTGTTTGTGTGTGTGTGTGTGTGTGTGTGTACACACATATATACATATACATATACATATATATTTGTGTGTGTGTGTGTGTATGTACACACACACACACACACACACACACACACACATGAAATAAAATTTAAAGTCTTGACACTTAATTGGCTAAAACTAAATTTTTTGATGCAAAAATCATTATTTTAAAAAACCTCCAAATCTAGCACTAAAACCATAACTAAAATGTTAGCGTTATACCCCAGTTTTCTTCACCCATCTTAGCATAAAGTGTGTTAACAAGTATTTTGCATTTGTATTTTTTTAGTGTTATTTTTACCTGATTATGTCACAAAAAGTGACATAAAAACATGATAATCTAATAGTGACACTAATGCAACATGTCATGATGACTATAGGATCCTCTATTGATAATACAAGACAATACATGACATAGAACATGCACAAGCACATACGTGTGCAAACATGTAGATTCAAGAATCGAGCACTTATAGGGCATGCAATATAATCATATAACTATCATATAAAACAACACAATGTATCCATGAAACATAACACACAAGATAAAACCTAGAACAAGATATGTATAATAAAATGTATAAAGCTCTATATGAAAATTGAAAGTAGAAAAAATAGTACCATAAGCCCACTAAAAAATATGCTCCTAATTATAAGTAGGCCCCCAATGTAAAAATGACCATAGGTGTGGGCATGATGAGGCCCCAAATCATCTATAAATCCATGATCACATGTAAAATATATGTCCTACATCTAACTCAAAAGATACTATGATAAGCACATGTGTAACATTTATAAGTAAACCTATAACATAGGTTATAGATATGCATGCCATGTAATAATGTATAGCTATGTAGCCAAAAATAAAGGCAAATAATTTATTTATTTATTTATTTTCCTTTTATATAACCATGGATGACTTAAAGGTTCAATATAAGATAGAAGAGGCAATGAAGTATCATTTGGTTCCTTATGTCTAACATCATGGTGTATAGGTAACTCTAGATTGGAATAAGTAATTATGAATTTTTGTTTCATAGGTATGTGAAGCTCAATGTCACCACTATCAATAAGATCTTGGATCTTAAATTCAAAACAAAGAATTTATTTATTGTATGACTGATGATTCTATAATAATCACAAAATAACTTTGAATCATATGTTCATAAAAAATGAGTCATATTATAATGTGTAAGATAAGGTAATACAATCATGATTTTATCAAGTAACATGTTCAATATTATGCTTTGACTATCCTTGAGTTTTATAAATTATCATGATTCATGATAATATGGCATAAGATTATTTGTATGTGTCATTCTATAATTATCCAATGGTTCATTATTATTATTTATTGGTGCATTTCTAGTGTTTAGACTTATAGTATGGTGAATAGAAGCACAATATGAAACATGAGTTTCATAGCTAAGTACACATGATTGTAAAATTTTATCCTTGTATCGTGACCTCATAAAAAATATGATTGTAATATTTATGGGCATAAAAAATCATTTTATTCTTGAGAGAATACATTAGACTTCTATTGAAATATATTGTTTCTCTAGATATTTTGGCTAATATATCAAATAATACATGTTACCCTTGAATATAATAATATAATCATGAATAAAATTATATTTACCTTGATTAAGGCATGGAATGCACTCATATTTAGAATGTGATTCCTTATTATTAATAAAATGTGTTAGGAAATCCCTCTTCTAATTTAAGGAAGATATGTAGAGAAGTAGTAGGTAGAGTGTAAAACCAATCTAGAGCATGATCCGTTGAGATTATATAGAATGTTTAATCAATAATCTATTTTTAGCACCAAATTTTCCAAGATAATCACCAAGGTACTTAAGGTGTAAATAAGTATTTACATACCCATAAAATAAGAAAAACTTGTGCATAGTAAAAGCATAAAGGGGGAACATCAATAATCTTACGCACTATAGGTTGGCAATTTATAGCATTAGAATTTTCAATAATTGGATGCAATAAACTTGAGAGATAAATTTTTTACTTGTCTTTGTAACTCAACTATTACATGTATCTTAGTAATTATCTCATGGTTTGGCAGAATTGAACTATGAAGAGGTACATTCAAAGGTTTAATCTTGTTATTGGTTTCAAACATAGGAGCACTAGAGTTGGAAGGAGGAGGAGAATAACCATTATAAAATATAGGAACATTATCTAATACACATGAAAAAAATTTACTAGTTACTTATTTAAACATTTCCATAATTTTATCAATATGATAAGGTCTTCCATAGCATATATTCTAGCATTTTCAATAAATTCCTTACTATATTTTGCATTCATTTATTTTATATTATCATCTTAAGAGACATCTTTATCAATATGGAAATTAAAGGAATATAAAGATAACTATTATCAATATTTATATTCAAAGATTCATTTTAAACATTTACATTCAAGGAAAATGGAAGGACACAACATGTTTTAAATTTTTATTTGAAGGAAGAGTAGGATTACTATCATTTTCAACATTTGTATTCAACAAAAGAGTAATAAGTTTTTTTAAAAAAATAAGAATCTACATTCAAGGAAATAATTTCATTCACAATATGTTATACAAAAGAATCCACATTGTTTTGCATGCATTGAGGTTTAAAATAAATTTTCTCTAGGCTACTTTTCTTAAGATTAACACGTCATTCCTTATTAATTATATTTTCATCCCATAATCATTAAGACTCATATAAATACAACCAACACCCAAGGCATTCATATCATTTACATTGTCATGGAAACTTAATTTCTCTAATTTCTCTTATAAATCATCATAACTATACTAAGCATAAGTATTATCTTCTACATCATTATGAAAATACATGGAATTCATAGAAACATTTTTAATATCTTAAAAAAATAGATTCATGGAGTGATCCATCATATGTATCCATGTATTAGAAATATATGCAAAATAAACTAGAGCTAATGATATTGTAATAATAAATCAAAACCATAGATCACTCATATTTGGAACAACCACAACACAAAACACTAGAGAAAAGGAAAACGTGAACCCTAAGGTTGATATGTTTGAAAATAATAGGATTCATTAAAATGTTTTATAAAAAGGGTTCACTAGTGTTAAAAACACTATGTCAATTAAGTAAAACAATGGCACAATGTTATTAGGGAAACACAAAGCATAAGTCACACACATTTTTATTATCATGTGAAAAGTGTAGGACATAATGTATTTTGTATAACATATGGTCTCATTTAGGATAATGAATCATATCAAAGTTGAATGGTTCCTTTGATCTTGTAAATGAAAGGTCAAGAAAACAAAGAGTCGTAATCTATTTGCAACATTATATATACTCTACTTTTGTAAAAGAAAAGGTTAAAATGTAATAAGGATCTATATATGGTGACTCTTTGATGCAGTAATATTTTGTCAAATGTATTTTGTATGTGTATAAATATTACTTTAATTAATCATGTATTCCTTGCAAATGAACATATTCTTACTTTATGTCTATCTCTAAATTCTTTAAAGGATAAAATTTTAATAAGTGCACATATGTTAATGGTGAACAAGAAGAAATCTTGGTGTATGAATATACATTATGTTTAGCCTCATTCTGTTTATAAATTCATATAATTATTTAGAGTCCCATCATAACATCCACATAATACAACAACTAACATGTTTTAATGAGTTATTCTAAGGACCACTAGTAATAATTGTTCCATTGTTAGGACCTAAATATGTTGAAATGGGTACCTAGTCAAAGGGACATTGAAAGTTTGCTATATGCAAGAATACATAATTTTGCAAAGGAATAAGTCATAAGAATAGAATATTTTATAAATAATATAATTTTTTAACACATCCATGAATAAATTTATGAAATATATTGGTGTGAGTTGCATGATTTGTGAGCAGCATTTCTTTCTAGAATTGAATACATTACTACTTTAGACCATGAGAAACAGAACATTTTATGTGGAAAAAATAAAATCTAGAATATTTCACAACTTAAACATTGAATGGACCCATGTGATTAACCATTGGGTGAATATTACAGTTGACAAGTACATTACAAAATCATTTTTCAAGGGTATATTACATTTTAAGCAATTTATGACTTGTTTCTTAAATGGTTCATAGGCAAGTTTTTGAAGTGACTCCATATGTTGTTATTGATATGTTGGTTGTGGAAAAGGCCATGGTGACAATTCCAATCAATATGGAATAGCTGATTAGGGCACTATGGGGGTGCAAACTAGATGGAGTTGAATGAAGAATAATTGAGCTAAGGAACATAAACCTAAGCCCATAGACTGGACAATAGAGAGAAGTAAAATGATAAAGTAATTTTTGGGTTTCAAATAGATTTGCACAAACATAAAAGATGGAACAGGTAAATTTGTGTATTAAATTTAAGGACACAAGTAGCTACAAGTAGGATTGTAAATAAAATAGGAGGAACTAGATCTTTAGAAGGGGAATCCAAAGCTGAAGTTCAGTAAACACTAGAATAGAATGAAGGGAATGTATAAACCATATAAAAAATAGAAACCAACTAGGGATTGGAAAGTAATCCAGAAATAGAAGAAGGAAAAGATTGGATACACCATGAAGAGATTTTAAAAGGGAAGTTAAATCAACTTAGTAATAGATTTATAGAGTAGTTATGGAGGTAGTGATTGTATGTGTAAGAAGTAAGGATGCATTTTAAAGAAGTAATGATGAAATGCAAGGTCATTTTAGGTTTAAGAATGGGTCTGATATGTAATCCAAACATGGTTCATGGTTCATTCATGGGAGTAGACTTGATCTAATGAATCTATGCATAATTTAACTTGTGTTCCTTTTCCATTTTAATTATTTTATTATTATAAAAAAATATTTAACTGTTCTCTTTTTGCAATGAATAATTTGTTTTGGGATATCATATCAGACCCATCTCCCATATATAAGGACTAGATATTGGGTTTCAATATAGCTATATGTTAGGAGTTAGGTAATTGTTTTATTGAAGTTAGAATAATTAATTTATGTATCACTGTAATTTTACCTTAGCAAAACCATAATAAAATAAAGCCAATTTGAAGAAGTAACTTGCCTATAACTAAGAGAAGTCAATCTCCAATATAAAGGAGGCAAGGTCCACTCACATGGATCTGGTAGCCTAATTTCTCATTCGTTAGTATTAGTTTTATTTTTGTATTTTTTATGCATATATTTATTATTTCCTATTGAGTATGTTATTTATATGATTTTTTATGTGTATAAGCATCTTCCATTTTTGTACATTTAACTCATCTAGTGTGGGAAGATTCCAAAATAGTCTTGATTTCCTTTATGCAATTTCCCTTTCATGCAACTACGATTTTATTTCCTAACATTTCCTTTCTGCAAGTGTGTTTCTATTACACATTGATTAGGACCCCAATATTTAAGAGAGACTAGTACCACACATATATTTCTAACATATTACTTAAGTAAATGGACCCAAATTGATAATTTAATGAAAGTATCATAATCAATAAGCCAAGTCACTACCCCTCTGGATTCTATCTCTCAGGTCATACACACCATAACATCAAGTTTAATCGGGGATTTTATTATGCTAATTATTTTGGCCCTATTTCCAAGGAAGGTGTCAAGTATTATAATCTTGAGAATGTTGGGTTAAATTTCTTGCTTTCATATATTAATTTCTTGATTTCCTATATTAATTATTATTTTAATAGATTAATTTTTTATTTACCTAGATTAATTTACTACTTTATAAAGTAAATTTATTTTTGGCATAGGTAGAGATTCAAGATCAAAAATTCCCACCTTTTCACTATAAACTAGGGAATCTCATACCTTTTTTCTATCTCTGCATGATATATTACTAATTAAGAACATTCATAATTTTTCCCAAAAAAATTGACTCTATGTAGGGAAAAGCATATGGCTAATAAAATTAAAGTTGGGGGAGTTTTAGTTGAAAATATTGGTAATGATGATGCTAATATGGTTATATTATATCGATATATAACATCCATTAAATCCATGATCAAATAAATCCAAGAGAAGACCAAAAATTTATAATCTCCAATTAACACATCAAAAACATGGGATAGATATACAAATCAGAAGTTACTTGAACTTGTTAGCAAAAACCAGCATGCACCAACTTCAAATATAGAAATACAAGCACTTTTTGAGGAAGAAACCCCTAAAAAAACCAAAATATATACTACTGCTAACTTGTGGCAATGGAAACATATGCACCTATTGGTGTAGACCTACTTGTACATTTTATCCATCTATTTTAGGTAAATAATAAATAATCTACAATAGATGGTATTGCATGTGATGCACTTATTGGTAAAGAAACACAAATCTTATCCATTTTTAATATGAAAATACCTAAGCTTCCTAATAATAATAGACCTGAAACAATCACTTCCATATAAATGCCTGAACATGTTGAATAAGAATAACATATAGCAAGCATTTATATAGAAACATCTAAATCTATTGACAAGGAATGGTATGCATCTAGTAATGAGGAAAATCAATTTGTAGTAATTTTTACATAAATAAAAATACCATAGATTATATGGGTAGAGGATATCAATCAAATATAATTGATTGGGTACAATTTTAAGGTGAATTAAAAAAGGAAAATTTGGAGCAAATTTATTTTTTGGTGGAGAATTTAAGGTCCACAAAAGAGTAAAAATGTGTCTAGCTTCAGGGGATCCACCCCTTGACCTTTTCTAGTATCACTTCAAAGAGCACGCTATGGGAGTTATTCATGGACCCCACAAGGGGTGTTACCTCTTGACTTCATCGGGGGTTTCTTCCACTAGGCCCCTATTTTTAGATTTCAAAACCAAAGAATAAAATGGTGGGGGAACTACACTGATAAAAAGAAACATTTTTATGACTCTTATACCCATAAAATGTAGTTTAAATGTTTTTTTATAAATGAATATTATTTTTATATCTAAACATGAGAATAAATAACAAGAATTCTATGAGGAAGAGTAAATTTTTCAAGAAAATTTGGCAGAAGAAAGGTTGTTTATTCATCTCCTTGATTATTGTAAATTTGAGACTTAGTGTAAATGTCAAGATATTTGGTTAAAAAAGGAAAAGACACAAGCTATACAAAGTGTAAATGAAGGAGAACAAGACTTATTTTAAGGTAAAGGGGGATATTGGCCACCATTGCAAAGAGAACTAGGTATGCCTAGAGAACCATTTTTATCTAATTTCTATTTTCATGGTTATGTTTTTCTTCTTATTATGCACTTCATGCTTGGAGATACACCCCCCAACATCTGAGTATTTGATAAACCATTACCAAAAACCACCTATCCATTGGCATTGGTACTAAGGCCAATCATGGCAACGACCATCCCAAACCTAATAGCCATAATAAAAAGTTGAGTTTTAGAATTAACCACCATAGGACTGCTTGTCCAAAACACCCAATAACCTATTTTATCCTTTAAGTTGAAATAACATTATTAATCAATCAACTTGTGTGCCCTTTCAATCCACTAACTTGGTTGTGTCAGCTAAGATTTGATGGTTGATTTTGTTTAATTACTTAATTTTTCTTAACTTGCACATAGCATTGGCAACAAAATGTCTTATCCAATTTGAAATAACAAAATGATAACACAACTCACATACCAAATAAACTCAATAGATTCCATATTCATTCAAAGAATGAAGGATAACTTTCACATCAATCATAATAAATAGACCATATAAAGTAAGTATTCAAAACAATAATAAAACATTTTGTTTCTAAAAATGAGCCAATCCTTATAGCACTAGGAGTAGTGGAAAAATAAATTAAATTACATTACGAATAAAGTATTTGACAAAAATATGATACTGTATTATTTTAGGTTAATTCATTTAAAAGGAGATTAAAAGTTTATAAACTTTTATGGGTGGTTATGGGATGTAACCGATTCTTGTGAACCAACTAACCTTAACAAGATAAAGTAAATTAATTTACTAACAAATCAAAATAAATAATTAAAGATACTTTGGATCATATGACCCAACAAACACCCCCTTGATATAAAAGGTATATAATAAAAACACCAAATCGATGACCCTAAAATCATCAAGGAAACATTAAAGTTACTATAATTGGTGTACTATACATCCTAGTACTAACCAAAACTAAAGTTGCTTCATATATAAGCCTTCCTTATTATTTGTGGCATAAATGGTTGATGAACATGATCAAGGCATGCTCATCCCCTGTGATCTTGATGCAGATCTTGCACAAGTTCATTTAACTAATCCTTGATCAAAGAAACGCTTTCATAGTCATAGGCTAAAGAAACCAATCATCATGCAAAGAAATGGATCACTATACTAGTTTGAGAATACAAAAGCTTTTACCTTGAGCATAAGAACCTCCTAATAACTCTCAATACCCCTTAGTCACTATTTCCAACACTTTCATTTCATTTATACAACTCTGCTTATGCTAAACTCAATCTTTTTATCCTTTTCTTCATAAAAAATGGAATTATATGGAAAAATACTATTATTATTACTTCTTAAGGTTATATTCTCTCTTATCCTATTATAACACACCTATGTGTCAATTTTCATGACCTACCTCACTCCCTAGGTCCACTTTCACTCTTGTAGTCTTCCAAATTAGGCCTCTTTTATCCCTTTCTCAATTCCTCTAGATATAAAATGTACAACCTAGTCCATACATGTTTTTAAGTGACTAAATCAGTTATTTCACTTAAAAACATGCAAGACTACAAATTTTGAAGATTTTTCAATGGTTATTTTTCTCATAATGGATGAAACCATAATCTAGGGCTTATTAAACCCTATCACAGGCTGAGGGTGTAAATAAATGCCTATAATGAAAAATAAATGGTTTCTATTCAAAAAAAATTTTAATTTAAGTCATTATAGTCATAATAAAACTTTTTCATTTAATAACCTTGGTCTCATAATGCTCAGATCAAATTCCAACAAGAAAACTCAGTCATTTTTTATTGTATTCTAATGGCAAAAAATAGGGTAAACAAGGGTTTACCAATCTTATAAACATTCCAAAGATTACAAAACATTAAATGAGGTTTTCAACATCTTATATGACTATTCTTGATATTTTACAATCTCTTTTGGATCAATCACACGTTTCAACATAATAAACTCAGTACACAGAATTCTTGTTTTCTAAAGACTACATGTTCCAATGACTATTGTCTATAACCAACCTAGCTTAACAAAGTTTTAAAAATTATACATGTAAAATATTATTACCACAAAATATACAATGTGTCTCAAATATCATATTCTCCACATAACTCAATACCAAGGGATCAATACTCAGATCATAGATTGAACAGGATTGTATAAGCTTATACTCTGTTGATAGATTTAACTGTCTCAAAGAACAATGTCCTTTTGCCACTCAGTAACCTCCTCTATTTTCAAATTGGTAAATATTATTTTATCACTATATATATATATATATATATATATATATATATATATATATATAAACAATCAATTATACTTCTTACCACATGAAATATTCAAAAGCACAATAACATCTGTTTCAACCATACTATTTCAATGTACTCAACATTTCAATAACGTAGTCCTCTTATTCATCAACTTTCACTATTTAAATATCCATTATTCATCAAATTCAAATGTAATTCACTATCCCATGCAAAAAATAAATCTCCCAAACCTACTCCAATGATCATAACTAAACTCTTGGGTTTCTCCCATGTTGGGGTCATTGAATTTACATTATAATTTTCATGTTTTTCCAATATGACCATGCATATAGAATAAATAAGATATTTAAGACCTTTTCATAGTCTTTATACTTATTTTACATGTTCCTACACCTTTTCACCTTCCCAAAATGCATGGAAATCCTTCAACAAGGCTTGAAAAAACAAATTTTGAAATAGTGACATTTTGGAGGGAAAATCCATAATTCAAATTTTATACAAGTTTTGATAACCTAAATCACACCTAATACAAAATTAGGACCTATATCACTTACTAAACACCTAAAATACTACTTAAATCCAAAATTTAATTCATTTTGGGGTCCTTATAGCATGCCCCTGCATCATATTACCAAGCTGAAGAAATTTTGTCATAGGTGTCAACTTGGTGTATGCTCCTCTTTAGTTGCATTGTACCTCATAATAGAAGGTTTCTACTGCTACATGCCTCTCATAGAGGTGAACATGTTCATGGGCCCCATAGTTATTCCTCCTCTATTTCATCTTCTTCAATGGTGTACCTACACATGCAACCAAAATGTTAAGAAAAATATAGCTATTATCAACTGCTACTTGTCTTGAGTGGGTATACCATACTTCCACTCCTTCAAATTTACCCATCACAACCTTGCTTCCATAATACATTGCTTCTAAAAAAAAAATTTCTTCCTCCTTCATCCATTATCCTTGTTTGGTATGCTTCACCCTATGCATATCAATGTTTTTTTCCTTTCATCTACATACTTGCACAATTACTTGGTTTGCTATGGTATATCATCTTCATAACTATCCTTTACCTTCTATATACACAAGGATTTCATATTCCCATCCAAATTCTCATTCTCTTGACTTATCACTCTAATAATATTGCATTCATTAGCTATCCTACATGGACTTGTTGTACACTGCTTAGATTTTTTTCATCTCTTTCCTTTGCAAGACTCTCGCTCATGCATATGAGCTTGCCTATCACTTCTTCTATGAAATCACAACTATAAATCTTTACCAAATGTTGAGACAAACTTTCAAATAACTCATTCACATACTTTCTTGAAAAAATATTACTTGACAAAATTTCACACTCCTCATCTTGGACTGCCTCAATCTCCTTGGGTTGTTCTTCCAGCTTCATCCTATTTCTGCACCAACTTCTTGTAACATGTAACTAATACTTTAAAATAGACACCAACAACTTTGTCATCATTCTTCAAAGGTAGTAATGTATGCTTGATTCCTTTGTGCTCTAAAGAATAGGTATTTTTCACCCCATCATGACTAGTTAACGTATCAAACTACCAAGGCCTTCTTAGTAATACATGAAAAACATCCATGGGGATGATTTCACACATTACTTGATCCTTATAGGTTACAATATGAAAATATATAAAACATTGTTTATTAACAAACACATGATATCCCTTCTAAAGCCAAGAAACCTTGTAAAGTGTAGGGTGTGGTAATCTTTTGAAACCTAACTTACTTACCATCTCATTTGAAACTAAGTTGTATGTGTTTCCTGAGTCTATTATCATCTTACAATATTTACCATGGGACTTACATGTTATTCTGAAGAGTTATTTCCATTGAACAGGTTCTTTCTCCTTTGGTGGCTTCAACAATGTCCTCCTCATCAAGAGTGACTCTCCTTATTCAGGTGCCTCTATATGTGAATTATATCTAATAATTTTTTCTTCTGTCGTCTACACCATTTGATTTATTCTCTCATTTCTATAACTTCTTTTTTGTTGCTCCTTTGGACACTCCCAATGCTTATGACCTACATACTTATTAAATTTGAAGAATTTTCCTATGAATTCACTAGTCCCTCTTCCTCTAAATTCATATTCACCTCTATAAAATGGCTTCCTACCTCTATAACCACCTCTTGGCTATGTTTCATATCTTTGTGCACTACTTTCACCTTCCTCATATGCATTCTTATTGTCATACTTTCCTCTTCCTCTCACTTGCTTACCTATTCCTCTTACTTGTTGTGTATACCTTCTTACCAACTTCTCCTCATATTTCAAGGCTGCTTGATAGGCTTCTTCAACTATTTTCAAAGTCAATATACTGATCTCATCTTGTATGTAAAATTTGAGACCATACAGGTACCTTGTTACCTTCTCATCATCCTCTTCCAAGCGTCATGTTCTGATTGTCAATCTATGAAACTCTTATGTATACTCATTCACTAAATGATCCTTTTATCTAATATTATTCAATATCCTAAACAAGTGTGTATGGTATTCCTTAGGCATAAATTTTCCTTCATCTTCATCACCATCCTATCCCATGACTGGATCTTTGTCTTATCTCTTCTCCTTATCTCTTCCTAGATTCCATCCCACCATAAAAAGCATGTCATCTCAATCTTGTGACTAAAAATTTAACCTTCTTAGTGTCATCCACCTCCTCATACTCAAAATACTTATCCATGGATGCTATCCAATCTACCAACTCATCCACATTAAGATTTCCTTCATATATTGACACATCTAGCTTTGGTTTTAAACCCATCTTCATCATGGCTTTGATTAATCTTTCCTCCACTCTATCTTCTATTTCTTCCTCCTTATCTAATCTATGATATTCCTCTTCTCTATCAATTTCATATTCATCTATGACCCTTCTTCTTTGAGCTATCTCCATAGTTTCCATTCTTGCCTGCATATTCCTCATCTCAATGACCAAATTTACCGTATTTTGTTGCATTCTCTGAGCTACATTAGGTTTCCTTTGTATTTTTACCATTTTTTCCTCTTAATATTATCCTATGAGCATCCTTACACTCTGACACTAAATGATTCAGAACTTGCATAATTTCCTCTAACTAATCCTTGATCAAAGAAACACTTTCCTAGTCACAGACTAAAGAGACCAATCACCATGCAAAGAAATGGGTCACTATATTGGTTAGAGAATAAAAAATATTTTACCTTGAACATAATAACTCTAAATTCCCCTTGGTCACTATTTGCAACACCTTTCCTTTCACTTATGGAACTTTCCCTATGCTAAACTCAATCCTTGCAGCCTTTTCTGCCTAAAAAATGAACGTGTATGTAAAAATACTAGTAGTATGACTTTCCAAGGTCATATTCTCTCTTATCCTATTATAAAACACCTATATGTCAATTTTCATGACTTACCTCACTCCCTAGGTCCACTTTCACTCTTGTAGCCTTCTAAATTGGGCCTCTTTTAGCCCTTTCTCAATTCCTCTAGCTAGAAAACATACAACCTAGTCTATACAAGTCTGGAAGTGACTTAATCAGTTATGGCACTCAAAATTATGGAAGACTAAAAAATTTGAATATTTTTTAAGGGTTACTTTTCTCACAATGGATGAAACCCTAATTTAGGGCTTACTAAACCCTATCACAAGCTGAGGGTGTAAATAAATGCCTATATTAAACAAGAAATGGTTTAAAGTCAAAAAAATTGTATATTTAGGTCTATATAGGCATAATACAAATTTTTAATTCAATAGACTTAGTCTCATAATGCTCAAATCAAATTCCAACAAGAAAACTCAGTCATTCTTGATTGTATTCTAATGGCAAAAAATAGGGTAAGCAAGGGTTTAAAAATATTGTCAACATTCCAAAGATTCCAAAACCTTAAATTAGGTTTTCAACACCTTATACAACTAGTCTTGATCTTTTACAAAATCTTTTGGATCAATAACATGTTTCAACATAATAAACTCAGTACATAGAATTCTTATTTTCTAAAGATTGCATGTGCCAATGACTATTATCTATAACCAACCTGGCTTTAAAAAGTTTGAACAATTATATATGTCAAATAATATTACCACCAACTATCCAAACATGTCTCAAATCTCTTATGCTCCATATAACTCAATACCAAGGGATCAATACTCAGATCACAGATTGAATAGGATTGTATAAGATTATACTCTATTGACATAATTGACTATCTCAATGAACAATGTCTTTTTTACACTCAATAACCTACTCTATTTTAAAATTATTAAATATTATTTTATCATAAAACAAAATCAATAACAATAAATGATACGTCTTACCACATGAAAGATTCAAACACACAATAGGCTTTGTTTCAGCCATACCATTTCAATGTACTCAACATTTCAATAACATAGTCCTCTTATTCATCAACTTTCACTATTTACATATCCATTCTTCATCAAATTTGAATGGAATTCACTATCCCATGCAAAAATTAACTCTCCAAAAACTACTCCAAGAAGCATAGCTAAATTCTTGGGTTTCTCCCACATTGGAGTCATTGAATTTACATTACAATTTTCATGTTTTTCCAATATGACCATTCCTATAGACTAAATAAGATATTTAGGACATTTAAATAATATTTATACCTCTTATACATGTTCCTACACCTTTCCACCTTCCAAAAATGCATGGAAATCCTTCAACAAGGCTTGAAAATTCAAATTTTCAAATAGTGGCATTTTGGAGGGAAAATCCATAATTCAAATTTTATGCAACTTTTGCTAACCTAGATCACACCTAAGACAAAATTAGGACCTATATCACTTATTAAACACCTACAAGACTATCAAAAGCCAAAATTGAGTTCATTCAGGGTTGATTATAATATGCCCCTACATCAGATCATCATATCGTACTATAGTAGAACATGATCAAGGCATGTCCAACTACATTGATCCACATAAGGCTCCACCCAGAATCCCATCAAAGTGGCCACCCCATACTATGTATGGCACATCTTCCTAATTCCCAACAAACATTGATGACATTTGCTCAACATTTTTAGTGCTATCAGCCCCTATCAACTCATACTGTCACTAATGACTAATCAAGGACCAACCAATGTTATATCTTCTCTCCCTATCAAGAAAGAGGTGAGAAAATATGCTACAAGATAAACAAAATCAAATAATCATGCCTCCTTTGTGTCATGAATATCAGGTATAGAAAGCCAAAAATGGAACTAAAAGCAAGAACATAAGCCAAAAATTACCATTCAAGCATTGAACCCAAACTCCAATAGAATAGCTAACTAGAGAAGGGTAATTATCCTCCAACCTCTAGTGTGACACTTACACTTATTCAATCACAATCATCCTGAGAGACTTGTAAAGAATATTGTGTTTATTGATATCATAAATAATAGGTGTCATGAAAATTATCATTTTTAAGGTGTCAATTTTCACTGATAATGCACCTTTATACATCATTGAATAGATTTATCACAAAAACCATAGATTAAAGCTTTAAAACATAACATAAATCATTCTATTGTATCCAAAATATTTAAAAACCTATAGTTTGATTGGTCACATGATCACCTTTACATAAAATAATGACTGGTCAAAAAAAGTATCATAATACAATGCTCACAATGTCGAATGCAACCAAAAAGATAGCTAGCTTTGGAGGTTTTGAACTCTTATCCTCTCTTATTATAAGTGACTGATAAAATTTAATATCCAACCTTCCTTCAAACAACTTGAGAACACAAATGATAAATATTCTATATATCCTTTCTTTTCTAGATTATAATTAAAAATACTTTGGATCATACAACCCAACAAACACTTGATCCCCCTCCATTCATAATTAATATTGTATCACTAAAAAAATATGATCACACAATCTAGTCTTTCTAAAAAACTAATTTTGTAAATAAATTAAAGAATGTTTATGTCTACATGTTAATATGGATTCATGGGAATAATTTTAGTAGCATATTACTACATCTCACTTAGATACACCCACTAATATTTAACTGTACAATCAAATTCATCCAATTTGCAGTCACCCATAGTCACTGATGTAGCTCACCTATAGCCATTATTATAGCTTTCTACAAATTATTTTGCAAGGTTGTTGTGGATTAAGACTGATTAGTGCCAAAAATATTTAGAGGTCATAACTAAAGCTTGCATAAGTTTTATATTACTAAAATGGTCATTTCAAAATAAAATTTCTCTAATAATTTATTATTTATGCATGCACCCACCCAACCCTCATGAAGGACAAAATAAAACCCTTTGACTAGATGACAGGGGCATTTCCCAATATACTAATTAGTATATTACCATCTTTGACTACACTAATGAGCATTAAATATATATACATCCATTTTTTTCTTCTATATATAAAATATATCAATAAATCAACCTATTTGTATCATTTTCTCTCCAACATTTTATTTTTCTTATTATATAGATCATCCCAACTATAGGATCTTCATATCCTATTGCAGATGCTAATGATTTCAATCAATCTTTCCACATTAATAACCACATTGTCTATTTTTGAAATCTTTCTCCTTGTATATAAATACATAGTACACCTCCTAGTGTGATAAATGTTGGGATTTGGGGAACCCACATGATCTAATGAAATTTTTCAAAAAACTTCACATCACCTAGAGGCCACCACTAATAATCATATGACATGATAGGTAAACTCAATAGGCATATTTCTACTGAAAAACTAGATACTACTTCATAATTTTATGCATATAGACAACCAAAATGAAATTTATACAAGTGGTTCAAAAGTTCAAGGATATTAGATAATGGAACATAGAGGCTTTGTTGTTGATTTTATTAGGATTTCCTTCTTCATCAATAAACATCACCTCTATTTGTATCACTATGGAAAAAAATGTAGATACTCAAAGTTTTAGATTGATTTAGGAGTTGTAATTGACTATGGTATATTAGTTTCCTAACCCCTCCTTCCTATTATCATTTCATCAAAAAAATAAAAAATTCAAAAAAAAAATAGTGATGAAATTCATTGGGCATTGGTGATAGTCTTAGCTTGAAAACTAATTTGTTGGTTGACCAAGTACTACATAAAAATATTGACTAGAAAACCAAATTATTTGTGAATCAAAGGCACACAAAAAATGAATGAGTAATTGTAAATGTATTATTTATTTTACAGCCATTTCTATCTTTTTGCAGACATGTTAAGACTCTATATTTAGTTTTCAATTATTAAATGTGCCTGCAGTAATATCATTATCACTAAAAATGCTACAATATTTATATTGTTAGGGGGTTTTTAGGATCCATGGTCCTCAATTTCATGTTTTAGATTCCTAATTACCCTACTACAAAGTGTTATCACCCATTTTAAGGCTACCAATTCATGTTTTCACCTTGATTATGTGGTCTTGTACTCTCTCAACCTAACAGTTGCAAGTCCCCAATTAGCACCTATAGCCACTATTGTCTAATTGTATTTTAAAATCCACTACTAAGTTTGATCCTACAACCACTCCCACCAATTTGATATCCAATTTTTGATGCCTTGACATGTTCCTATCACTTATGTATTCACTATTTATCTATTCCTAAGACATCTGGCAAGCATATTATTTCATTATAGGGATATTTTGGTTGTTCCATTAGAATTTTTTACTTCATTGAATTGAAAATCCCCATAAAAATAATAGGGATTGTTTCAATTTTTTTAGATTCTTTATCTTAATAACTTTGACAAGACTCTTTTTAGATTTCAATTATCTTACATATCATACTCTTCATTTGGAATATTTGGTTGTTGATTTTATTAATTGTGTGCTATTATAGACCGATACCAACAACTACCGATCAACTCCCTAAGCCTTCTTTTATGACATGTGACTTTCATATTTCATTCCTTCTCATCACCTTCCATTTGTCTTGAATTACTTCCCATACCCTTCCACATCTCACCTAATATATATTTTCTCCCACTTTACACCTTGATCTCATCTTGCCATAATCCATTACCACCCTATACTATGTTTTTATCCCCTAACAATTCATTTCCTCTCTTATTCCACTAGAATACAAGTGTCACTTTTGGTAGGGGAGAGGTAAATAAATTGTATTTGTTTCTTTAAGGTGAAATGGTAGTAAAGTCTAAAATTGGGGGGAGTGATTTCATATTGTTATAATACATGTAGTGAGGCATAAATATATTAGTATTCCAATCATTGCATCATATCTTGATTAATATAAATCTCTTTTTATGGGTCATTTAGGACACCAACTTAGGGGCAAGTGGTCACCTAACTAGTTTCTCTTAAAAGGAGGTTCATAAGGTCTCCCTGAGGTCTATTATTATTGGGTCACAACATACTATATGACCTATTTGCTTTATACAAAACTATTTATATATAAGGGGCCTTTGTTGGTTCTAAAATTTCAATGGTATTTTATTTAAATGGGTTTTAGAAGATTTATGCAGTCTTTTTCCATGATATGGGTTTTGTTCACTATGATAGAAACAAAGAGCATATGCATTTTTCAGTTTGCCAACTAAATGAAATAAATGTTTCTAGGTTTTGTTTAAATGAGTTTGCACCCAATTGTAAAGGGTTTATTACATGCATTTAATAATTTAGAAACAATAATAGAATATTATTCATTACATTTCATTCAAACATTCAACGGTGTAATTACAAGAATGAGATAGATTTTGCAATAAAAAATAACAATAATAATGGATTGCATTCAAACCTTGGACTAACCAAATTTATAAAAAAAAAAGGGAGGGAGAAAGAGAATAAAATCCTACTATAAACAAAGATGAATCTCAAGTTTTTGATTGAATTCAACACCATAAATTAATCCCTCATTTGATCAACCAATCCACGACCACCACAGGGATGATATGAGAGTCTAAGGAGAATAAAACTATGAAAAAAATATGAATGATAACCATTCAATGTACAAATCACCAATAAAACTCCTACATCCTTCCATTAATTAGGATATTCATGTTGATATTAAAAATAGAGTTGATTGTGATCGATCAAATCAAAATTTCACCAACATAATTGTAGGACAACAAGAGAGAGTAAGAAATTAACTACAAAATCATAAAAGAGGTGGTCGGTCCAATATTTCTATAGGGAGGAACAATGATCCAACCCTTAGAATGGCTCCAATTTGACAATTTATAGCAAATCTTGGTCCATGGAAGGAAAGGAGTTTCCCTCCAAAACTTCTCCTTTGACTTTATTTCCCACCACTTTTCTCCAATCAGCACTTTATGCTTGTAAAAAGATAAAAGCAAAGTTAAATACTCTAATTAAAAGGCTCCAAAAAATAGTTCACTAAAATGTGAATAGATTTTAGCACAAGTAAAATTTATCAAAATTGAAAAGACCAAAATGACCAGGTTGGAATGAGATTTCTTGTGACGTAAGCGATTCAAGAAACTAACACTCAAACGAAAAGATATCTAAAAAAAATAACTCATGCTCAAAAATTTCCTCCAAGACATAATTAGGCTTTCATGAATTTGAAATACACTTTTTAAAATTGAAAATAATATTATTATTTTTTTTAAATTAATAAATAATAAATTAATTAAATTTTAAAAAGTTTAACGAACTTTAATTAAATTAATTTAAAACTAGTTTTAAAGAATTTAATTGATTAAAATTAAATTAATTAATTAATTAAAGTAAACTTAATAAAACCTAAATAAAAATAAAATAAAATAAACATATGGGGGGGCACACTTACTTAATCGAACATGGGAGCTTGATGGCCAAAGCCATTGGCTTGCTTACCATGTGGTGGGGCCAAAGCCCTTCTACCAAGACCTTGTTGACCTTGAAAAGTTGACTAACAAATAAAAAATTCCTTCCTCCCATGTAGACCTAGGTAGAATTTGACACCCAATCAGCATTATGGAATACAATGACCTAAGTCTTAGACTTATTTAGGGATTCCACTCCAAATAACACAACAATGCCTTAGCTGATGGAAACAAAGACCTAGGAAGAAATCCTAGCTAGATTAGCATTAGAAGATAATTAGCATTCCAAGATCGATGCAATCAAGTCAAAACATTTAATTACTAAAAGAAGGCGATGATTTATCAAAGCTAAACCAAATTAGAGATAGAAATCTAAGTCCAAAATGTAAAGGAATTAATAATATTCGAACCCAAAGACCCATTCAAGCTTCATCTTTGGTAGACCTATTCGAGATTATGAGCAAGTTTTTTTTATATTTTCAATGCATGAACTATGTTATCAAAAACTCATTGTTGGACTAATTTTTTTATATGAAATTTTACCATAAATATTCAATAAATTAGGTATCAAGGGTTGATTAGGCAATAAATTGAGACAACACCCTAGAAGTGACTTAAAAGTTGAGTAAGCAATAATTTCAAAGGTGATTTAAGTCATCAAGACTCTATTTTCATGCTAAGTGTCTTATATGAAACTTTATTGCACAAACTAGTCATCACAATAGAGCATGTCTTGGAGTTCAATTCAATGTGAACTAAAATTACCACTAAGAGTGGCTTGAGAGCAATAGGAGAGCAAGATTTTTAAATCTAAGTTGGGAGGTCAAGACTCCACTTTCATGCTAAATGTAAAATACAAAGTTTTCTCACATAGACGTGGCCTTTTAAATGGAGATGTTTGCAAGACTCAGTTTGGTATGCATAAATATGGACCACCAAGGAAACTTGAGATTGCTAAGACCAATAAACCCATGAGTGTAATCAAGAGTGGAGAAAACTACAAAAAAGGGGGTTCTGTGATTATGAAGGAATTAGGGCATGTTGTGCAAGTAATAACAAATGGTAAATATGCTAGAAAATACTCCTAAGTATTTTTAAATTAAATAAATGTGTTTATAAATTCATAATATCTGATTGAGATAAAACATGGAACATGAATGGATTTGAGAGAAAGAGAAAGGAATGGTTGCATGACCAAATTTAACATTCTCATTGACTCTGTGTATACAAATAAGTTAATTATCACTTCATGGAACCTTCTAGCCTAGATACTATGGCTTCAATCATATATCTAGTGAATTTTATCTTAAGAACACTTATTTAGACATTACTCCATTTCTAGACAGGTTTCCATATCCCCAATAAGGATGTCTTTGATTCCACTCAATGCCTTGCTCTATGTTTTACTAAGTGCCCATAGTCCCAATAGAGGTCACCTGAATCACCCAAGAATTGATTTTTTCATAAATTTACTTTTATTCTTTTATTTTAATTTTTCATTCCTCTTTCTTTCTTTACTTTCTAACATCTCAATTCTAGGTTGGGGAGCACTGGGGCAAGCGAAAGGTAGAATTATAGATTTTTCACCCTAGACATTAATTGCATCAGGGTCATCCTAGTAAATCTAAAAATAATTAAAATGTGATTTTGTGTGTGGTTTGAAGCTAATATCTTTAGAGGCTAAATAATTTACACAAACTCACCCAAACATGGATAAATACAAAATACACATGATAGCCCAAGCTTTTGAAATTGATTCAGAAATGTAACATTAAGATACAAAGTACTCAATGTACTTATGCATAATAAAATCACTCGTGCTACCTACATATAAATAATTCTTCCTCATTATTTGATTAATAAGGAACCTACAGGTAAAAATAGATAGGCCAAACCAAAAAGAGATAAACACAAGGTTAGACCAACAATGAGAGTAAGAAACAATAAATGAAATCAGGGAACAGAGTAAGAAAGTAAAAAGAAGTTATTTACAAGAGCTTGACAAGCCAATTTATACTGGAAGTAGTGTTTGAGTGAGTATCCATTGACATGAAATGGAACATCTTCACTAGTTAAACACCTAAGAAAGATTGCATTCTCACTTAGGATTTCATAAATTTGGTAGGGACCCAACCACAGGGCATCAAACTTATCATGTTGTTTTCTTTTCTCATGAGCCTTGTTCCAAAGAAATACTAAATTAGAGATCTAAAAGACCTTTACTTTGGCTCATTTTTTAAACCAATTCTTAATGAATCCTTGGTATTTTTAAAATTTTATCAAGGCTACATCACACTTTTATTCTAGTTGTATCAAATATAAAAGATGAACCTATATCTTGTCATCGATTTCCATGTAGTCTTTCATGAATTGTAAGGTGGTGATTCTCATATTCATAAGGAAGAATAGTCTTGGTCATAAACCAAATGATATATAAATGTGCCTATGGATGCTTTAATTTTATCTATATTAGACCACAATTCAAATTTTAAAACATTATGCCAATCCATAGGGTTCCTTTCTAATATTTTTTTATTACATCTAACAAGTTTTTCTTTGTTGATTCATCTACCAAATTACCTTGCAAGTAATAATTGGATTAGAACTTGGTGATTAAATGATTGTTGTATTCCCATTTAGTAAATTATAGAAATGATAAATCAGGACCATCATCACATATCAAAGTGAACAACATCCCAAACCTGGTGACAAAAGCTCCTCAAGGAAGTAGATCACCATGTCCATTATTCAATTCTTAAATGTTTGAGCCTTATTCCAACATGTGAAATAGTTATTTTTCATCAAAATTAACATGTGTCCTATGGAATAATTAGTGTTGATATATCTCATAAATTCTAATCCCTATTTTACAAAAGGTCGGACTTTAACAACTAACTACAATGGCATAATAGGGTTGCATTCTCTATGCACATCAACTCGGAAGGTATGGAAACTTCTGACATGGGAATGAGAATCCTTGAAAAAGTGTGGCCAATAATAACCTTCCTATAGTATTTTATGGGATATATCACTTTTTGAACCATGCCTTGTTTCATATTTCTCATGGAAATATCTGACTACTTCTTCCACTTTTTCTTTGTTTAGGCATCTCAAATAAATGCTTTCATGGTTTCTTTTGTATAACATGTTTGATTTAATCATAAAATTATTTCTCTTTAGGTGTAACACTCTTCACTAAGTATAATTTAAGTAACTTGGGAATTCATAATATAGCAGGTAATGGAATACATCATGATACTAGTCATCTTTTGTGATGGCTTGCACTATATATTGTTAGTAATTAATTTATGAACCCACATTAGCCATTGTTGTACTAAGTCCTTATCCTCTCACTATCTTAATTGGTTGGCATTATAGGTTACATTTTTGTATAATATTAATCCACTTACCATGTTTAGTCATATAAAATGTCTAAATTGGTAGTTTGAGTGTGTCTTGTGACACCCAATCCATAGGTCCTTCTTGCATGCTCTTATGACCCTTTTAAACACCTTTTTACTTATTGTCAGTCATCCATAACCTTCCAAATGGTCATTCTAGCTCAACCAAACTCTATTTCTTAGGCCAATCCTATCCCCCTAGGTCTTATAATTATAGGATAGGAGTTTCATACCTAGACTATGGCACCATACCCTAGGGTATCCCATTTTTGGTTCTCTTATCCCTTTACAATTTGAGCCCAGATCATCATTTTCATTTGATTCCTATTCTTAAGTATGTTAACCTAGAATTAATAAATATAACATATGATCATTTGTTCCCTATAAAATTCCATTCAAAGTTAATTTACAAAGGGAGGTGACAAATCTTACAAAGCAAGCAAGAATACAAGAAAACTACTAAGGAAAACTTCCCTATTCTCTACATACAATTACCCAAGACAGTTGCAAACACATTCAAACTCTTGTACCAATCCCTAGCCACCTCAAGCACTCTCAATTTGGAATTTTAAATCCATGTTACACTATTTCACAAAACACATTAGGTGGGATAACTACATATGGCTTGATCCCTCTTTAGAGTATTGGTATATAAGCAATGTACCCATACAAGGGGTGTGGATCACACGTTCAGTGCATCTTACACACACTACCCCCCCTTTTCAAGTGATTCAAATCCCATTTTATCAATCATAATGTAAGGTTAGGGTTTAAATATTAAATATACTCTACAAATATTGTTGTCAAGATTCAACACTAAAGATTTCATAGGTAGGCTCACATAGGAATAATGCATAGAACCCAAAAAACTCAAGTCTCTATGACTAGTTTGGACAACAGTGGCAGGAGTGGACTATAACACTGAACCCTAAAGTGTCCTATTTTTTTTTCTCCTGTCCTTTCACTTAATGAAATCCAAATTCTAATTTTTGACACTATCCTAGTCTTACACAGCCAGTTTCAAGATTTGTCTTAGGCATCTCAATTTAGTTTCAAGCTAAATTATATTTCTCCTTATTTATTACTATTTTTAGAAAGGTAAAAAAAGATATCTAAATTATACAAATTAGGATTGTAATTTTTTCAATGTTATTTAATAATTTATTAATCTAGACCCTTAACTAAAATAAGAATAAAACTCCAATATTCCCATAAAATTTAAATCATTTGGTGAACCTAACTTACTTTGTTTGTGCATAAAACCCCTAAAAACCCTAGAGAAAATTCCTTGCTAATTTTTCCTACATATTTAAATAATAATTTTGCATTTAATTTTTAAAATTTATCATAGTAATTTTGAAAATTATTTAATTTCAAACCCTAGTTTTATATACTAGGTCACATGCTCTTCATGTATCACCTTACATATTTTTTAGCTTCATATCCTTTTTATGCATATTTCAATTTGTTGTTTAGATTATATTTATTTAATATTTTCTTTCATTATTCAATTTTTTTTCCTTATGCCAACTAAGTTCCTTGCATCTCTTCCTTTGAAACAAAGTGCAGGACTTAGTGGCAACCCTCCTAAATTCACCTAGATTCCTTCAACTAATCCATATACCATGGATAAACAACCAGCTCCACTTCCTGCTATAGATCCTACACATCTAGAATACACTAATTTCCATTAAGATAATTTTGAGAATGATCAGTATGATAATAATAATGATGATACACACACCGATGTTCATAACCCACCACATCAGACTCTTAATCCACTTCCACCTATTATTGATAATGATGTTGTCATCAATAAAGATTTGATTCTACAAAGTTTTAGAGAGAGACTTAGGGAAAAACCCTGAAATCATACCCTTATGTTATAATCTATAATGGAAATTAAAAAGGCTAAGCAAGTTGAGTCTTCTATTTCTTTAGAGAAACCAGTTGAAAATGACACTATGAGGGCAACATTGTCTCAACAACCCCCTATAGCAGCCTAACCTTCCTATGAGGCACCACCAGTTATAGCTAGTATATCTTTGTCTCCTGATGTGGCTACCCTTATGTAAGAGATAAAATATCTTCAATCCAAGATGCTACATCTTGAGCAAGTTGCCTCTAGACCAACATAGGCTTTATATTCCTTTGCTCTACTTCATATACCATTAACATGTCATATTTCTTCTACACCCTTGCCACCAAGTTTTGTTCAACCCAAGCTCACTCTATATGATGGCAAGGGTGATCTAGAGACACACTTGAGATCTTTTCACACCACATGCTTGGACTATATGCCAAATTGATGGTTACTAACCAAGTTATTTACATTAAGTCTAAACGATTATGCTTTACAATGGTTTTATAGTCTACTAAATTAGTCAGTCAAAACATTCAATCCTTTAGCTGACATGTTCTTATCTCATTTCAGCATTAACATAAGTGACAAGGTTTCTTATGCCCAAGTTGCACAATAGAAATAAAGGTCAAATGAGCATCTCACAGATTATGTTCTTCGATATAAGACTATCTTGGCTAAAATGACTAGCCCCATGACCGATCAAGAATTATAGGATCTCTTCAAATAGAGTCTTCTACCAACTTTACATGAGTCAATTATGTTTAAAATGTTCTCTTCCTTCACTAAGTTATGTCATACACTAAAGGAAAGGGAAGTTAAACTCATTTCAATGGGAAAACTCAAGTACACAAGCATATTAGAAATAACAAACAAAAGAAATAGTAAAGTCACATATAAAGTAAAGGTTAATGATAGGAAAAGTCAAAATCAACCTATAGTTAATGCAACTTTAGAGCCCCCTCAGTGAGTGGTTTTATCATCACCTCCTTGATAAGTCTTTACTAATCTAATAGCATCTCCGGCCAGAGTTTTACAATAGCTTTTGGAATGTAATATCATAACTCTCTCTTGTATTTGGGAAGTTGATCCAACAAAACCACTTCCACATGTATATGATCAGAATGCATTTTGTGATTTTCAAAGGGAACCAGACCACATAACAAATAGATGTATCAGTTTGAAACACAAGATATAGAATTTGATAGATGTTAACCTTATTGATCTTGGCATTCTAGTTGAGCCTTCTCGAGAAAAGCAAACATAAGACAAGGCTCTAAAAAGTTTCTCAGATCCTTTCCCACATCATTCTAAATAAGAGATAGGGGATAAATCAAGTGTTCAACATGCATATCATGTACACCCTCCACCAGTTACATACCAAGCACCTTCAGTTGAGTCACATCTTTTGAGCAACATGATTGGTGAGTATAATTCCAAAGTTAGAGCTAGACCTTTGCTCTCTTTCTTAGAGTAGGAGATAGTTGAGGATGATTCAAATTACCATGCACCCTTTATCAAAGCTTACATTAATCATCATCCCATTAATAATATTCTCATAGATAATGGATCTAGTGTGAACATGTGCACTATGACATTACTTTAGCATTTGGGATATTCAAAATAGGATATTACCTTGATAGACATAGTTATTAGTGGATTCATTAGGCACATACAGAGTTCATTAGGTGAGATTATACTTCCTCTATAGGTTGGTCCAACACATGTGGCCACACCATTTACTATTTTTCCCAATACAGGATTCTTTGATATGTTACTTGGTTGACCATGAATTCAAAAACTTCATGTAATACCTTCTATAGTTCACAAATGCATGAAATTCATTCACACTAACTAGGTTGTTATAGTTAGAGGAGTTCCTTATGAGTTACCACTCCCCACTTTAGATTCATCTCCTACTTTGCATTCACCATTTTTATCTCCTCCACCAGTTAAAGTTATTCCTCCAATTGAGATTCAAACACAATCAAGGCCTCCCTCACCAACATAAAGAGTTCATATACTTCCATGGAGGCCTTTCTTAGAGAAACCACTACATCAATGATAGTTTTAAGACTCTAGATAGTTTCCTGTTATAGTATTCACACCTAGGGTAATATTATTGAGGTCACATGCCCCTACACATAGAGCACATGTTCAAAGAGCCTCTTCTACTACCAGATGGGTCCCTAAAATCCCTATAGTTGCATCCACTTCTCAGAGTTATAAGGGGACCCCATAGTCAGTTTTCACTATAGAGATTTTAGAGCATTTACATCATACATAGCTTTCAGAGTCACAGTATTAGCCCTTCAATCATGCTTCATAATCATGTATGATCCCTCTCCTTGATATAGGACACCATGATAGGGAGTCTCTCATGAGACTCATTAGTTAGTATCATTTTTTCTTAGTATTACTTGTACATAGTTTCTTTTCAATTACTTGTACAAAGTTTCTTTATGCTTACTTATACATAGATTATTTTAAAATACAAAAACATTAAAATATTTTAAAATACAAAAACATTCAAATAAATCCAAAATACAAAAACATTTCAACTGTATGCATTATCCATGCTTTACATTTATTCTACCATGATAGACTTACATTTTTTTATTCTATTTTATTTTTTGTCAATTTATCTATGTTACCATGCTTCACTTGATCTTATTTGAGTGTGTGCAATGACATCTAGATCATTGATTGCTTCACTCTACCCATTGAGGGGGCATCCTACTTCTACATTTGAGACATACATTGATATATCTACCCATTGAAGGCATATTTTACATGACTACACCATCCAAGTTATGTCATTCCTACACCACATACTCTAGTTATCATGATGATGTACATTACTTACTAGCTTACATAGATCACTCTATCAACACCCACTAGTATATATCACTTATGTATTTCTTAGCATCTACCTAGCCTTATACTACATGTTTTATATACTCTCACTTCTTTCTTTGATTAGTTATATGAGATAATATTTTCAGATTTTACATGTTTTCCTTTCTTGCTTTGAGTATCTAGATATGATTGCATTTCTCAATTCATGTTTTGTCTCTTTTATGTGCCTTAGGACATTTGCCAATGTGCTTTACTTTTACTCTTCTATGTGCTTACAGCCTTCATGCCAACCTTGCTTATTTTTAATTATATATGTATGTGGGCATTTAAACATTCCTTATATGCTTGATTTCTAGTTTGAGTAACATGTTTACATGTCCCTTATTTGCTTGGTCCTTTGGCCACTTTTGTGTGTTTCTTGCTTCTTGCCTTGTGTGCTTATTGCTTATTTTCTTCTCAATTGTTTGCAATGCCATGATCCACAACATGTATTATATTCCTTTCTTGGATGCCATGTTAGACATCATGCTCCATCCCTCCTTGACAACTAACAACTAACCATATTTATACTTTTAGTTTAGTATATTTCACATGTTCTTACATTGTTACATATATCTAGGCATACCCATGTTGATCTAAAAATCTCCAATACAAACTATGATATATCTTGAGACATCTTTTTTATTATCATTGTTATATCATGTATTTTGTAGCATAGCACACTTGTAGGTATTTTTATTTTGAGGGTAGTCATTGCAGGGTCTTCATTCCTACCCTCCGAAGAGGGGGGAAATAATCAAGGGTTTTGTCATAGAGATTAGAACCCTCTACCAATCAAAAATTAGTTTTTAGAAGACTCAAAATAACATTAAAAATTCAAATTAGATAGAACAGACTAGAAAGATAATGACAAACTCATAATTGATAGGACCTAAGTTCCCCAAAGCTCTGACACAACTTGTCAGATTTAAGAGCACACATGATTACCAATGTATAAGCAACTAAACATGCAGAAATCATACCAGAAGTACAAGTAACTGTCAATGAGAAATAGCATAGAATATGAGAGGCAACACACAATTGTATTCAACTCAGTTAGAAGGAATTTACAACAAAGAGATCACACTCTTCTTCCACTTCGTGGGCTTACAGTAATCTTCCCTCAAGAGTAATCTTCTCTCAATAGGTCACAACACACAACTAACACAAGTTGTTGTTCACCTCATTGTACTGCCAGTACAACCGAGTATGAACTGGTACTTCAAGTAGATCTCACCATGATCTTGCTCCTTGATGTATTGTTGTCACCTTGGATCTTGCTCCCCCACCGATCTCCTTTTGACCCTCACATACACACACCCCTGCAGACCAACCCGATCTTACTTATCACATGTAGATCTCCTCCATGATCTAGCAACACCCTGCAGACCAACCTTGATCTTACATACATGAAGAATCCTACTTGATTCTACCATGGAAAGAACTCTCCAAGTTCTACACTTAACAATACATCCCATGAGTCTATTATATAGATCTCATGCATACAATGATTAGACTTGCAGCTCAAGACTTGAACTAGTCTTTAACATGCAAACAACCCATTCACTTAATTGACTATTCATCAATAGCAGTTCTAGAACCACACAGGCAATCGACATCAGTCCTTGTCTGACTGGAGGTGACCGACGTCGGCTGATCCTGCCGATGTCAGTTTCCTTTGCACTGATCCCCTGACTGACGTCAGTTGTGGCCTGCCGACATCGGTGACTATCATACTCAAAAACCTCCATGTTTGCATTGAGGTGAAGCTTTTAGCTCCAAAACCTAACAATCTCCCACTTGGAGATAAATAGCTGCACCTGTACCTATCCCAGTACATTGTCTAATCTACATCTTGGCTTGTATTCCTCTTCAAGATGAATCCTGAAGACTACCCACCACACACCCTGTGGTGTTAATCCTGTGTCTAAATTTCTCCATTCTCAGCTTACCTTCTTCTACCGTTGTTATACTCCCACTCAAACAGAAACCCCTATGAATAACCTGTAATCAACACACACTAACCAGATTTGAACCATCTGTTAGTCAAACTCACTCTAAAAACATCCAACCTCGCTCTGATACCATTTGATAGGACCTAAGTTCCCCAAAGCTCTGACACAACTTGTCAAATTTAAGAGCACACATGATTACCAATTTATAAGCAACTAAACATGCGGAAATCATACCAGAAGTACAAGTAACTATCAATGAGAAATAGCACAGAATATGAGAGGTAACACACAATTGTATTCAACTCAGTTAGAAGGAATTTACAACAAAGAGATCACACTCTTATTCCACTTTGTGGGCTTACAGTAATCTTCCCTCAAGAGTAATCTTATCTCAATAGGTCACAACACACAGCTAACATAAGTTGTTGTTCACCTCATTGTACTGCCAGTACAATTGAGTACGAACCGGTACTCCAAGTAGATCTCACCATGATCTTGCTCCTTGATGTATTGTTGTCACCTTGGATCTTGCTCCCCCACTGATCTCCTTTTGACCCTCACATACACACACCCCTGTAGACCAACCTGATCTTACTTATCACATGTAGATCTCCTCCATGATCTAGCAACACCCTGCAGACCAACCCTGATCTTACATACATGAAGAATCCTACTTGATTCTACCATGGGAAGAACTCCCTAAGTTATACACTTAACAATACATCCCATGAGTCTATTATATAGATATCATGCATACAATGATTAGACTTGCGGCACAAGACTCAAACTAGTCTTTAACATGTAAACAACCCGTTCACTTAATTGATTGTTCATCAACAGCAGTTTTGGAACCACACAAGCAACCGACGTCAGTCCCTATCTGACTGGAGGTGACCGATGTCAGCCGATCCTGCCGATGTCGATTTTCTTTGCACTGATCCCCTGATCGATGTCAGTTGTGGCCTGCCGACGTCGGTGACTGTCATACTCAAAAACCACCATGTTTGCATCGAGGTGAAGCTTTTAGCTCCACAACCTAACAATAATAGTGATCAAAAATAACAAAATACAAGAGTACCATACTTGGACTATAATGTTGGATAGCAAAGGGTCATATTTTTGGTGCTCCTATCCAAATAGTAAAAAACCTAGATTTTCTAGAAATAAATAGAAAGGTAAGGTCAATTTTAGTTTTGTTAGTTTCAGTTCAGTTCAAATTCAATAGTTTTAGTATAGTTTTTCATAGAGAATATAGATATAGGGGGCATCATGCATGGCATGATGGCTCTCGCTTCTAGTTTTAGATCAGGTCATTGGTACAACTACTAGATTAGAATCCATGTTATAAACATCAGTGATTAGGGATAATGTGTATGGCACATTTGCCTTCTTTTCTTTCTAGTTCATTGTATTACCTAGGTATTCTTAGTTATTGCATGCCTTATTCCATCTACAAGTGGTTGGTATCATTCTCGAGTAGCTTCCACATAAGCCTAGTTCCTAGTTTTGGAGTGGCTTTCATACAAGCCTAATCTCCACCTTTTTGAAGTGGCCAAGATTGGCCTAATTTCTAGTACACATTTAGTTATCCATGCCTTATTGTCATATTTTAGAGCATTCATGGGATTAAGGAGCCATTTCATACGACACACATTCATACTAGTATCAGTTCATAGCTTCATTTAGTGGGTAATGATGGAGCCAAAGGACTATCTAGCCTTTGTATTCTTAAGCCACCTACTCATAGGGATTGGACACATAGTCTAAACATTGATTAGCAGAAGCATGACCATATAGCTTCACTCAGTGGGTGATGATGGAGCCAAAGGGTGATGCCTTTGTATTTTTGAGCCACTTTTAGGGAATTGAGTACTCAGCTCCATTCATGATATTAATTTTAATATAGCACATACCCAACATTACTCAGCACATACCTAGCATCATTCAACATCACACATCTCCATGGGCTTCAACCTTATAGGTAAGTTTAGGTATGTTTTCTCTTTTTCCTTTACCCTAGTATTTCACTTTTTTGCATCACTATAATAAAGGGTGGGTAAATGTAGTCATATAAAATATCCAAATTGGTATTTTTAGTATGTTTTATGATACCCAATCCATAGTTCCTTCTTGCATGCTCTTGTGACCATTCTAGACACCTTTTTGCTCATTGCCAGTCATCAATAACCTTCTAAATAGTCATTCTAGCTTAATCAAACTCTATTTACCAAGCCAATCCTATGCCTACAAGCCTCAATCTTGTAGGACAAGAGCGTCATACCTAGACTATAGAATTGGTCCTTAGGGTGTCTCATTTTTGACACTCATATCCCTTTGCATTTTGAACCCAAATGGTCATTTTCATCTGATTCTTATTCTTCATTATGTTGGTCTAGTGTGAATACATTTAACCCATGACTAATAGTTCCTTATTAAAAACCCATTCAAAGATAATTTACAAAGGGAGGTGACAAATCTTACAAATAAATCAAGAATACAAGCAAACTACTAAGTTAAACTTCTCTATTCTCTGCATAAAGTCACCCAACACAACTGTAAACACATTCAAACTCTCATACTAGTCCCTAGCCACTTCAATCACTCTTAATTTTGCATTTTACATCCATATTACACTATTGCACAAAGCATAATAGGTGGGAGAACTACATGTATTGATCCTTCTTTAGGATATTAGTATGTAGGCAACGTACCCACACAAGGGGTGTGGATCACATGTTTAGTACATCTTACACATACTAGCCCCCACTTTTCAAGTGATTGAAATCCCATTTTATTAAACATGATAGAGGATTAGGGTTTGAAGATTAAATTAACTCTACAAGGAGCTCCATCAAGATTCATCACTCAATATTTCACAGGCAGGCTCACACCACATAAAACCTAGAAAACTCAAGTCTCTATGACTAGTTTGGATAATAATGATAGGAGTAGACTATAGCACCAGACCTTGAAGTTTCCTATTTTTGGTGCTCATGTCATTTCACTAAATTAGATCTAGATTCTAATTTACAACACCATCCCAGTCTTGCATAGCCAATTTTAAGCTCTGTATCAACCATCTCAGTCTAGTTTCAAGTTAATTTATATTTCTCCTTATACAATCAAGTTTGTAATTATTACAATGTTAGTTACTTAATTATTAATCTATACCTTTAACTAAAATAGGAATAAAACTCTAATATTCCCAAATAATTTAAATCACCATGTTATTCACCTAACTCATTTTACATTATAATAGTTTTTATAGTAGGTCAGGATTAACAACAAATACCTTGTTACAAAAGATGTAATGTCAGAACTTCTTAATCTTTTTTATTAGAGTAAACACTTATTTATAAATTATCTAATATTTTAAACATTCCTTAGTGGAGAGATCATGAAATACATTGTTATCTCATATCCAACTTCTTTTTCCTAGTCAGGACAACAACACTTGAGTGTTCTAAAGCAAAGGAATAAATATAGAAGGGTTGTGTATAGTTAGGATTGATAATCACTAGGGTATTTACAATTTACTTATTGATTTTATCAAAATCCATTTGTGCCTTAGTTGTCTAGTTGATCTTATCATCCTTCTTTAGCATGTTGTTCAGTGGTCAAACTATATTCACAAATCCTAAGATGAATTTTGAGATGAATTTGATCTTATTGAAGAATGAATTCATATCTTTTCAATTGCCAGGGAATGAAATTTTTAGATTTTCCTCCACCCTTTCTGGGACTATATAAATGCCTCTTTTAGATATGATGTGACCTAATAGTTTTACCTCATTAACCCTAAATATACACTTATTTATATTTAGGGAGATGTCATGTTCTTTACATTTATGTAATACCATTCTTAAATCCCTTACATGGTCTTCTCATTTCTTGGAAAATATAGTTAAATCATCCATGTACATGACAATGTACTTTTCAATTAGATCTTTGAACATAGTGTCCATAGTACACTAAAAGGTGGCACATGCATCAATCAAGTTGAACATCATTTTGTATGTGAAATATTCCCCACTTTATTGTAAATGGTTTCTTTATTCAATTTTAATAGTTCATAGTTCCCTAATTGTAGCTTAAATACCTTCTAAAAATGACATCATTTGAGAGATGTTCACTATTAATAACACTTCATCTAGGAAAGGTAGTAGATAATAACCCTTCTTAGAATCTATATTTAGGTTACAAAATTCCACACAAAATCATATCTCTTAGTTATTATTTCCAATAGGCACAATATTTTCCACCCACATGGAGTACCTAACTGGAAAGATGATTTTAGCTAAAGGCAACTTTTGTACTTCCTCAAAGATCAAAGGCTATAACAATGGATTCACTATCCTTAACCACTGATGGAATAATTTGACTACTAACTTGAGAAGTATAATATGAGTGAAAATTGAGGTATTGAATTACTTCACATATTGTAACTCCATACAATGACATATTTGATGTACGTAGGGCATGTGTAATCCCCTTTTTTAATTTTGAGTGCAATTTATGCTTAAAACACATTTTTGAGTCAATGACATTGCCCAACTGGCAATCTTCATGTAGCATTCCTTTGGTAGGAGTTGTTTTTTCCTTTTCACCTTGATAATCCATGTCAAACAGCCACTCCAATAAGACCATACCCTTTGGTATATTATTTATTTTAAAATGTATCACTCCTTTATCTAGTCCAAACTCATACTTGGCATCTTCATCTATGATATGGGATTCAAATAGATATGTGTTTGTGATGAATTCAATGATATGATAATCATTATTGAATACCCAAAAATTCTAGACATTATTAGGAATAGAAAGAGTAGATATTAACTCCACTAATAATCTCTTCAATTTGGATTCATCTATCAATTCCAGGGTGCTCGCAATCATTTCCAATGTATATGCCATATGATTTCTCATATGAGGTATTGTTTAAATGTTCAATTCATTAAATTCATTTATTAAATTCCATATTTAGCTTTGATACCTAGATAAACTCTTTTCATTATAAGCATATTGGCTACTAACTTATTTAACCACTAGCTCTGAGTCACCAAGCACCTTTATGTTATTAGATTTATTCTTGAGAGCAAACTAGAATATATGAACTAATGCCTCATACTCATCCATTTATTTGTTCATCAAAATTATAGTCAGAAGGCATCAAATATGAATTCCCTCATGGGTCAATGAGTTCAACCCTGATACCATACCCATTATTAGACTTGGATCCATAAAATTTCAAGGTCCCTAGGTGATCTTTAGTCATGTATAGTGGACTATGAGAGGTAGGTGATGTTGCAATTTTGACCTATTCACTTTTTTTTTAACATCAAATGTGAACAATTCATTATTCAATTGATAATGACCCTTTGGTTTGGTCATTAGTGGTAGAATTAGGTATTAGATTGTTTTAGAATTAAATTATTTTCATCCCAAACCAATTTATTATTTTCACATGGATAGCTCTACCTCAACTTGCTTATTTTTGTCTCGACCATACCCAAAGCTGACAATAACTATTGAAAACCATGTTTTGCATCCATATCATCTTGTTTCACACTTTCATATGCCAAGTAAGCATGCTAAAATAAAGGTATTTTAGGTGCATATAGAATATCTTCCTCGTCTAGTTGATTAAATCTTTAAAATTTATTTTTTCTTACAAGTACAACATATTAATGGACAATTTATCATGAGTTTTACTTCTTTTTTGAATGTGTAGATCCCAAGTTTTGATTCCTCATATAGGATATCATTCATCTTGTTATATTTGTGATCATAAGAGTCATTTTTGAATCACATTAAATTATGAGTTGATTGGATGTGTTATGCCATAGAAGCCACATATGAGAGAAATCAATCACCCTATACCCATTCAGTGTTCTAGACCAATCTCTATCGAGAAACATACCATATGTGTCAAGTATGTCAACCACCTAAACTTCAATGAACTGTTGCACTCTTGGAACTAAATCCAACTACATGTGAATATGGTTTGGCTCACTAACTACCTTAAACTTTGAATTGTCTAACTAAACAACCTTTGTGTTTGATTTAATAGGATTTAGGCCCAACTTCTAGCAAACTGAATAAGGCATTACATTTTCATAAGCACATGAATTCATCAAACAATTGTAGGTTCTTACCAAAAATTTGACTTATTAAGAAGAATAGAGGAGTTTTATTTTATTCCTTATAGATCAAAACATAAGCATCAATTTTTCTATTAGCCTCTTTCCCTTTAGGAGTAGATAAATATTTTAATAATAAATATTTTTGGTTAGATATCTGGAGAAGATCAAACATCATTATGTTGGTCTTTATTATATTTAGGCCATTTACAATGTTGTATCAAATTTTATCTATTCTAATGGTTTGTCAATTTAGTGGTGTATTGTTACTCTTTTTTAATACAATGTGATAGGCTCTTGAGGTAGAAACATATTATTATTTGATTTCTCATCATGTCAAACCTGAGTGTTGTTCGATAAAGTAGATGTAGTTAAAGGATTTTTTAGTTTACCCCTTAATAAGTTAATATTTCCCCTTTAAAATTTCTTAAACATGTGAAATTCATCCAAGTTCTCTTCAAGTTCATTATTGCTCTAGTATATGAATTCATAGGTTTTCGAGACCTTGAAAGTGCCCAAACTCTATCCACTTTGGTTTGAGTTGTTGTCATGTGTGGCTATTATTTTAAAGTTGTCCATCTATTTCTGAAATGTTTTTGAATCTAATATGAAATTAGGATAGTTAGTTTTAGCATGGTCCACTATGTTACAAAACCTACACTAAGTGGGAAATGCTAAATCAAATAATTTCATAGATTTTGAAGCATTTTTATTACTTTGATCAATGTTATCAATGGACTAGGCATGTTTTTGTTGTTAGGCCTTATGTGCCATTGATGGTTGGTTCTCTTAAAGATAAAGTTTCTATTTTGAGGTGAGTTAGTTATGGATTTATTATGGTTTTGAGGCACTTGTCTCCACAAGTTAACGATGTCATTCATCAATCATTGAACCATCTACTTCAAGTTTCCTACTCCTTGGTTCACATTAGCATTGTGTTGATTTCCCACTTGCAATAGTGGGTTAACCATAAGTGTTACAACATTTATAAATGTGTGGATAGTAGGATGTACTGAGTTATAGGCATTACTAATAAGTTTTTGAGTATTTATAAATGGCATAATAGCTTGTTGGTTATTATTAAGGGAGATATAACCACTAGTGTTAATCATGGAAAAAATGTTGTTTTAGGCTATAGGAATAATTTATTGGTTATTTACCTAATGTAACATGTGATTTGGGGGCATGAATGGTTTATTTTTTGGCATGTGGTTCAATGGAATTAGGTTATAGACTATATTTGGTCTTGAATACATAGCACCTATGATCAAATTCATCAATGGTGTATTATGCATGAGAGCCTAATTGCTCATGAAAATCTAATTATAAGCACAAAGCTACCCTAACAAAGGCAATATACTAAATCCATATCCTTGTGTCATTATTTTTTTTTCAATCATGATCACTTTGTGATATGTCAAGGAAAAGGTTACAAGTTTCATAGGAGTCCTATAGAGGAACATGGAGGTCATAAGGTTCAATTCCCTTAGGTAGTTATATATGGTAGCCACTTCCATTCACATATAAAGAGATTTTAATTATTTATATAGCTTGTGGAAATGGGCATTGTACATGCCCATTGGTTCATTTGGTTCACGGTGGGCTACATCAAACTAGTTATATAGGACATTGGACTCTATGCTTACTTGGAAGTGATTGATAAAAATAATTTATAGGTCATTCTAAGAGGTTATAGATCCATCCAAAAATTTAAGATACTATTTATATGCCATTTCATCCAAGGTGTAATGGAATATGTGACAAGCCACATCCTCGTGTTGGATTTGAGTTCTGATAATAACATCTTTGAACACTTGAATATGCTTATTGGTATTATAGATTCCACCATGGATGTACCTAGGTCAAAACCTTTTAAGGTTATTTGGTAAGTTTAGTAAGTCTTGGGCAACCCCTATAATTTTTATAGGGTAGTTTCCTCTACCAAGACAAATGGGATTAACTACCATTGGTAGTTTTTAAATGGTAGCGAATGAATTAACAAAATGAGTGACAGCATTAGGCAAGCTACTAGGTGAGTGTATTTGTCTTGTTTTCAATTTTTCTTTGTTCACTCTAGGTTTTATGTGCTCATTGAGTTATAAAAATTCAAATTTGGACTTGATGGACTTTGATCTAGTGGTTATTCATCTAATTTCCATTTTAAATTTCAAAATACCTAAGCATGGGTAACGCTTTTTAAATGTTCAAGTTTTAATTTTTTTGATAAAAAATCTAGTTTTGAAATTTCTATCAAATAGACCCCCTTATAATGTCAATTTATTGATGATTTTTTTGGTACACCAACTCAATATCTAATGGTATCCTATATAAACTCTCCTAAAATGAGGCCCATAGGGTCTCCCAAACATTTGTTATTACCGGGTCACAACATACTAGGTGATCTAGTTAGTCTATATGGAATTATTCCAATACAAGGGGCCTTTGTTGTTTCTAAAATTTCAACATCATTTTATTTAAATAGGCTTTATAGGTTGATGTAGTCTTACTTTATGATATGGGTTTTGTTTACGTGTGATGGAAACAAAGAGCACATGCATTTTTTTATTTTCCCACTAGCTAAAATCAACATTTCTAGGTGTTTTATAAATGATTTTATGATCAATTTTAAATGGTTTATAACCTAGATTTAACATTTAATAAATGGTAATAAATGACATTCAATCCATTACATTTAAACATTTAACAATGTATTTACAATAATGAGATAGATCTTACAATCAAAATAAGACAATAGAAATGGATTACATTAAAACCTTAGACTAGCCAGATTGATAAAAAATGATAAAAGAGAGGTAGAAAGAGAATGAAACCCTACTATAAACAAATATGAATCTAAAACTTTCACTTGAATGCAACACCAAAAATTAATCCCTCATTTGATCAACCAGTCCACAATCACCATAGGGACAATACGAGCATTTGAAAATAACAAAACTATGACAGAAATATGATTGACCACCATTCACAAGTACAGATCAAAAATAAAACTCCCATAACCTTCCATTAATCAAAATATTCATGTTGATATCAAAAATGTATTTGATCACAATCGACCGAATAAAAAATCCAATAGCATAATGGGATTGTAACAAGAGAGAGATATAAATTAACTATAAAAGCATAAAAGAGGTGATTGGTCCAATAATTCTCCATAGAGGACCAAATATCCAACCTTTGGAATGATTCCAATTTGAAAATTTATAGCAAGTTTGGTCCATAGAGGGAAATTAGTCTCCCTTCAAAACTTCACCTTTGACTTTATTTCCCACCACTTTTCTCCTATCAACACTTTATGCCTATAAAAAGACAAAAGCAAACTTAAAAATTACAATTAAAAGGATCCCAAAAAAACAATATAATAAAATACATATAGTTCAAAAAACTGACACTATAATAAAAAGATATCTTCAAAAAACCAACTCGGACTCAAAATAGCCTCCAGAGCTAATCGAGCTTTCATGAGTTTGAAATGCTCTTTTCAAAATTTAAAATAATATTAATTTTTCTTACAAAAATATATATAAATTAATTGAATTTTAAAAGGCTAAACTAATTTTAATTTAAATTTAAAACTAGTTTTAGAGAATTTAAATGATTAAAATTAAATTAAATTAATGATTATTAATAATTAATTAAACTAAACTAAACTTAATAAAACCTAAATAAAATTTAAAATCTAAAAAAATGTTGGGGTGGGAGGAGGGGTGGCACATGCCCCCCAACTTATCTAATCAAACATGGAATCCTGATGGCCAAATCCCCTCCATAAGACTTGGTTAGGTTTGGAAAGTAGACTAACAAATAAACAATTGCCCCCCCCCATGTAGACCTAGGCAGACTTTGGTTAGGCTTCCAAATCAGAGATAGAAATCCAATTTGCACTAAGGCAAAACAAAAGAACCCACATAGACCTAATTGAAATTAAAACTCTGATTAGGTCTATAGTAAGATAAAATGATGAATCAAGAAAAAATAGGAATCAAATTTTATAATGCAAAGGAATTTACAATCTTGGAACCCAAAGACAATCAATGTTCTAGAACCCTAAATAGAACTAAAAACCAAAAAAAACACATGTACCTATGGTAGAATTTTTCAAAATTGTAGACAAGTTTCTTTGAGATTTTTATTGCAAGAATTGAGTTATCAAAAACTTATTATCAAACCAAGTATTTTATATGAAATTTTACTACACAAAATTGGTCACTGCAATGAAGCACATCTTAGGGGTTGATTTGGCATGCAAATGAAGATGACCCCCCAGGAGTGACTTAAGAGTGTTAAGAAAGTAATATTTTCAAAGGTGAGTTAAGTTGTCAAGACTCTATTTTCACGCTAAGTGCCTTATATGAAACTCTACCACATGAACTTGATCATCATAATAGAGCAGGTTCTAGAGGCTAATTTAGCATGAAAACTAAAATGACTTCTAAGAGTGACTCAAGAGCACTAAGTGAGAAATATTTTCAACTCCAAACTAGGTCAAGACTCAACTTTCATACTAAGTGTAAAATATAAAGTCTTGTCATAAGGACATGGTCTTTTAAATAGATGTGGTTCCAGCACTTGTTCGACACATAAAATGAGATGGCCCACAAAGGGAATGTTAGAAACACAATTATTGAGAGGGAGGTGAATCAATTTCTTAAAACTTTATTTTTCATGTACTTAGCATTCCTTGAACCGTCAAAATAATACAAAGATACAACAATGCATAAAGAGACATTCACATGATCATAACACAAAAACACACATATGAGTAGGAAACCTTTAAGGGGAAGAAAACCCACTAATCGATGGAAATGGAATACAGTGTTAAGAATAGGATAGACTGAGAGGGAAGGTGAATTAGTATATCATATATCTTATAAAACTTTCCTTTAACCAAATTTCACTTAATCAAACATTCAAGATATGCAATAAAACTCAAACAAAAAACACCGCACAAGATAGAGAGAGACACCAAATATAATGTGGAAACCTAATGTGGGAAAAACCACAGAGAACAATCTCAAGTATATGAATGAGCACCAACCCAAACAATATTCACAAGCACAAACTTGTAGGAGCACCATACCCCTTTGTCGAGCACCAACCCACAAGAGCACCAAACCCCCTTGCCGAACACCAACCCACAAGAGCACCAACCCCTTTGTGTAGACCACACACCTATCTCTCAATGTTGCTATCTCAATAAATGATAGTTCAAAAAAACATCTCTTTCCTCTCTCTCACCTTTGCTCTTCTAAGCTAGATATAACAAATACAAATCATATTCATCTCTCACAATTGCTCTTCTAAGCTAGATATTACAATATCAAATCAACCTCTATCTCACATATTACAAATGGCTTCTCAAGCCTTTATTTATAGCTTTCCAAATGACCTTTGGCCTTCCCCCTTTGTGACCCTTCAATCCTCATGGAAAATGGTGCCAAACTTGTATGACCCTTCATATTCTTGCCTTTGAAAAGTCATGTGGTGACCCTTCATGACCAAAAACGTCCTTCCATCTTTTGTCCTCATCTTAGTGACTTTTCATATTCCTTAAACTGTCCCTTCATGATAAATTATGCCCTTCCTCTTTTGTCTTCACTTGGTGACTCTTGGAATTCCCCAAGATGACTCTTCATGGGAAAATGTGTCCCATCCTTCTTTTGTCTTTATCTCATGGCTCTTTGACTTCTCCATGGGCCCTTCTTTTGTCTCATATGCAACCAAAAATATATTCGTTAATATTAAATAAATATTAACTCACATTAGCCAAGATATATTTATTACAAACAATATTAAATGCAATGGAGCCTTTATCACCAATAATACTAGACCTTTGACAACAATGACAATATTTCCAACAATCTCCCCCTTTGTCATTGATGGCAACCTCAATCCTAAAACTGCCACATCCTATCACCTACACATACTATCATCTAAAAACATACATGAACACCCCATTACTATAGTAACCTGTACCTATTCCCTGTACCTATTTTTTACACCTGTACTTGTACCTATTATTCTCCCCATTTGACATCAATGGCAAAGGGCCTACCTAGAGCTAACACTTAGCTCCCCCTCCACTGATGTTGAACATCAATGGTAGGAAGTAATAGAAATTACTCCCAACTCCTCTTGCATGTCTTTGAAAAGATATTTGATTAAAACATTGCCTGTCCTTTGAGAATCTGCAATCAACTCATTTGAATATTTTCTTCTAATCTCACAACCTTCCTCATGAAACTTTAAGGTGTATCCTTGATCACATATTTGACATACACTTAATAGATTATGCTTACAAAACATTCTTAGCTTTGGTTCTACTAATATCCAAACTTAAAATACCTTTTTTGGCTATCTTGGTAGTGGTTTTATCTTTGAATTTCACTATGCCACCATTGATCTTCTTTACTCTTATCTCCTGTCATATGCATCAAACATCTGCTATCAACGAACCATGGCTGATCTTTATTTCTTACATGCAAAGTCGTTTGCACCAACATAGAATCTTCAAGTTATTTCTACTGCCATGAACATGTCTGAACCTTCTTCCTGATGAATGGAACTTTGAAACTCTGATCTTTCTTGATGAATGGAGCTTTGAAACTATGATCCTTCTTCATTGAATCTGCATGAGTATTCTTTTCCTTCTTTCTAAAACTGTTAGCTCTTTTTCAACACTCTAATTTCTTGTGACCATAATCATTTGAAACACTTTAATACTTTTAAACACTGCATATGCAAGAATCATTCTAATAGCCTCAAACCATAATACTGATGCAAAATTTTCTTCAAAAAACTATTCCTTCAAAAGATATACAAATTAATCTGCCAACTCACCTTCTTGTCATGCAACATAACCAAGACCCAATAGCATCCACCATGCTTCAATTTTTCTTAAAAGTGTCTCCTTGAAGCCTAAAAGAGACACCCCACACAAAAGGATCCTAGAAACAAATCTCAAGAGATTCCCACATCTCCTCTATTTCTTCCTTGATCTTCTTGTGTTTTTTTTTAGAATCCATTTAAGCATGTCTAATCTTTTTGACTTACTAACCTTATCATTTATGATGTTTTTCATCTTCTCAACTTTTGCAACTGTCTTATCTTGACAAATCTCATGCTCAAATGTAACAAGAGATTATGCACAATCCTTCCTATCTAATTCTTTATCTACTATAGCAAGTAATTCATTTTCACTTTTAAACTCAACCTGATCAACATTTACTATTTTAGGTCTCCAAACCTTAATTTGTCTTTTCTAATATTTTCTAGGGGCTCTATATCTTTGACATACCCTGAATATCTCTTTACTTTATTTTGACATAATTTAGCAATATGTCCAACCTCATGACAACAAAATCAAACAATATTTCTCATACCTTTTTCTTAAATGAGACTAAGATCTCCCTTTTACTGATTACTTCTCCTCATACAGTCTCTTTCCCTATGACCAACATGATGACAAACAAAACAACAGCCATGAAAAGAATTTGAAAACTTAAAAGCATTAGGCTACCTGATCGACTTCTTTGATTTGCCTTCAAAACTTGCATCCTTCTTTCCTTGGACCAATATTTCGTGATCTTTCTCAACCTTGATTATAAGCTTCTCATGATTATCCTTTAAAGAACCTAACTCATCCTTCAACTAATTACACTCTTCTTCTTTTGATGTTAAAATTGAATTTACAACCTCTAACTAATTCTTAAGATCTTGAATAAATACCTTATTTTCTTTTACTTCTATAGCCAACTTAGAATCCAAGATACACACTTGTTCCTTAAGAGCCTCAACCATAGATTTCAACTCTTTATTCTCCTTCTTTAGTTGCTTGGCCATCTTATGCTTTTATTTGACCTACCTTCAAGCTGTTAAACCCTTTCTGAAGGAACTTGCTCTAATACCAATTGTTAAGCATGGGATATACTGAGAGGGGGGGTGAATCAGTATATCATATATCTTATAAAACTTTCCTTTAACCAAATTCCACTTAATCAAACATTCAAGATATGCAATAAAACTCAAACAATAAACACCACACAAGATAGAGAGAGACACCAGATATAACGTAGAAACCTAATGTGGGAAAAACCACGGAAAATAATCTCAAATATATGAATGAGCACCAACCCAAATAATATTCACAAGCACAAACTTGCAAGAGCACCATACCCCTTTGTTGAGCACCAACCCAGCTACTATTCATGAGCACCAACCCACAGGAGCACCAAACCCCCTTGCCAAGCACCAACCCATAGGAGCGCCAACCCCTTTTTGTAAACCACACACCTATCTCTCAATGTTGATATCTCAACAAATGATAGTTCAATACAAAATCTCTTTCCTCTCTCTCACCTTTGCTCTTCTAAGCTAGATATAACAAATACAAATCATATTCATCTCTCAAAATTGCTCTTTTTAGCTAGATATTACAATATCAAATCAACCTCTATCTCACATATTACAAATGGCTTCTCAAGCCTTTATTTATAGCTTTCCAAATGACCTTTGGCCTTCCCCCTTTGTGACCCTTCAATCCTCATGGAAAATGGTGCCAAACTTGTATGACCCTTCATATTCTTGCCTTTGAAAAGTCATGTGGTGACACTTCATGACCAAAAACGTCCTTCCATCTTTTGTCCTTATCTTGGTGACTTTTTTGTATTCCTTAAAGTGTCCCTTCATGAGAAATTATGCCCTTCCTCTTTTGTCTTCACTTGGTGACTCTTGGAATTCCCAAGATGACTCTTCATGGGAAAATGCATCCCATCCTTCTTTTGTCTTTATCATGTGGCTCTTTGACTTCTCCATGGGCCCTTCTTTTATCTCATATGCAACGAAAAATATATTCGTTAATATTAAATAAATATTAACTCACATTAGCCAAGATATATTTATTACAAACAATAATAAATGCAATGAGGCCTTTATCACCAATAATACTAGACATTTGACATCAATGAAAATATTTCCAACATACAATCCTATAAGTCAAAAGATCATAATTCTTTGAATCACCATCTCCACATGGAGCACCAACTCCAACTAGCTAAGCACTAACTCATCTAAGCTTTAGCAAGCACCAACCTACAAGGAAACACCAACCCCCTAGATGACTTAGCACCAACTTATCCACTTTATTTATTTAATTATCTTTATAACACCTTGTTTCTCAACCAACTAATGATGACCACCTCTTCAACTCTTCACACTCTTTTCCCTTTCAAATAAACTTTTAGGCCTCTTCGCTCAAATAGGTCTCTTCAAGATAGATTAGTCATATGACCTTGATCTTCATCTATAGTACCTCTATTAGATATTCATGATAATTTTTATATACCCTTATGATGGTATACAATACCTCCTTCATCTCTTCAAAATTTTATTTCCTTTGCTTGCACACATTCATCCTCTAACTAGTCAATTAGGCATATTAGGCCTTATTCTTATACTAGGCTCTTGCTCATACACCACTTGGTTAGCCACACACACTTGAAAACTTATATTTTCCACATAATATCCCTTAATACATGCCACTAACATGAATCAATCATTATATTAGGTTGGTTATAGCCCAAATAAACCAAATCCTTCTCTAGGCCTTGAAGAGACCTGATTCAATTAGGCCTTCAATAGTGTATGTTACCCTTTGATATCCTTGGATCAATTTTAAATTATATACACTAAATTAATACTTCATATTCCACTCATATATACACATAAAAATCTCAACTTAGGTCCATGAAACTTTTTTGTTCCAACCACCACTTGAAGTATGCCATTAGTACTATTCACATTAGACCTTCATACCATAGAAAGGTTTGTATTGAAAAACTAAAGATAACATGTTATATATCCAAATAACCATGAAAATAAATCATATATACATAACCTCCAAGACCTCAAAAACTTAATCAAGTGCATTATACTTCATTACATAGGGAAAAAAGACTCAAAAACACTCCTACAATTTGCTTACTCAGAACTGTCAATTTTCCTCAAAGACTAGTCATGGTGACTCATACCTCCAACACTTGTATAGACATCTTCAATGACTTATGATTCATGTATATGATCTTATGAGATCATTATACCATTATCAAATAGAAATATAATATGGTTAAATAGAAATATTAGTCTTGCAAACCAATCTTATGACTTCATTGAGCCAAACAAGTCAACTTGTGAGTAACATTTTATTATATTCACTCCAAAACTTCTACCAAACATGAGCATGTCTTAAAATTCCTAATAAACATCTCCATTCACATGGTTTCATCACTATTTCATGATAACACATTCCTAATTATCTTCTCTCTATTGTCAGGGTTTCTCATTATTTCCACTATTAGGCCTACTAGAAAATGGTTAACTTGGATGAATATTGTTTAGAAACCTTTATAGACATGAAAAATGAGTCTTAAGATTCATCTTCTATTCATTTTCAAACTTTTACTAGGTCAACTCTGAATGTTATAATAAATCTCTAAGAAATTAGCACTTTCATGTAGGGTCTACTCACATACCTGACAACTCAAACACACCTAGAGGTGCCTAAGAGAGATAACTACACCTTCCAATATTTTACGTGAGCATACCAATCCATTATGGGCATTTTTTATCAGTGTCTTCAACATTGAGTCCTTAATTAGGGTTCTAAGAGGGTTTAAATCTGTTTCTATTCTTAACAATCATTTATAAATCATATCCCCTCAATCCAGAAATAAATGCCTAAAATTATGAGCTATGACCCTTCCCCATCTACCATGAATATATTAAGCTCCCATGAATAGTTTTGAAGAGATAATGAGCATAATAAAGACCTTCTTAGGTAGATAACCCTTCATTATTTACACTCAAAAGACCTTAAAACACATTTTCATGCCTTATCCTTCAAACTTTGACCTCAAAATTCATGCACATGCTTAAAAAAACTTGACTCACCTTTTTCAATTCTCCTTTACTCACACTTGTCTTGAAATCAATCTTAATACCCCATTAGACCAGACTCTTTCTCTCTTTACTTGCTTTGACTTTAACCTAAAAACCATATTAGGCCTTAAAACTAACCTTCATGCCTCTTTCCATGAACTCTCCACCGCTCTCACATAATTAAACACATATAAGATTAAACATTTTCATACATCCTTCATATATCTTGACAACATATCATGATGCCTCATTAGACTAGGTAGGGTCTAGGAGTGGTCTAGGTACAAACTTGATCTGAAGGTCTTACTCTTATAGGCTTACTCTAAGACTTACATCAGTGCTCTAATATCTCATATACATTATAAATAAACCTTATACAACCATTCATTCTTGTGTGCATTTATCTCACTAATCAATCATTCTACTTCATGTACAAGACTAAGCATCCTATGCACATACCTTGTCAAGACACCACTTGGCTTAAGCACTTGACAACTTTGACAATAATGATCTTCAATCCTGACCTTCACAACACTAATGCAATCATAATAATGTATCTTACACTCTCATAATCACTACAACACTGATCAATATTCTTTCTCATAGATACAATCTTCAATGACCTCATGAATACCTTATTCAAAACCTTTGACATCAATGACAACATCAATGCCAAACCTCAACAATAGGAACAATGCTCAACAATCTCCCTCTTTGTCATTGATGGAAAAAGACACTACAAATTGATCATTCTTATCTCCCCATTCTGATCTTTCTCCCCATTTGACATAAATGACAAAGTGATTTTTGCATCTCCTTAATTCACACTCCTTGCAACCAAAATACTCAACACATAGGACTATGAGTTTATGATACATAATACAAACATGTTCCCCTATCTCCATGCATATATTTTTGGAATAACTCACCTACTTTTGGAGATAATGAACCTAATTAGCTCCCCCTAAGTACTTGGATTCTTCATTAATTACTATGAGCAATAATTACACCCAATTCCTATCTTAGGTGTTCAAATGTTACCAATGGAAGTGGTTTGGTCAAAATGTCTGCAATCTATTCCTGTGTAAAAACATATGAAATTCTTACACTTTGTTCACTTTCCTTCTCTCTTAGAAAATGATACTTGATGGGAATTTTATTAGTACTTGAGTCCATGATAGGGTTCTTTGAGATGCTTATAGCACTTGTATTGTCATAATAAATAAGGCTAGGGCCATCATACTCCACCTTGTAGTCTTTTAGGGTATGTCTCATCCATAAGACCTAAGTGAAACATGAATTTTATGTAATGTACTTAGCCTCACAAGTTGATAATGCTATTGATGGTTGCTTCTTGATTATCCATGAAACTAGGCACCCACCTCAGAAGAAAGCTCCTCCATTGGTAATCTTCCTATCAACTAGACTTTTTACTCGTTCTGCATCTGTATAAGTTGTCAAATTAAATTTATTACTATTTAGATACCATAACCCATACTCTATAGTCCCCTTAAGATACCTAAGTATAATTTTGACTACTTTTAGATTATTTTCCTTTGGATCTACTTGAAACCTTCCCACAATACCTATTACTTTCATGATATCAGGTCTAGAGGCAGTGGTGTATATCAAAATTCTAATCATTGACTTATATGACATTTGATTGACCTTTGAGGACTCATCTTCCTTGCTCAGCTTATGCCCTATGATCATAGGTGTACTAACTACCTTGAAATATTCCATCTCAAATTTCTTCAACATCTCTCTTATGTACTTGGCTTGTCAAATGAATATACCTTTTTCAGATTGAATGATTTTTAACCCAAGAAAGAATAATAGTTCTCCTAGCATGGACATATCAAACTCTTTCTTCATCACCTCTATAAACCCCTTCATCATGTTCTCATTATTTCTACCAGAGATGATGTCATCCACATAGACAACTACTATCAATTGATGGTTATATTTTGACTTTATGTATAGATTACTATCTTCCACTCCTCTTTTGAATCCTTGATCTAATAGATACCTATCCAATCTGGCATACCAAGCACTAGGAGCTTAATTTAGACCATAAAGAGACTTTTTCAATCTTCAAACATAGTCCTTGTCACTTGATAGTGAGAACCCCTCAGGTTGATTTATGTGCACCTCCTCTTCCATATTCCCATTCAAAAAGGTAGATCTGACATTCATATGGTATACATTAAACCCTTTGAATCCTACATATGCTAAAAATAATATGATGGCCTCCAATATTTCTACTAGTGTAAAGGACTCATCAAAGTATATCCTTTTAACTTGTGCATGACCCTTTCATACTAATCTAGCCTTATTCCTAGTGACTTCTCCATCTTTATTCAACTTGTTTCTAAACACCCATTTTGTCCCAATGGCATTCTTGTCTTTAGGCCTAGGAACTAGTTCCCAAGTATCGTTATTCTCATTTTAGTATAACTCCTCATTCATAGAACCTATCGAAATTTTGTCTTTGCTTGTTTCTATAATATTCTTAGGTTCAATCACAGATAATAGATCAACATTATCTTTATTTATATTACTTACCAGTCTCCTCTTTGTTTGCATATCTAAATTCTTATTGCCAATGATTTGAGATTCAGGATGATCTCTTTCAATCTATCTTGAGGGGAATTTTGAGTCCTATCTCTCCTCAACTTATTCTTCCTCATCAACCTCTATAGTTTCCTCTTCATTCTTGAAGTCCAAATTTTCTAAAGTATCATTTGACTGTGAGTGTGATTTCCTTGTCTCATCAATCTTTACATTGGTGCTTTCCACTATCTTATGTAACCTCTTATTATAACATCTATAGGTTGAGTTCATTGATGAGTATCCTAAGAATATTCTTTCATCAGATATGTAATAAAACTTTCTTAAGTCTTCATCATCTCTTTTGATGAAACATTTGCTCTCAAACACTCTAAAGTATTCCACATTAGCAGGTCTACCTTTCCATAGTTCATAAGGAGTCTTATTACCATTAGTCCTTATCTATCCTCTATTCAAAATATATAATTTAATGCTTACTACATAAACTATAATTCTTACTACCTCTCTCCAATATCCATCAAAAAATATAAACTCATTTAGCATAGTTCTAGCCATCTCTTGAACTATCATATTCTTTCTTTCTACTAGCCCATTCTGTTGAGGTGTCTTAGCTGCTAAGAATTGTCTCCTTATTATATGAACCTCACAAAATGTCATCAAAGTCATTATACCAAAACTCTCCTCCTCTATCAATTCTATTCAATCTCAAGAAGATCCTTGAATGTCTTGAACTTGTCAAGAGCTTCTGACTTTTCTCTCAATAATACTACCTAAGTCATTCTTGTGTAGTCATTTATGAGTAACATGAAGTAGTTATCTCCTTGAATGATTTGAATTATTGTAGTCCCATAGAGATCAGTGTGTATTAATTCCAAGGGTCTATTAGTAGATTACTCCTTGATTTGAACCTTATTTTAGTTTGCTTACCATGTTGACATGCATTGTAAAGTATGTTTTTAGGTTTGGTGATCTTAGGCATGTTCTTCACAAACTTCTTAGTGCTTATCTTGACTATGTTGTCAAACTTTAGGTGACATAACCTTCTATTCCATATCCAAATTTCATCTATATTTCTCATAAATCATCTCTTCTTCTTGATCTCATTCAAGACATATAGATTGTTCTCAGTCCTCTTAGCATTGGTAATTAGCCTTCTTGATTTGGCTCTCCTTATCTCACATCCTATGTCATGAAAGGTTGGTGTGTGTCCTTGATTAAATTTTTGACTGACACTAATCAAGTTATGTTTTAAACCTTCCACATAAAACACATTTTGTGTCTTGGTATTCCCATTGTCTAGACCCAAGATACCCTTGCCAACTATATTGGTAGTTGTGTTATCTTCAGACATCATTATTCCTACAGCATTCCTCTTTAATGAGATGAACTTGTTTTTATCTCATATCTTGTGGCTTGATAGATTAGTATCTATATACCATTTCATGCCTTCATCTTGAATGTGAAAGTCAGTCTAAGCTAGCATAATATCCACTTTAGTCTTTTATTCTACTTTAGCAAATAGTCCATCTTGACTCTTGGTCTCAATATGATCAGTCCTAACTTATTTTGGTTTCCACACAAATGTTTAACCCTTATTTTGCACTATATTAGCTTCATATATATTTTTAAATCTTGAGGTCCTTCTAAATCTATTAGAACATAATCTTACAATGTGTCCCATATTATGACAATTGTAGCAAACAACATTTTTGTACTTACCTCTTAACTGATTACTCATTTTCCCATGGTTCCATGATAACTTATCCCTTATTGCATTGGGATACCTGATTGGTCTTTTCATGTTGGTACTCTTGGCTTGTTCTAACTTATCATTCTCTTTCTCAAGCTTTCTCATATTTTCCATGAGTTGTTCATGCTCAACCTCCAATGAATCTAACTCTATATTCAATTGGTCATACTCAACTTCCTTTGACCTAAACCTTGTGCTGATACCATCTAATTAAATCCTAAGATATTTTATATTCTTATTTTGATACTTAAAATCATTAAGGTCACTTATGAGCTTAGCTTCAAATTCTATCTCAGTTTCTCCTTCATCACTATCATAGTAGACTTCATCATATATGTTGTCTTCTTCTTTTTTATCTCCAAACATCTTGTGTTTCTTAGGATCACCTTCAAGTTTTTAGACTTGCTTCAAAAGACCTTGATCTAATACTAATTATTGGAAACATAATTATTGAGAGGATGGGGGGTAAATTAGCCTCTTAAAACTTTATTTTACATGTACTTAACATTCCTTGAACCATCAAATCAATAAAAAGGTATAGCAATACATAAAGAGATATGTACATGATCATAACACAAAAACACACATATGAGTGGGAAATACTCAAGGGGAATAAAACCCACTGATCCTTACAAATGGACTAAAGTATTATAAGTCAAAATATCATAATTTTTTGAAGCACCAACTCCACTTGGAGTACCAACTCCAACTAACTAAGCACCAACTTAGCTAGGCTTTAGCGGCACCAACTTACAAGGAGGCACCAACCCCCAAGATGACTGAATAAAAAATCAGCCACCTGATTGCCTTGATTACCGTTATAACACCATATTTCTCAACCAACTAATGATGACCACTTATTCATCTCTTCACACTCTTATCCATCTCAAACAGCGTTTTAGGTCTCTTCAAGATAGATTAGGTCATATGACCTTGATCTTAATCTATAGTACCTATATTATATATTCATGATAATATCTCTATACCCATTTTATGGTCTAAAATACCTCCTTAAAATCTTCAAAATTATATTTCCTTCACTTGCACATATTCATCCTCTAACTAGTCAATTAGGCCTATTAGGCCTTATTCTTATACTAGAATCTTGATCATACACCTCTTGGTTATAAAAATACATTTGCCCACTTAGATTTTTCATATAATAAACCTTATTACATTACAAAAATATGAATCAATCATTATATTAGGTCATTCATATCACAAATAGATCAAATCCTTCTTTAGGCTTTAAAGAGAACTAATTCAATTAGGCATTAATTAGTACATGTTACCCTTTGATCTCCTTAGAACACTTTAAAATTCAATACATGGTATGAACACTTCATATTCCACTCAAATATACCCTAAAAATATCAACTTAGGTCCATGACACTTTTTATCTCCAACCACCACTTGAAGCACACCATTAGTGTTATTCACATTAGGTTTTCATACACACAGAAAGGTTTGTCTTGAACAACAGAAGATAACATGTTATTAAGCCACACAACCATGATATTAAATCATATACACAGAAGCTTCAAGACCTAAAAAATGTCATAAATTTCATTATAATTCATTAAATATGGGAAAAGGACTCAAAAACACTCTTGCAACTTACTCAAAACTGTCAGTTTTCCTCAAAGACCAGTCATGGTGACTCAGACCTACAACACTTGTATAGACATATTCAATGACTTATAATGCATGTATATGATCCTATTATATCATTATACCATTATTATATATAAATATAATATTTTCAAATGGTAATATTGGTCTTGTAAACCAATCTTATGACCTCACTGTACACAATCCTTACTGAGCCAAATAAGTCAACTTGTGAGAAATTTATTACTATATTCACTGATCTCTAAAAATTATACCAAAAATGAAAATGTATTAAAAAAATTTAAAAACATATTCATACACTTGGTTTCATCACTATTTCATGATAATATATTCTTAATCATCTTCTCACTATTGCCAGGGTTTCTTAGTATTTCCACCATTAGGCTTGTTAGCAACTGGCTAACTTAGATGACTAGCTTAGCACACTTGAGATATTTAAATTATTTAGAAAACCTTATGGCCATGAAACATGAGTATCAATCTTCATCCTCCATTCATTTTCATAATTTGACTAAGTCAACTCTGACTGTTATAACAAATCTTTTGAGAAATTAACACTTTCCTATAGGGTCTACTCACACACCTGACAACTCAAACACACTTAGAGGTGCATGGGAAAGTTTATTAAACCTTAAAATAGTTTAATTAAACATACCAATCCATTCTATACACTTTTTATCAACATCTTCAACATCATGTCCTTATTAGGGTTCTAAGAGGGTTTAAACATGTTTCCATTCTTAACAATCATTCATAAAGCATATCCCCTCAATCAAAAAACAAATTCCTAGAATATTAAGATATGACCCTTCCCCATATACCATGAGATTATGTTCCCATTTAGAGGTTTTAATTAGCTAATCACCACAATAAAAACCTTCTCAGGTAGAGAACCCTTCAGTTTATGCACTTGAGAGACCTTAAAACACATTTTCATGCCTTATCCTTCAAACTTTGACCTCAAACTTCATGCACATGATTAAAATAACTTGAATCACCTTTTTAATACTCCTATACTCATAATTATCTTTAAAAATAATATTTATACCACATTATTCCACATTTTCTCCCTTTGAACTTGACCTGCAAACCATATTAGGCATTAAAAATGACCTTCATGCCTCTTTCCATGCATTCTCCACCACTCTCACATACTCATTAAACCTCATACAATATTAAACACTATAATACATCCTTAATTTGTCTTGAAAATATATCATGATGCCTCATTAGACTAGGCAAGGTCTAGGAGTCGTCTAGGTGCAAACTTGGTCTGAAGGTCTTACTCATGTACGCTTACCATGAGACTCACATGAGTGTTCCAATGCCTCATATGAATGATCAATAAACCTTATATAATTTATCATGCATATGTGCATTCACTTCACCAATAAATCATGTTCTTTAATTTATAAGACTAGGCATCCTATGATCATACCTTCTCAAGACACTACTAGGCTCAAACACTTGATAGATTTGACAACAAGGGCCTTCCATGTTGACCTTCACAACACTCATGCAATCATAATAAAATATCTTACACTCTCAAAATCACTATAATATTAATAAATATTCTCTCTCATAACTACACTATTTAATGACCTCATGAAGACCTTCTCAATAACCTTTGACATCAATGCCAAATCTCAACAACAGAAACAATATTCAATGGGCAAATTAAGAGTATTGAGAGTAATCAGAACATAAGCAAAAGAAAGAGTAGATCAAAACACAAAAAAGGGTTCCATGATTATGAAGTAATTAGGGTATTTTGTGCAAGCAAAATAAATTATGAATCTACTCAAAACTAATCTTGAGTAATTTTAAATGATATAAATGTATCTACAAACCCATAATCTTTGGCTGAGATAGTGCATGGGACATGAATATATCTAAAATAGGAAGAGAATGGAATGTCTATAGGACCAGATTCAATATTCTAATATATGTGTTGTGTGCAAATAAGTTAATTACTACTTCATGGAACCTATAAGGACTAGCTACTATGGCTCCAACCATTGAGTTAGTGAATCTTAACTTAAGAACACTTACCTAGACATTGTTCATTGCCATATAGTATTCTATATCCCCTAAGTGGAAGTCTATGATCCAACTCAAGGCATTTTTCTACAACTGATCAGATGTCTATAGCCTACTAGATATTTTTTAAAACACCCAAGAATTGAGTTTTTCATAAATTGAATATTATTCTTTTCGTTCGCTTTATCTTTCCTCTTTCTTTTATTTTTTAACATGTCAATTCTGGGTTGGGGACCACTATGGCAAGCAAAATTCAGAGGTATGGATTTTTCCTCTAAACCTTAAATGAATCGAGTTCAACCCAATAAACCTAGAAACTATTAAAATATGATTTTATGTGTAGTTTTGAGAGAATATCTTCAGAGGCCAAATAGTTTACCCAAACTTGCCCAAACATAAACATATCCAAACACACACGATAGCCCAAGATTTTGAAAACAATTAATAAATATAATATTAATATACAAACTACTCAAATTACTTGCACATAAGAACATCACTCATGCTACCGATGTATAAACCATTCTTCCCTATTATTTGATTAATGAGGAACCTATTAACTACTAGACTTGTACCCTTATGAAGGTATATTTAAGCATTCATAGTTTGAAGTAACATAGAGACAATCCTAGGATGTGGGTGGCTTAATATATGGATTGAATCTCTAGATTTTAATAGCTATCTCCCCTTGATGTATCAATTAAGATATATAATCTACACTACCAACTTTTAAGGTAAAAGAGAAGGTAAACTGAAGGGAAAACTTACCTAACTAAGGTGATATATCAAAATGTGACCTCCACTTGTCTAATATGCACTAATAAGGCTAAATAAGAACATGGACTTGATTTCACTTCTCAAATGAGATTCTTCAAACATCAATGTTTCACATAGAGGCTTGGTTTGATGCAATATCTAAGGTAGCCTGTTCAATAGGTCTCTCAAAGACACCAAGGAAAGATTACACTTATAATACATAAAAGATGATTTAAGCACATTATGAAACTTGTAAGGATGAACTAACACCTATAAATATGTAAAGAGGAAAGACAAAATGAAAGGAAGCATACACTATCACTGTCATTCATCAACTAACCATTACCATAAACTAAACACAAGTTTTGAGGAGGCATGAATTTAGTCTTATTCATTCAAAATAGGCAAGTACAAGTGTTTTTATTAGCATGGCTCTAATATAACTTAGGTTAATGATTTTTTTCAAATTCTAAACATAAGCTTAAATATAGATAGAATGAGAAGAGAGAGAGAGAGAGAGAGAGAGAGAGAGAGAGAGAGAGAGAGAGAGAGAGAGAGAGAGAGAGAGAGAGAGAGAGAGAGAGGCAAGGCAGCCAAGAAACTAGGAATGTACCATTTACTTGGTCTTCTTCAAACCCAACATAATACTCCCTTGATTATCTCTCACCCAACTTTATAAAATGTTGTATGGGTTGAAATGATAATTTTTTGGAAGTTTGAAGGATTCTTTGGGAATGTATATTTTATGTTTGACCAGTAAAACCTCCTAAATCTTTGCTTGCACAGCCTACATTCTTGGTGAAGAAGAGTCTTTCTTGAAAATAGGCTTTAATCCATGAGAGTAGGTCATCATGAATTGATCAAGTATTTATTTAAACCCTTATTCAAACCAATAGTGATGTCTCTCTATCATAATTGGGTTGTTATAATCTCTTTAATGTTGGTTTGACTTCTTTAACATCATAGGTGTTGGAAGGAAATAAGGCCTTCTAAGAGTCTTTGAGACCATTTCAAACTTTGAATCCTTCTCCCAAATAAAATATGACTTATTCATAATCTTATATTGGCATGGAAACAATTATAAACCTCAATAAAGACTTTTGTAATGTTTTATGCATCATTTTATTACTTTGATCACTTAACTCCTCCTTATGCAAAAGTGGTGTAGGAGAGAGAAAATTGGTTTTTGTAATGTTCCAGGAATAATTCCACCATGTATGGATTATTATCATTAAATTATACCTTTAAAAAGAAATTTGGATCCATCAATTAGTCCATAAGATGTAATTTTACTCCTATAGCATGCTCTTTCAATCATTTCTTATAACCCTAAAAACCTGTAAAGCTCCTTGTACATAAGATTTTGTAGATCAAATTGGAAACTTGGGCACATTTTTTAGTACCCTCAATCCCCTTACAATTCCACACTAAATTCCATGATCCAAATCCAAGTGGAATTATCTTTTTTCCTTCATTTGTCTCTCCAATTAGGCCTCCTAGGCCTAAAAAGAGAAAATTAGCACAAATGACCACCCACACATTTAAAACTAGCCAAAAGTGTTTGATTAAATTTATTTGTAATAATACCAACCTCCATGTCAATTTTTGGGGTCTTTAAACCTTGTGAAAGTATGCAAACCAAGAAATAACCTTGTCACCTAGTCTCATTTTGAGCCTATTTGAGATTGCCTTAGAAAATGGGCCTAGTTTGACCACCTTAAAAATATTATGTGACATTTTTTGGACTTTTATAGCTATGACACATCCCAAATTACATCATCCAATTATTTGAAATCTTTTTTTTGCTCAAAACACCAAAAAACATGTAAAATAAGGCATTTGTTACAGTATGTATAGGTGACATCAACATCAAAGTACATGTGTATAATATCCTTGTAATATTAAACAACATCCAATAGGTTTTAGGATTAAAATGTGTAATTATATGTGCATTTTAGGTTTATTTCCCTTTACTGGTCATAATCAGGGTTTTAAAAGGGTTTAAGACTTATTTAGAGTTTTAATGATTATTCATAAAGAACAAACCCCTAAATGACCTCCTTTTACTTGGAAAACATTTTTGATTTATCTCCTCAAGTATCAAAAATGTCTCATATTCCAATTAAAAGTGTGCTTTATGGTATGAGCATGTGAATTTGCTCCTTAGGTGGCATGCTTAGCTCTCTTAAACTCGAGAGAGGTCAAAATTGATATTTGGACCTCAAATCTCATTCTCACTACTGGAAGAGGTTCATAAATCTCCAAAAAAATCCTATCCATGATTATACATTCCTTTTAAGTGCTCATCAATCCTTTGTATGCATTTAGTATACTAGTCAAGGGTCTTGGGGTTTAGGCTTGTCATCTCTTTATTAGCCCTCAAGGGCACTTGGATTGAATAATAAAATTAAGTGCTTCATGAAAGTGTATGGATACCTTTTCCATGTATTTTTACTTCCTCAAGGTCTTTCCATGAGTTTTTTCATAATTTGTGTGCTTTTGATCTCAAATGGACCCCTTAGTCTCATGACTATTTCTTGCCAATGGAGTGGGTAAAGTTTGAGACAAAATAGTGGGTATATCCACTACCTTTGTAGATTTTAAATAACTATGTATGATTTTTACCACTAATTAACACCCTCTATACAAAATATAAAAGTGTAATTGTGCCTATGAAACCCTCAAAACACCATCTCTCTCATGACTAGTTGGGTCTACCTGTATGAGAACTAGGCCTATAGTCCTAAATAAATGCTCATATCTTTGCACTCTTTTTAAAAGAGAGTATGAGGGTTGAAATGATACATTAATGATAATGTGATACCAATCACCAACTTCACCTCTTTCAAACCTATTCATATTCTTCACTCATCCCTCAATCAAGCAAAACCCTCATAGTAGGTAGACCTATAGTTTATCTTTTGACTTTGTGTAGGGGTATTGAAACCTAGTTTAATCAATACTTTAATGTTATTATTTGGTATCAAAATGAACTTATGACCTTATGCTAACTAATATATACCTTAGTGTCTCTTCACCATGTTATCAAGTCTTGTTGAGGCTTAAGACCAGCTTCTCCTCATGTAACCTATAGGTAGTTGTTTAGGGCAGTCTTGACTATATAATTTGGTCTCAAGGGCCTATTTCATATCAATGATTTTTTCAATGTAATTTGATTCATTTTGAGTATCAATTTAGACTTAGGGATCTTTCACACATACTCTACCTCTTTCCTTAGGCCTTACCGATAGTGCATTCCACTAGCACCTTGTAGGTGCTTATTAGGGATCATGACTGTGTCTTCTATGTTCTAGATTTATCCTTCAACATCACTAACCTAATAAATATTCTATGAACTTAGTTAAAGTTATAATTAGGTTCAAACATCCTTCATACACTTATTTCAGCTATTTATCCTTAGGGTTGAAGATGGAATGATCTTGAAATAGGCCTAAAGGTGGCCTTTAAGGGTCATCTTGACTGTATATAGAAGTTTCAAAACTGAGTTCTCTTTCCTACCATTATGTTTGAAGATATCCAAATAAATAAGAACTCATTCATTATCATTTTCCATGCATATCTCATAAGTTTCTCATGACATTTTCACATCACTTGCTACTTGTCTCTTCCATATAGAGTATTTTAGGTGGTCTTTAGACTATGAACTCAGTTTCTAGGGCTATCAACAACTTGTATGTAACCTAGTTAATCTTTGATGATTTATGTCATTGTCTTCATTTGAATTAAGGTTGAATCTTTTATCTTAGCTTTAATTTATGTTGGAGAATGATGTTGATCAAGGTCCAAAATGAGGACCTATAGGTTTAGGTCTTGTAGGTCTCTACTTGATTGTTTAGGGCTATACAAAGTCTTCTCTTGAATTATTTAACCTCATCAACCCTATCAAATCCAATACTCACTTCTTGTTATTCTTTAAATGATCCACAGAGCATATGACAAGTAGTATGCCACCTTAAAATCACTTAACTGATCTATACAGACTGTGTGAAAGTCACTTTACCTTTCTTGGGTTGCCTATCTCCTTTGGTTTTGAACTAAGCCATTTTTGTACCCTAATTATTCATATCATCATTTTTTTTGCATTCAACTTGACTGTATACATAATAAGTTCACATTATATAGAATATTATTTATGCTAAAACTATATGGTTGTAGTTGGTGATTAGTCATTTGTATGTACTATAAGAAGAGATCCATTCCACCTACCCTAAGGCTGCCAAGATGCCAAGTTCTCCTAAAATCTCATTTAGAAATCATAACTTGAAAACCACTAATGTACCTCATGACTATAACATGATGTTCCTTGAAATATCCCTTTAGATATGATTGACTATTATAGGTATCCATTTCTACCCACTGTTCTGACTAAAGAGGGATGGGAGATTGGTTCTAAGAGACTAAAATTATCTTAATACCCTTATTAACCCTTCATATTCACAACTATATTGATGAAGCATAAATTTTCCATAAGGAGGTATGAATAGTAATGAAAACAATAAATGATCCATTACCTTAAAAAATGCTTAACTTACCTTGAACTTTGCTAAACTAAGTTCTAAAGAGGATTTCTTCATGGTTTTATTGTACCTTAATGATACCTAAAACACTCTCATCCTTTATTTATTTCTATAATACTTAGGACAACTCATATAGCACCATTATAACACATCCATTAAGGTATATAATCCTTTAGGAGGTCTCTTAAGTTGACAATACATCCATACATAATCTTGACTATGTTCTTTAGGCTTATAAGGATTATAATAGACTTATTACACCCAAAAGTGTCTCTAGTCATCTTGAAGACTCTATCATGACCTCAAAATTAATCTCTTTATCTTCATGATTCTTTGCAACCTTTATTACCTGCCATGATGTCCATCTAGTTTGCTCATTAGGCCTACAACTGAGATTTAAACTTTTATGAGAAAATCATCTTAATACCTTACATATAATTCCCTATAAAGTTAAATTTATACTCCATAATACTTTATAATCCCTTCAAAATCATGATAAACTCACTAAGATGCTTTCATATAATGATAATCTCATTAGACCTGCTACTATACATTGTGAAAGGGTTAAATGACCAACCAGGCTATCTTAAGAAATAACTTTTCAAGATGAATGTACCTTAAAAAATTTATTGGATTAAATATATTTACTTTACCTTAAAAATTATCTCTAAAACTCTTCAAAATGAATACATTCAACTGATATATGAAACATGTTTAAAATTTGCCAAATCTCAAGTCAAGATAGGCAACCAGTTTCTTGTCAAAAATAATCTTATCAAGGCAAAGTAAAAATTTCCTATTTAACCATAAAATAATTCCCATAAAACCATTTTTATCCATCTAATTTTGAAGTGAATAAATGGATAAAAACTTGGAACCTGTCTGGATGACTAGGTCATAGTGACCCCCTTACACTCTTAGTGATTGTCTATAAATATGAGGGGATGAATATGGAAATAAATGACACTAAATTTAATATAATTAGGGTACCTATAATTTCCCAATATATTTTTACCTAATCCTCTCTCTCCTTCCTATATTGAGCAAAAAATTGATGGCCCTTTTAGAGCTGCCAATAAGGTCGATATGAGAGATAAACTAGTTTTATTCATTTTAAAACTTGAAACCTCTCAAAAATATTTTTTTGACCTTTTAATTTAAAAATATGTTCCTTAATATACTTTCCATCCAACAACCCTTTGAAAATATGTACGGATGCCTCAAAATGGCTTGTTTTAGCACTTAAAATGCCATAATTGCTTAAGAGACCTAATTTAAATGTTTTCAAAAGTGTTCACAAGGAAAAAAAATATTCTAATAGATACATCATGATTAAATTAAACTTAATTTAATAATATTCTATCATTACCTCACAAAATCTTCTCTGTAAGTCATAAAATGGTCAAAAATACATACAAATGAGTCATAAAGTTAGTCCAAAAAGTCATAAACCTAATTGATAATATTTAAGGCATAAAATGATCTTAAAACATGATGTGAAACCTATAAATACACTCTATACTCTTTTTACCACTGAAAATGGCTTGAAAAGACCAAGAAGAGACTAAACAAGCACAAGGCCATGATGAACAAAACCTCAAACCTATCCAATCAACCTTAAACTTTGATAACCAAGGATTCAAGTGATCAAACTAAGGACATTTCAAGACCAAAATACTAAAAAATAGGAAAAAAATCATGACAAACAAATTTTTGAATGGTAGGGGTGATCGTTTGACCTATGAGGTTAAACTTATCAACAAAATCCATAGGAAAAAAGAGATAGGCTAGACCAAAAAGAGATAAACATAAGACTAGACTGATGATGAAAGTAAGAAATTAAAAACAAAATTAGGAAACAAATTAAGAAAGTAAAAATAAGTTATTCATGTGATCTTATTAGGCCAATTCAAGCCTAAAAGTAGTGTTTAAAGATTTATCTATTGACAGGTAATGGGACATCCTCACCAGTTAGATACTTGAGATGGAACACATTCTCACCTAATATTTCATAAATTGTGTGAGTACCCAATCATAGGGAATAAAAATTTTCATTATTTCTATTTTTTCTATGAGCCTTATCCTAGAGAAGGACTAAATCAGATATCTAAAAGGCCTCACTTTGGCTCATGTGTCAAACCAATGCTTGATGATTCCTTAGTGTTTGTTAAAGTGCAATAGGGTTATAGCACACTTTTATTCTACTTGTCTCAAACTCAAGAGACAACCCTCTTTCTTGTCATATGTTTTCAAGTATTTTCTCATTAACTACAAGGTTGGGCTTCTCAAGTTCATACGAAAAATAGAGTTTTGTTCGTAAACCAAATGATATTAAGACATGCCTAGGAACACTTTACTTATAGTCCTATCATACCACAATGCAAGTTTTAAAACATTATTCCAGTCCTTATGGTTCCTTTCCAATATTTTTTTATTACATCTAACAAGTTTTTGTTCATTGATTCAGCTACCATTTTACCTTTTGAGTATAATTAAATGAGAAATTAGGGATTAATTTATCTTTATATTCCCATTCATTAATTGGAAAGATAAAGCTAGACCATTATTACATACCATAGTGAATGGCATCCCAAACCTAAAGACAATATGTTCCTCAAGGAAGTAGATAACCACATCTTTTATGTAATTATTGAATGCTTGAGCTTCAATCCAATGGGATTAATAGTTAGTTGTTGTCATAATGAACTTATGTCCCATGAAATAATTACTATTGATAGATCCCATAAAGTAGAACACCATTTTGTAAAAGGCCAGACTTCAATAACTGATTGCAATGGCATAATAGGAATGTGTTCTTTGTACGTAGTAACTTACAAAGTATAATAAATTTTGACATGGACATGAAAATCCTTGAATATGTGTATCCAATATCAACTTTAGTAGTGTAGTATTTCATGGGATGTATCACTCCTTGAACTGTGCGCAGTTCCATATTTATCAAGGAAATATTTAAGTAATTCAATCACTTCTTTATTTAAGAATATCAAATAAATTCCATCATGGTTTATTCTATATTACATTCATTATTTGATTATAAAATTATTTATCTTCAATTGTAATGTTCTTCATATGTAGAATTTAGGTAATTTTGGATTCATTATTTACTAGGTAATGGACTATGTCATGATACCAGTCATCTTTTGTGATGGCTTGCACTATATATTGATGGAAAAAAAATTTAGAACCACATAAACCATTGCCTTACTAATATATTATCATCTCAATATATTCATTGTTTGTATTTTCATATTATATTATTATATAATAGTCATCCACTTACCACACCATTCAACTAATTCATTTTACATTAGTATGGCTTTTCTGGTAGGATCAAACACAATGGTAAACACCTTGCTACAGAGGATGTAGTGTATGAACTTATTAAATTATTTAATCAAATAAAATGCTTGTTTGTCTATCTTTAAATATTTACTTTTAGCATTACTTACTAGGGATCTCATGAAAGACACTGGTGTCTCATCTCCAACTTCTTTTTTATGAGTTAGGATAACATCACTTGAGTGTTTTGAAGCAAAGGAATAAATGTATAATGGATTTGTATAGTTAGGATTGATAATAACCAAGGTATTTACAATTGGTATTTTGATTTGAACAAAAGTCACTTGTGCCTCAGTTGTCCAGTCAATCTTAGCATCCTTATTTAGCATGTTCTTCAGTGATAAGACTATCTCTGCAAAGCCTAAGATGAGTTTTTAGACAAATTTGATCTTTCTAAAGAATGAATTCAACTCCTTTCAGTTATCAAGTAACTTAATTTTTAGAATTACTTCCACTCTTTATGGGTCTATCAAAATGTCTCTTTAAAAGATGATGTGACCCAATAGTTTCCCCTCAATAACCCTGAATATACATTTTTTGGATTTAGGAAGATGTTGTGTTATCTACACCTATGCAATACCATTATTAAATCCTTCACATGGTCTTCTCATTTCTTTGAAAATATAGTTAAATCATCCATGTAGATGACAATGCACTTGAAATTATATCTTTAAATATAATTTTCATGGCACGTTGAAAGGTGGCACCTGTAATGATCAATCCAAATGAAATCCTTTTGTATGCAAATTTTTTCCACTTTGTTGTAAAATTTGTATTTATTTAGTATTCATAGTTCTCCATTACTTTATTGTATCTTGAATACATGTCTTAAATGACATCATTTGATAGTTGTTCACTATTTTAACACTTCATCTAGTGAAATCAGCAAATAATTATCCTTCTATGAAGCTTTGTTTAGATTATGGAAGTCCACATAAAGTTATATATCTTTGTTCTTATTGAGATCTATCACAATATTCTATACCCACATGGAGTCCCCAATTATAAATATGATTGTACCTAAAAACAATTTTTGTACTTATTTGAAGATCAAAGGCTCTAATAATGGATTCACTAGCCTTTACCTTTGTCACAATAGTTTGAAACCTAGCTTGAGATGGATAGTGTGAGTGAGAATAAAGGTATTGAATACCTTCAAATCTTCATAACTCCAATAAATTACATCTTTGAAGTCCTTTATGGCTTGTGCAATCCCATTTTTTTATTTTGAGTCCAAATTTTGCCTAAGAACACATTGTTTCAAGTAATTGGCATTCCCCAACTCGCAATGCTCGTGTAACATTCCTTTGGTAGAGTCTATTTTTTATTTTCACTTTTATAATCCATGTCAAAAAACCACTTCAACAAGACCATACCCTTAGATATATTATTCATTTTTAAATTTATCACTCCTCCATCTAGTCTAAACTCACTTTTGTCAACTTCATATATGATATGGGATTCAAATACATTTGTGTTTGTGATGAAGTCAATGATATGTTGATCATTGTTAAATACCTAGAAATTTTCAACATTATCAGGAACAAAAGATGTAAATACTATCTCCACTAATAATCTCTTCAATTTGGATTCAGTTATCAGTTTCATAAAATAAATATGAGATCATAGAAATAATTCCTTAAACTAACCTTGAGAGGAGAATATGCAAACAAATTTGAACTTGTTACAATAATAAGAAAACACCTGCAAATTAAAATAATATCATACCATAATAAGTGATTATGTGGGAAACCCTTTTATGAGAAAAACCCCACACTCCAAATTATCTCAACATATTATTGATAATTAAACAGCAATTACAAATACTTGCAAATCAAGCCTTCACATGAGTATCACTAGTATCCAACCAAGAGAATAACTAGTTTAGAGTTTCAGTGCCTTTGCACAACTCTCAGCTTAGAAATTTTAGCTACTATCTTATAATATTTTCACTTATATATTACAAATTACAAATAATAATACTTCTTACTTATAGAAATTTACAAGGAAGAATACAAAATGAAGAAACTTCATGAGCAAGGCAAAACTGTGCTAGCCTTTAGTGTATCACTATTGATAAATAATGGTATGCTTGTATTCTTTTGAAAGGGTTAAAAATTAGATCCTCCAATTTTAATTAATCCTCCTCTACTTTCACATGCTTCCAAAATTGTGCCCCATTCACACATATGCCTCCAATCTAAAATAGTAACTTGTTTCCCACTATCCCATGTGCACACACATGCTTCTAAGAGATTTTCCATCAACATTTGACTTCTCCTCCACTTAATATCATGAGACCAACTAAAATGTGTGGCCCATATCCATTTTTTTAATTTTGCACCTAAATCAAAATCATGTGAATCACAAAATATAACAACCTTATCTCTTTAGTGGAGTATTACGCCTCACTCCATTCATATGCATTTAGATCATGTAGATTCCTCTATGGGCCATGCCATCTCATCCATAAAGCACATCAACACTTTCATTACATACCACCTCTTCTACATAGTCATTGATAGTTCACCACTACCACATCATCACATGAATTGTGACTATGAATAGTATATCATGAATAGTGAGTTGTGAATAGTATCCTAACTTATCATGGTTGAGACACTTCAACTCCAAAAATTATCCCACTTGTCAAATACTTTTCAAGACCCATAAGAACTGTACCAACATTAACTTATTTCTAGGGGCCAAGAGGCCCATATACTCTGAACACCACATGAACTTCTTTGTGCTCACTGGCTTAGTCAATGAATCTACGACATTCATTAAAGTCTCTACCTTTATCAAATTCACCCTACCATCCTTGACCATGTCTCTCACAAAATGATATTGCACATCAATATGTTTGGTCTTGGTATGAAATGTCAAGTTCTTTGTTAGGTAAATAACATTCTGATTGTCACAATAAACTATCACTGCACCCTATTTTAACTCAATATTTGAACATAGTCTCTTAATCCAAATGAATTATTTATAGGCATGATTATCTACCATGTACTTTTCCTCTATAGTGTACAAAGTGACCACATCTTATCACTTACTCTTCCAACTATTGCACCACCAAATAAAGTAAACACATAAGCATTTATGGACCTTCTGCTATCAACATCACCTACCTAATCTGAATCTACATAAACACAAATGTCAATAAGATGACTATCTCCAATCATGTTACCATAATAACATAAGGAATAATTTGAGGTACCCCACAAATATCTGAAGACACTTCTAACTACATCCCAATGAACACTACTAGGATTAGACATATCATGAAAAAGAACTCCCATTGTTTGGGCAATGTCTAGTCTAGTATAGACCATAGCATACATTAGACTTATAACTACACTCTGGTAAGGCATTATGCTCATGTCTTCCATATTTGAAAAGGATTTAGGAAATTTTGAAAAAGATAACTTCATTCCAATGGAAAAATGAACACATAATGGTCTGCAATCATGCATGTTAAAACTCTGTTATATTGAATTCACATACTTATTTTGGCCAATCCATAGCTTTTTGTTATGTCTATCTTTTCTAATCTCCATCCCAATAATGTCTCTTTTAGCACCAAGATCTTTCATATCAAATTTTGCTGAGAGTTGAGATTTAAGCTCTAAAATCAAAACTTTCTCATTCCCAAAAAATAACATATCATCAATGTATAATGTAATAACCAAGAAATTATCACCATCAATTTTATAATAAAGAGAATGATCAGATTTAGATTGCTCAAACCCAAAACTCAATACATATCTATAAAATTTATGGCACCACATCCTAGGAATCTATTTAAGACCATAAAAGGATTTATTTAACTTACAAACCAAATTTATTTTACCTTTCACCATATAATAATATGGTTGTGTCATATAAGTATCCTCCTCCAAATCACCATGAAATACAGTAGTCTTCACATCCATTTTATCAATCTCTAAATCATAAGCAATTGTAATAGAAAGTAAGAATCCATGTATGTCATTTTAGCAATAAGATAAAATATCTCACCATAGTCAATATCCTCAACTTGATAGTAACCTTTTGCAACCAATTGGGCTTTGTACTTTTCAACATTGCCATCTAAACCAATCTTTTTCTTGAATACCCATTTGTAACTAATAGGCTTATGTCCTTTAGGTAATGGTTCAAGTTTTACCATTTTTTATTCCATAGCAATCGTCTAGGATTTTGCATCATTAATACCCAAAGCTTCTTTTGCAAATTTTGGTTCATTAATGTTATTACTCAAATCAAATATACATCTCCAATCATCAAGAGAATGACTTTTTGGTGTTTATCTACACCTTGTAGACCTTCGAACAAGTTGATATGGAGGTTCTTATTCATCTTCTTCCTCTTCAGAGCTTGATGAGCTCTCCTCAACTTTTTGTCTCTATCGTGGCCTTGACTCAAATTTCTCAGGTTGAATCACTTCTTTATTTTCTATTTGCTCTGGATGTTGTATAAAAAAATAAGGCTTAGTTTCTCTAAAAATAACACTTAAATAATATATTACCTTATGTGCTACTAGATCCCAAATCTTGTATCCTTTCACACCATAGCTATAACCAATGAAGATACATTTCACATCCTTGTTCTCTAAATTTATCCTTATCTCATTTGGCACATGTGCATATGCCTCATAACCAAAAACTCTAATATTTCTCAATGAAGGCTTACAGCTAGACCATACCTCTATAGGCATTTTATCAACAAGTTTTATTGTAGGAGACCTATTAATTATTTAAAAAGAATTAGCTATAACTATGGCCCAAAACCTTTATTCTAGTCCAGCACCAATAATCATACTCCTAGCCTTCTCCATCAATGTCATGTTCATTCTTTCTACAACTCCATTATGTTGAGGTGAATATGGAGTTGTCTTATGTCTCTATATACCACAATATTTACATAATCTATCAAAATCATTAGAGAAAAATTCACTACCATTGTCAGTAATCAAAAACTTAATTTTATTCCCAGTCTGCAACTCAACCATTGCTTTAAAAAATTTAAAATGACTGAAAACTTCAAATTTACTCTTTAGAAAATAAACTCATGTCTTTATACTATAGTCATCAATAAATGAAACATGATATGTGGATTTTTAAATTGAAGGAACATTAATAGGACCAAAAACATCATAATGAATAAGATCTAATAGACCACAAGTTGTATGAGAACTCAAGTAAAACTAAACGTGGTTTTATTTACCATAAACATAATGCTCACTAAAATCAAATTCAAGATTTCAATCTGTCAAACCTTTAACAAGGTTTTTATTCTTCAAGGCCCTAAGACCTTTTTCTTCAATGTGGCCATGTCTCTGGTGCTATGGCATAGTCTTATATGTAGGCAATTTTAAATCCATAGAATGAGCACCTTTAGGTACCTAGAAACCATGATTATCTATAAAAATAGTAATTACCTCTTTATTTAATAGAGTAGTCATAGATTTAGTCTTCACAGAAGTACTATTGCACTCAACTATAAATGCATCAAGCTTGTACAAAGTACTAATCCTGACATCTTTAACTATCACCATAGCATCTCTAACCATCTTATAACCTACTTTGGAAAAGACACCCTGAACACCCACATCTATTAGTTTGTTCATAGATAATAAGTTACGAGCTAGCCTCATTTAATCCTTCCATCTAGAAATATGATTTTAACTCTACCATGGCTAATAATGGTTAGAAAAGAATCATCACCGAAGTAAACCTTACCTCCATCAAATTCTTCATACTTAGAAAACCAATTCATATTATAAGTCATATTATAAGATGCACCTAAATCAATTAACCATGCATCATTAGCTATCAAGGCTGCAATGAATCCATCACTATCTTCCTTCTTAGATTCATAATTAGAATCATGTTTCTTCTTTTTTCTTCTTTTCTTCTTTACAATCCATTTGAAAGTGACTAAGTTTTCTACAATTCTAACATCTCACCTTAGATTTTATAATATATTTGGATCCCCCTTTGGACTTGTATCTATACTTCTCATGCTTCTCATTCTTTATGCCTCTTTATTTAAATCTTACTTCAACATTCAGGGCCTCTTTGGCACTAATGGAAACTTTCCTTCTCATTTCTTTAGAAATAAAAGAACCTAAAACATTCTCAACTTTCAAAATTATAGAACTACTTCTTATAGACATAACAAGAGTACCCCATGAGTTAGGCAAAGAACAAAGTAAAAATTGACATATCTCTTCCTCATCCATTTTCACACCAAATGATGCTAATTAAGCCACAAACACATTAAACACTTATAGGTGGTATGTAATTTTTACACCTTCTTCCATTATCAAATAATATAACTTATTTATCAATAAAATAGTATTAACTAAAGATTTATCTTGGCAGATCTCCCCTGGTTTCTTCCACAGCTTATTTGTTGTGGTCTCTTCATGGACATTAATCAGTATAAAATCTGTTAGGCATAATCCATTGAGACCTTTGGCTTTCTAGTCCATCACATCATAATTAGATGCTTCAATTGGAATTATAAGTTTCTAAACACTTTCATCAAAGTCATCCCATAGATCTTGATCAATTAACATATCTTCCATTTTTAGCTTTCAGATTTCAAAATTGCTCTTTGAAAAATTTTCAACCTCCATTCTCCCTGATGTGCTTTTTCATCTTAAAATTTATGCAATAAAGAACTCCAAATATTTTTTTTACAAGATCCCACTCAAAATTATATTAGTTAACAAAATCCAACAAACCCACTACTAGAACCAAAACTAGCCAAGATCTGATACCACTTGAAAGGAATATGAGATCGTGGAAAAAATTCCTTGTACTAACCTTGAGAGGAGAATATGCAAAGAAATTTGAACTTGTTAAATAATCATAATAAAATGCATACAAATGAAAATAAAAACATACCATAATAAGTGATTATGTGAGGAAAAGATTCTAGGATAAAAACACCACACTCCAAAGCATCTCAATATATTACTGACAATCAAATAGCAGTTATAAATATTTGTAGAGCAATCCTTCATATGAGTATCGCCATTATCCAACCAAGAGAAGAACCAGTTCATAACTTCAGTGCCTTTACACAACTCTCAACTTACAAAACTTACAAAGCTTAGCTACTAAGTTATAATATTTTTACTTTTAGCTTAGAAATTATAAAGGAGAATATTGTTTCTAACTGTTTTTGCTTTTTCACATTCAGAAGATGAGAGAAACTAAAGTAATGGTCAAGGGTTAGATGATACCTGGATGAAGTTTGTGCACCGTATCCAGATGACTGAAGGAGCTTCTCTTTGGCTGTGGAGGATGACACCTGTAGATAAGAAAATCTTAAACAAGAAAATTGTTAGATAGATAGGTGGTGGACTGCCAAGCAAAGCTTGATCCCAGAAGTGCAAAAGACTTCCTGGAGGGGTGACAGTCCACTTAGTTGATAAAGAGAATTTTACTAGAAAGAGAAATGATAAAAGATTGGACAAAAGAAATAGAGATAATGCATACCTGTATTTGGCAATCTGTCTTCCACAGTCACCGACATCGGTAGTTCTACCGGCATCGGTTGGTCAAGGTCACTAGCGTCAGTTAGTCTACCGATGTTGGTAGGGGCAATGGGCCTGGAGGCTGACATCAGTGGGGGAAATGGGGCTTTAGATGAGTCTCAGGTCTATCTGTGATCAATAGAATGGTTTGGGATGTCTATGGGAGTCTTAATGGTTTGTGTTGGGTTTGTAGGGCAGAGAGTGTGGCCTAAAAGAGGGACTAGATAGAGGACAGGGGTGAAAGGGAGATAAGGATGAGGGAAGGCTTTTCAACCTCTCTGGGAAGAGCAGGTTGGGTTGTGTCAATAGTGCTTAGAAATGGGTAATGCACTGATTACCAAATGGATTTAAAAGAATACTAAAATATAAAGTAGCAAAAATACTTAGCTCTTGTAGAGAACCAAAAGTGCGGGAGGTCTATTTTTGTTATGGCAGATGTGAGAGACTTCGTGCAATCTTCAATCCGGTGTGGAGTGACTGATGCAGAGTTTCTGAGCCTGGAGAGTGTTGTTGAGATGCTGATGCCTGCAAGGAGTTGAGGAGCAAGAGAACTTGGATCTTGGAGCAAGAGAATTCACGTTTGTGGGGGGGGCAATAAAAGCTAAAATTTAGTTTTAAAGGAACTGGCATCGGTGAAATCACTAGCATCAGCCGTTTGCTGACCGACATCAGTGGCTAAAGAATGGGAAAAGAGGCTATTTTTAGCCTTTTGCCCATTCTTCCAACTATCAGGTCTAATTGTCATTGGAAAATGGTTCAAAGGCAGATTAAATGAGCATGAGAGGTTATTGGGATAGTGGAAATGGGGTTTAAGTAATTAATATTTGGCATGGGGTGATGGAGGCATCCAAGGAGAGGTATCCAAGGTGGGGTGAGGTGTCATGGGTGATGTGTCAAGGGGGGTGTTATTAATTTAAAATAGTTAATTTATTTTAAATTAATAAGTGTGTGGGTTGGGAATATTTAGAAGTGGATCAAGGGGACCAAGGGGGAGGACGACCAAAGAATAGACACAATTTTGGTGTCTACATTTGCCCCTTCTTGTCTTGTTGGTTGTTCTTGACGAACTGCAAGACAAAAATAGGAGTAAGTTGCCCCAGGTATGGGATGAGGTGTTCCCCCCTCAAAGCAAGAGTTGAGGGAAGGGAACCTGATATCGGGTGTCAATTTGACAGAGAGTGGATGGATAGAGTGAAGGTTTGAGTGTGAACGTTGCAAAGGGTGGGATTGTTCGTATACCACTCCACGTGATAGGTAGGTCAAATTGTCATGGTCAAAGGTTGAGGAGTGCTAAAATTGAAATAACATGTCCCCAGCATTTAGTTTTAGTTGATTGGGTTAAATGATCCAAGTTGTAGCTCTAATGGTCATCATGTTCTAAGTATCTTGGGCTCAGGAAGTGCTCTTGGAAAATATGAAAAAAGTCACAAGTAGTGGGGATCAACTGCAGTGTGATTCAATACTTGTGGGGGTCGTGGACAATTTTCTAACTAGTCATGAGGTAGCATAGGCAATCAAACTAACCAAGGTAGAGTTGTCTCAAAAGTGGTCAGAGGAGATAGTCACAATCTCCAAGGTCTGTGGTTGAGTCAGGCTGAGGTAAAAGTGATCTCAAGTGTGTCCCAAGAAGAGGCTAAGATGACTTCTACTGTGAAAATAGGTTATGGGCATGATTTTGGTCATTTTGAAGAGGATCGAGGTTTTTAAGTCCACCGACGTCGGTTATAAAATTGATGTCAGTGGCCAAAAGAGATCGATGTCAACGAAAATCAGTCGACACTGGCGGCCTAGGGCATGCTTCTGCCGACGTCGGTGGCCTGCCAAATTTGACAAAACCAGATTGGTGGCCCACTAAAAGTCATTTGTGACATTTGAAGATTGAAAAAAGTGAGCTTTGAGACAAGTGAGTGAAATTGACTGAGAGTGACCGGTTTAGCAGTGTGAGGTGTCAGAGCGAGATTGGGTGAGAAAGGGAGTGAATTGGAGAGTGATTGGAGGTTAAACAGTTGATTGTGGACCAGCAAGAGGTTATGGAGAAATCAAGAGAAAAGAGATGGTAGAGGGTAGAGGAGGCCCCATGGGAGTTCCACCACTAGCGACACCCATCGTGCCACCACGGTAGCATCGACAGGATGAGGTAAGGGGTGCATTTGATTATTTTTGGTTTGTTTTGGAATTTGTTTTGTTTTTGAAATTTTTAGTGTTTTTAAGTTAAAATTGAGGGGGAGGGGTAGTTAGAAGGTTGGGTAGGGTAGGTAGCTAATTTTAGGTTGATTTAGGAGGGTTTTGGGGGGAAATGAGGAAGAAATGGAGGAAGCCCTAATTTTAGGGCTCACCCCATTCGGCCCTAGGGCTGAACCAGTCGTTGATGTCGACGGGTTCACCAACATCAGCCAACTAGCGATCGACGTTAGTCACTTATCTACCAACATCGGTCACTAAGTGACCAACGTCAGTTAGATAAGTGCCATCATCGGCATGCTAACCAATGTCAGTGGGCACCTAGTTTGACAAAGATTATGAAAATTATCAAGTCGAAGGGCCAAAGCCATGTCAAAGGCTTCTCGGGTGGTGGGATAGGCATATAGGTATAAGTAGATGGTTAAATTAGGTAGACGAATGGGTGAATGGCTAAGCTAGTTCTCCCAAAAAGGGAAGAAAAGTCACAATTGTCAGTTGTTTGTTAACATGGGTTTGTGTGCATTGGTTAGATGCAGGCAAGGCAAATGCTGATGTTGTGAGACCAACTACTACCATTGCTGACATAGATGCATCAAAACATCATTGGGGAGGAGTGGGCCTAGATGACTATAGTGGGACTCAATAGGTTGTAGTGATACTACTGGGTGGCTAGGGATGTGAGCCTGATGGTGGCTCTGATCGAGCGGTGGGATCATTCCACCAACACCTTCCACTTGCTGACAAGGGAGATGACTGTCACTGTCGAGAATGTGTACCAGATTTTGTGGCTACTAGTACATGGAGTAGACTTGTATGCATGCTCAAGAGAGGTGCATGACATTCAGATGGTTACACTATTTGGAGAGCATGTGGTGGAGGTGAGCTACCACTCAGCCAATTTTGCCTACAAGTCGTTATATGTTGCAGACGAGGATGCGCATCGACTGGCCATCTTCATGATGATTGACATCACGGTATATGCACTGCTAGATGTAGAGGGAGGTAGGTTTTTAGTTGCTATGACTAAAGTTTTGATAGAGATGATTGAGACACAGACAGTGTTTGCCTAGGCACCCATCTTTTTAGCCCAATTATATAGAGAGCTCTGGGGTATCAGTCGATGATGATGGTATAACTTATGCATAGGCCACCTCCTGCATTATTGGGCATATGAGCACATTATGGTCACCCGACCTCTCAACCTTCCAGTTGTGATCCAAGCTATCTTCAGGGTCAAGTTCAGGTGATGGCACGAGGTCATGGCACAGACACAGGTGGACAGAGTAGTCAGGGACATTGACTACTATAAAGGGGTATTAGAGGGCCTGATCCCTATGGATATCATTTGAAGACTGTACTTAGAGTACTTGGCCTTCAAAGACTAGGCAGAGTAGTTGGTTAGAGTGCAGAGCGTTAGATGGGTCAGGGGTAGATGAGCCAGTGAGCTTGAGAGGGTGCTAGTGGAGAGGGTGCGGTGCCAGTATGGGCTGCTTTAGGATGTGCCACCCGCCTTCCCATAGTACAAGCGTGATGACATAGAGGCACTGCTCCCACTACTAGGGAGACAGAGGGGCCCAATTTTGAGGAGCTACTAGTAGGCCTTAGGATAGCAGATCTAGGATGTATAGAGGCCTACTCGGCATGGTGGGTAGGGTAGTACATAGGGGTGTAGGTAGGACCATAGCCTGATCTGTAGGTAGTGACTAGGGATAGGGACACAACCTAATAGGAAAGGGATGCTATAATCTAAGAGAGGGATGTAGCCCGCAGATAGGTGACCATTTTATAGGGTCAGGTCATAATTTTGACAGGGCAAGTAGCAAGTTTGACAGGCCAGGTGGCTACGTTGACAAGACAGATCACCATTTTGCAAGGGCAGTTGGCCACAGCCCAAGCTTAGGTTTTGGCAGGATAGGTTTTTGGAGGGCAAGGCCCTATTTAGTGTTCACCATAGCAGTCAGCTCAAGAGCCAGCATAGTCAGCATTAGTGTAGCCAGCTCAGTCACAGCCATAGGGTTTAGTGTAGGGCACGACAACAGGGTTGATGGGTCCACTATAGACTGTACCTATGTCTAGGTATAGTACTGTGTTGGATGAGATCATTTATTATGAGGGGACCATCAAGGGGTTCCCTCAGATACAGTGATACTCAGAGATAAGTGCTGAGTTGAGCCAACAGTGATCTATGTCACGAGCGACTGATTCAAGTTTGTGTAGATGGTGCAGATCATAGGGTGGAGATGATACAGCATCTTCACGGCCACCGCCACCACCACCATAGACACAGCCTTGAGGTGATTTTTGACATTATGTATATACCGACCTGTAAGTTGTTGATGCGAGATGTACTCTATTTTGTGAGAGAGAGACATAGATTGTACTTTTGTAAAACATGGATGATATATATATGATGAGATTTTGACTATTGATGTGTTATGGAAATGTTTTGGATATTAATGTTTGAGTATTTTTCATATGTTTAATGATATATGCTTTGATATGAATGATTATGATGTTGTTTAATGATTATGATGATGATGTTTGATGATTATGCTATGTTGATGATTATGATTATGCTATGTTGATGATTATGAATGATTATGTTACAAATGATGTATGTTGTAACATTGGTTTGCGTCTTAGTTGTTAATTTCCATGTGCATTATTTTTCATAGAAACTAGTGTGATTGGTTTATGATAACGTGAATGATTGTGAAAATATGTGATTAGTTGTGATGTGAATGGCAGGTGACGAAGGAATGTGATGAAGGAATGGCCGAGCTAACCTCAGAAGACCCCATGTCAACTGAGTGTTGCCTACATAGCCCCTATTTTAAGGGCCTCAAGCCAATGTAGTTCTCCCCGAAAGGGAGGAAGGGTCAAAGTGGTTGATGGGTTTGGTCATGAGAATGTTTTAGCACATCCCATATGTCTGATGGTTCATGCTTTGAAATGATGAGGGGAAGATGATGTTACAACCTTTTCCATATTGTGTGATGGTGTATTTTGTAACATAGGTTATGGTTTTTCATCCCTAGCAATTTTCCATATTGGGTGATGGATGTATGCTAAAAATGAAATGAGTCTATTTATGCTTTAGCAAATAATGGTTTATGCTTGACATAAATTGTGTGGTCAATAGTTTCCATGTGTATTGGTTTCCATAGAAATTGATATGAATAAGCTATGAGAATGTTAGTGGTCTGAAAAGGGTTGGGTTGGTTTGGTTTGGTTGGCAAATAATTTGGTTGAATGTGACCAAAGGTATGGAGGAAGTGAAAGGCATTTTGCCCTTTCATTGACAAGGACCATAATGATAACATAGGTAAGGGTTTTTAGAAACAAAAGCTCCATTCATGCATTACATCGGTGACCATTGGTTGTGTTAGAGAAGTAATCGAATCACTTTGACATTAAAATGAGCTCGAAATCCCTTGAGTAGGTGATGTAATATGGTAGGATAAGGCAACCCTTTTTAGTAGGGATAACTTTGCCCCTTTTTATAGGAGACCCTGAGAATGACTACAAGTCAAGTCCATGACCCTTTTTTTTTTTTTTGGGCAAACTGATCAATGCAGGAAGTCTACGTAGGGATGTCATTTTGTTTTGTGGTCATTTGTGAAGCTGATCGATGTGAGAAGCTTCTAAGAGATTGTTGTTTGTAGAAATATGTTTAGGCATAGCCATCCTTCGAGGGAGTGGTCTATATTTTTACTTTATATATTTTTGAGGGCTTTGAATAGCTGTCCTTCGAGGGAGAAGTCTATTAGCTACAGCAATGATGATGCAACTGTCCTTTGAGGGAACAGTCTGCATTTAGAGTTTATGACCTTTTGATATTTTGACATCTAATTTATTATATTTTTGATAGAATTTTTAGTCATGGACAAGACTGTAGAAGTTTGAGGGCTCCCTTTTATTAGGACAAAGCATTCATACTTTATAAAAGGGTTACATAGTATTTGCATTAGGGAAATAGGGTTGAAAGGAATGAGGATTAAGATGACAGGGATTTGCTCAAGGGACGAGCTCAAGTTAAATGTCAAGTGAACGAGGACTCGACTAATAGTAGAATGGTCGTAGATGTAAGGCATTAAGGGGCTCAAGTTCTGGTTGGCCTTTAAGAGAAGATAGATGATAAGTCCCTGATCCATACTTGTGCATTATGATGTAAGGTCTGAGCCAATTAGGAGAAAACTTGCCTCATTTACTTCTTTTCATGTTGGTCATGTGTTGGTCTATTTTTGGATGTGATGATGATTAAGAAGTTGGTTGATGCTTGGTCGATGCTTGGTTGGTTGATGTTTGGTCGATGCTTGGTTTCAATGCTTGGTCGAGGTCATGATAGGTGCTTGGTCGATGCTTGGTTGAGGTCATGATAGGTGCTAGGTCGATGCTTGTTTTCGATGCTTGGTTGAGGTCATGATAGGTGCTTGGTCGATGCTTGGTCAAGGTCATGATAGTCAATATAAAGTCAAACTCCCCCAGTTGCTTTTGTGGTAGGGAGAATGTTTAATACACATTACGGATGATTAATGGGTTAGATAAATGAGATGGAGAGAAGATGATAAAGCTCCTCTTTGACAAGGAGTGCAATGCAAGGATGCATCCTGTGGAGCTTTTGTCTGACAGGCTTAGTCTAAGAGGGCGAGATCCTAATCTTACAAGTTTGAAGCAGGAATCTCAGAATGACTGAAAGTGATGGAAGCAATGGTGGGTAATGCTTGGACAAAAGCAACCATTGGTTGGGGGTCTCCAGGTTGGACCTTCACTGCCTGTGAGGCCTTGATCAAGGCTCGATGATGCTATGGAGAGCTTTGAATGAGATCATACAAAGATGTCTTCACAGAAGTTTGGTGATGTTGTTTCATCATGGAGTCGTGAATTGGTTTCAAAGAAGTTGGTCGAGATGTGTCCAAGATTGAAATCTTGGGTTGTGGTGGTTGAGAGGGCTTCATGGAAGGATATGTTGAAGGGATAGGAACCTTCACTTTCATTTTATCCTTCATGTTTTGTGACCTAGTGGCCACATTGACGGTGTTGATTTTGAATAATGGGGTTAAAGGTGGTAGAGGGACCATAGTCCGATGAGGGGATCCCGATTTAGGTGAGGATGTTTGAGATGCATGGGATGGTGTCAATGGTTTGGTAAAAGGGTGGTCAAGAGGATCCTTAATGAGAAGGGTATCCTTTTTGAGGTGTTGATGAATTACAACTTTAAGAGTACATCAATGCTCAGTGTCATGTCCAGGTGTGCGATGATATGCACAAAATTTAGTGCCAGCGAACCAAGATGGTTTTGATCCAAGAGTTGATGAGTGTGAAGGTGAGGAGGTTTGGGAGGCATGAGATGATGTTAGAGATTTGTTGATAGTATCCTCAAGAAGAAGGGTGTCTTTTTCCATGTATTGGTGAATGACAACCTTGAGGGCACAACAATTCTCGATATCATGTCCCAGTGTGTGATGATATAGGCAAATTTTAGTATCATCGAACCAGGACAGTTTTGATTCAAGAGGTTGAAATGGTTTAATAGGTGGAAGGGTTATGCTAGAAGTTTGCAAAATTTGGCACAATATCAAATCATATGAACCTACTAAGGGGTTCGTGCTTGTTGATGCACTAGGTGTTGATGACTTTTGCTTGGGAGTTATTGAAGGAGACTTCCGTACCACCTTTTGGGTTGGTGGTGTGGGCACTTGCGTAGACGACACTTTCTTCGTGCGGGGTGCCAAGTTTTTTAGAGGAGGTAGGCTCGTGGTGGGTAAAGGGAGTAATGGAGGTAACCTGTTTTGGTTAGGGGTTGGAGTAGGGAGCACTCCTATTATGGTAGAAGGATGAGGGCCCAAAATGGAGGGCAATGATGATGGTGGAGGAGGAGTTTGCCACTGTGGTTTAGTGGCCTTCTTTAGTTTGGTTTGAGGACCACTATTGGGTGAGGCAAGGTTCAAGTCTACCTTCACTTGCGGGTGAGTGAGGTTAGGTATGGGGCAAACTCTGAGGGATTTAATCAGTTTTGATATGGTGGATGAGGGTTTAGGTTCAGATGCAGATGGTTGAGCTTTTCAAGAAATAGAAGTAGAAGTCTGGTATTTGTTGGAAACTTTGGGAGATTTCATCACAGGAGGGTCGACAACATGAGATGAGACAGGACGTGCAAGGTGAGGAAATTTGAGTCGCTCCCATAATGCCTCATGCTCTAATTTCCTTGAATGGAGAAGTCCTAGTTTCTCCACTAATCAAGAGAATGGTTGGGAAGATGTTGGATGAGGCCTTGGTTCTTTAGAAGATGTGGGTGGTTGTGAGACCAAAAATGTGATAGGTGTAGCGATCTCAGACCCAAGGTGTGAGGGAGTCATTACTAGATCGTCTTTGGTTGAAGAAGGTGAAGAGACAGATTCTTCTCTTGGTGGATAAGGAATCAGAGAATGTGGCTCCTCAAGAGGATAAAGGGTAGGGATGATTGTGCCTTCTACTTATGGTTGAGGAGTAGGAAGGGTAAGGTCCTCCATTGGTAGTAGGAAGGATGAAGGTGGGGCTAGTGGTGCTGGTATGGTCAGAGCATCCTCCAATATAAGAGAGGTTGATGGAGAACTAATGGGAGTAGAAGGTTTGTCCCCCTATGATGGAATAATAGGTTGACTAACCTCTTCAGATTGTGAGAGAGGTTGGTCAAGCATAAGAGGAGAGACCGTGTTGATTGTGCGTATATTATGCTCTTGGGAGTCATCGGCCATGGTCTGCACATTGTTTTGGCTAGGGGGATGGTTAGGAAAAGGTTGTTTAAAGATGTCTATGCTTTTATTGGGTGGTGCATTTGGGTTATCCAAGACAAGATCACCTTTATCTAGCATGTCCTAAATGATGTTCTTGAGAGTCTTACAATTGTCTGTGTCATGGCCTTTGACACGGTGATAATTGCAAAAGTCATTCTCCCTATACCACGCAGGGATGGCATGTGAGGGATCAAATTGAGGGGGTGGTCAAATTTGGGGGAGATTGAGGACTCCTTGTTTGACAAGTTTATCCAACACAAATGCGTATGATTCTCCTATTGGAGTATATTGATGATGAACGTACCATTGTTGGAATTGTCACGTTATACTTTGGGATGTGGAAGGTTCGGGTTGGTTGTTGTTAAAGATGATGGTCTAATGACTACAGCATTTGTTGATCCCTTAGATTTGGAATTAGAAGAAGAAGATTTAGAAGAAGAGTCATTTGACTTGGCATTGGGGTTCTTACTCCACAATTTGACTTTATTTTCCTTTACGGCACGTAGTTCAAGCTTCCTAGCCATAGTGAAAAGTTCGTCACATGTGTGGAATGTTTGGACCCGCAAGGTAGATGAAATGTGTTTGGCACAGGCTTGGGAAAAGAGCTCGATGAGCTCGAGTTGAAGTAAAGAGAAGGAGAATTGGTTGATTAAGCCTCTCTAATGGGCAACAAAATCAGCTATTGATTTGTCGTCAAACTATCTGATAGAGTATAGGTCCGTGAATGGAGACTTTTTTGGTGATGTTGATCGAAAAGTGGTCAAGGAAAAGTTGGGCCAGTTGGGTGAATGTGAAAAGAGAGTGACTGGTAATAGAGCTATACCAATCGAGGGCAGCACCAAAAAGTGACATGGGAAATGTGAGTAGCAACAATGCATCATCATGTGCTATAAGGTAACAAGCGTGTCTAAATGCTCATAGATGTTGTTGTGGGTCTTCCTTACTCTGGAAGTGAGTAAACTTGGGAAGCTCCCACTGACTAGAATACAGTCGGACTGGGATTGAGGGATGAATGGGTTCATTACAAATTTGTTCATACGAGAGAACATTTTTTGAACCCGAAACGGAGGTCTCAAGATTAGACATTTTGTCCATCAACATTTTGATTAGGTCAATTGACGGATTTGCAGGTGGGGCGCCCCCTAGATTGTAAGGTTCTTGGAAGGTGCTAGGAGGGGCGTATGACGTAGTTGGTTGCACTTGTATAGGTGCAACATATTGATAACTAGTCATATGGACTGATGTTGAAGCCATGGGTGTTTGTGTCATGAAGCTAGGAGGCACAACTTGGCTTGATGTCGCCAGAAGTGGTTGGATGGTGGCAACACTAGCCAAAGGATGAGTAGCCACCCTTGTATTGATATGTGCAAGAGTAGGTGGGATGGAGACAACTAGGTTTTGAAATGGTGTAGAACTTTGTTGAATAGTTTGTGGTTGATGGGGGGCCAAAACCCTAATGGAAGTGGGTCTAGAAATAGAAGGAGAAGCCACACTTTGAAGATTAGTCATGGTCTAGTTATTAGTTGAGGCGATGGCTTGGGTGTCTATGGGTTGGATTAAAGATGCTGTTGATATGATTGTCGTCTCAACTAAGGAGGTTGGCATCCCATAAATTGGGTTGCCTAAAGAGTCTCACGTTTGACTTCTCGCGAGATAGTGCTGAAGGGCCTTGACATTGAGGTCAAGGAATATTTTGAAGTCTTGGTCCCCTTCAGGGACAATAGGGGGCTGAGTCGGGGTTGGTTAGGTAGGAGTTCATTCGGTCTCTGAATGATACTCCATTAGAGAACTTGTTATGGAGGGCGAAGGCGGGAGTGGTTGTTGCCTTGCGTGGTCAACAAGAGTTTTGGTTTGACTACGTGTCAAACCATTTAAGGCAAGATAATACATCTTTACTAGCTCAAACAACCAGATAAAAATAGAAAATAAGATGAAGACAAGCAGACCCTAAACGTTAAATTCCTAAGAATAAATTTTTAGAGTTGTGTTGGCTTATGCCTTAGAAGAGTGTGTTTGGGAAGTTGGCTTTTAGAACGGGTCCTAGAAGAAGCAATCTAAGGTTGGTTTCGGGTTAGTTTCAGTGCTCAAGATTTGTATTAGTTTCCGTACATGGCCTGGTGCTAAGGAGCTAGCTCCCCTCACTTCACGAGCCTAGAGATAAGCTGGGTCGCTTAGCCAGTATATACTTCCCCTAGAGTTTATACTCTGCCAGAGAATGGAGTAGGCTCTCCCCTTGGTAGTGAAGTCCAAGTAGGATTACCAGGAAGGGTAAGGTATCTGCTAGGTGATGAAATCCTAGTCAGACCTTGTCTCAGGTATGTTTAGATGTTTGATTGTGAAAGTGGTCTCGATGTGTAACATAAGTGCACTACGATTTATTCATAATGCGGTTTTAATTACTAGATGAGCTAAAAATGCATTCAGGCAGGAATGAAATGCAATATATTTTTAACCCAAATTGAAATGTGTGTTCAGATGCAGACAAGTGGAGAAAAGGCTAAAGAGTATGAATTTCACTACTCTAAGATGCAGGAAAGAAAGAAAAAGAAGGATTCTTTTTAACTTTGTTAATGGTGTCTTTTCGAAAGAGATAGAGGAAAAGGATGCAAGAAGAGATCTAATGCACCTATATGAAAAGTTTGCTTTTAGAAGAAAAAGTATGAACCCAAGGAAAATTCCAGGGTCCCACTGGGCGTGCCAGAATGTTTCTAACTATTTTTGCTTTTTCACATTCAAAAGATGAGAGAAACTAAAGTAATGGTCAAGGGTTAGATGATACCCAGACGAAGTTTGCGCACCGTATCCAGACGACTGAAGGAGCTCCTCTTTGGCTATGGAGGATGACACTTGTAGATAAGAAAAGCTTAAACAAGAAAACTGTTAGATAGATAGGTGGTGGACTACCAAGCAAAGCTTGATCCCAGAAGTGCAAAAGATTTTCTAGAGGGGTGACAGTCCACTTAGTTGATAAAGAGAATGTTACTAGAAAGAGAAATGATAAAAGACTAGACAAAATAAATAGAGATAATGCGTACCTGTATTTGGCAATCTGTTTTCCACAGTCACCAACATCGGTAGTTCTACCAGCGTTGGTTGGTCAAGGTCGCCGGTGTCGGTTAGTCTGTCGACGTTGGTAGGGGCAATGGGGCTTTAGATGAGTCTCAGGTCTGTCTGTGGTCAACAAAATGGTTTGGGATGTCTGTGGGAGTTTTAATGGTTTGTGTTGGGTTTGCAGGGCAGAGAGTGTGGCCTAAAAGAGGGACCAAATAGAGGACAGGGGTGAAAGGGAGATAAGGATGAGGGAAGGCTTTTCAGCCTCTCTGGGAAGAGCAGGTTGGGTTGTGTCAATAGTGCTTAGAAATGGGCAATGCGCTGATTACCAAATGGATTTAAAATAATACTGAAATATAAAGTAGCAAAAATACTTAGCTCTTGTAGAGAACTAAAAGTGCAGGAGGTCAATTTCCATTATGGCAGATGTGAGAGACTTCGTGCAATCTTCAATCCAGTGTGGAGTGACTGATGCAGAGTTTCTAAGCCTGGAGAGCGTTGCTGAGATGCTGATGCCTACAAGGAGTTGAGAAGCAAGAGAACCTGGAGCTTGGAGCAAGAGAATTCACGTTCGCAGGGGGGGCAACAGAAGCTGAAATTTAGTTTTAAAGGAACTGACATCGCTGAAATCACCGGTGTCGGCCGTCTACTGACTGACATCGGCGGCTAAAGAATGGGAAAAGAGGCTATTTTTAGCCTTTTGCCTATTCTTCCAATTCCCAGGTCTAATTGTCATTGTAAAATGGTTCAAAGGTGGATTAAATGAGCGTGAGAAGTTAGTGGGAGAGTGGAAATGGGGTTTAAGTAATTAAGATTTGGCATGGGGTGATGGAGGCATCCAAGGAGAGGTATCCAAGGTGGGGTGAGGTGTCATGGGTGATGTGTTAAGGGGGGTGTTATTAATTTAAAATACTTAATTTATTTTAAATTAATAAGTGTGTGGGTTGGGAATGTTTAGAAGTGGATCAAGGGGACCAAGGGGGAGGACGACCAAAGAATAGACACAATTTTGGTGTCTACAAATACTTCTTATATAAATTTACAAGGAAGAATACAAAATGAAGAAACTTCATGAGCAAGGCAAAAATGTGCTACCCTTTAGTGTATCACTATTGATAAATAGTGGTATGCCTGTATTCTTGTGAAAGGGTCAAAATTGGATCCTCCACTTTTGATAAATCCTCCTCCACTTTCACATGCTTCCAAAATTGTGCCCCATTCACACATATGCCTCAAATCTAATATAGTAACTTGTTCCCCACTATCCCATGTGCACATGCATGCTTTCAATAGATTATCCATCAACTTTTGACTTCTCCTCTACTCAATATCATGAGGTCAACTAAGAGGTGTGCCCCATATCCATCCTTGTCATTTTCAACCTAAAGAAAAATCATGTAAATCATAAAAGGCAACAACCTTGTCTCTTTAGTGGAGTGGTACACCCCACTCCATTCACATGCACTTATATAATGTAAATTCCTCCATGGGCCATGCCAACTCATCCACAAGACACATCACCACCTGCATTACCTACCACCTTTCCTATACAGTCATTGCTAGTTCACCAATACCATCTCATCACATGAATAGTGCTTGTGAATAGTATCTCATGAATAGTGTCCTAACTTGAGTTAGCTATCAGTTTTAGGGTGATCATAGTCATTTCTAATGTATCTATTGTATGATTTATCTTATGAGGTACTATTTGAATGTTGAATGCATTAATATTCTCTATTAAATTCCATACGTAGCTACAATACCTAGATAATCACTTGTAATTATAATCATATTAGATTCTATCTTGTTTAACCACTATCTCTGAGTCACCAAGCACCTTAAATTTCTTAGATTTATTCTTGAGAACAAATTGAAGGCCATGAACTAACACCTGGTACTCAACCACATTACTTTTGTAAGAATATTTTAGTTGAAAGGCTACCAAATATGGCTTCCCTCATGGATTAATGAGTTAAAACCCAACACCACACCCATTATTAGACTTGGATCCATAAAATTTTATAGTCCACAAGTCATATTCATTTTCATGTAGTGGACACTTAGAGGCAGGTGATGTTATAGTGTTGGCCTCTTTACTTATTTTCTCAACATCAAGTATGTGTACACTTCATTCTTTAGCTGATAATAACCTTATAATTTTGTCTTCAGTGTCTAAAGTATGTATTAGGTTGTTTAGAATGGAAAAAAAATCATCCAAATGGCTTGTTAACTCATTGTTTTCACTTTGATAACTCTACCTTAGATTGTTGATTTTTGTCTTGGCCATACCTAACACTGACAAGAACTATTAGAAACTATGTTTTGCATCTAGATTAGCCTATTTCACACTTTCATATGCTAGGGTAGCATGATGAAACAAAGGAATTTAAAGTGAATAGAGGATATCTTCCTTGTCAAGCTGATCTAACTCTTCAAACTCTTATTTTTCTTGCACATACAACATATTAATGGATAATTTCTCATTAATTTCCACTTCTTTTTCAAATGTGTAGACCCCAAGTTTTGATTCTGCATATATGATATTGTTCTTATTGTTATATTTTATGATCATATGAGTCATTTTCAGCATTACAAAATACAACCACGTAATTCTTAAACCTATTTAGGGATTCCTCTCTGATTAACACAATAATGCATTGGTCGATGTAAATAAAGAACTAGGCAAAAATCCTACCTTGATTAACATTAGAATTTAATCAACATGCCAAGCTTGACCTAATCAAGTCAAAACATTTTGTTACTAATATAACTTAGCAATTTCTCAAGGCTAGACCAAATCAGAGGTAGAAATCCCATTTACACTAAGGCAAAACAAAATAACCCACATAGACCTAATCAAAATTAAAACTTTGATTAGGTCTAGAGTGAGATAAAGTGATGAATAAAGATCAAAATAGGAATTAAAGTCTAAAATGTAAAGGAATTGACAATCTTATAACCCAAATACATATTCAACCTTCTAAAGCTTGACTAGAACTAAAAACCATAAAATCCCATAAGCAGCTATAGTAGACCTATTTGACACTACAAGCAATTTTTTTTTTTGAGATTTTCAATGTAAGAACTAAGTTATCAAAAACTCATATTTGAACAAGGTGTTTTACATGAAATTTTACCACATAAACTTAGTCAATACAATAGAGTAGGTATTAGGGATTGATTCAGCATGCAAACTGAGATGACCCCCCAGGAGTGACTTAAGAGAGTTGAGAAAGTAATATTTTCAAAGGTGATTTGAGTTGTCAAGACTCCATTTTCATGCTAACTGACTTATATGAAACTTTACCACATGAACTTGATCATCACAATGGAGTAGATTCTGGAGGCTAATTCAGCATGCTAACTAAAATGACCCCTAAGAATGGATCAAGACCAATAAGAGAGCAAGATTTTTAACTACAAGATAGGAGGTCAAGACTCAACTTTCATGCTAAGTATAAAATACAAAGTCTTCTCACAAAGACATGGTCTTTTAAATGTAGTTAGTTTCAAGCCCTAGTTCAACAAATAAAATGAGATGGACCACCAAGTCAACTTAAGAGTATTGAGAGAAACTATCCTGAAAGCACAAGAAGGATTAGAGAAAAACACAAAAACATGGGTTCCATGATTATGAAGGAATTAGGGCATGTTGTGCAAAAAACAAAAAATGATAAATCTACTTGAAACTACTCTTGATTAATTTGAGATGAAATAAATGAATGTACGAACACATAATATCTGGTCAAGATAGTGCATATAATATGAATAGATATAAAATAGGAAGAGAAGGGAATGGATACAAGAGCAAATTCAATATTTTTATTGACATGGTGTGTGCAAATGAGTTACTTACCACTTCATAGAACCTACAAAGACTAGCTAATACGGCTCCAACCATTGAGTGAATCCTACCTTGAGAACACTTACCTAGGCATTATTCATTATCATATAAACATCTATAGCCCCAAAGGGGATGTCTTTGATTCAACTCAATGCCTTTTCTATCACCAGTCAAGTTTCCATAGTCCTACTAGAGATTTCCTAAAACACCCAAGAATTGAGTTTTTTAGAAATTGAATTTTATTCTTTTATTTCTCTTTATCTTTCATCTTTATTTCTTTATTTTTTAACATCTTGATTATGGTTTGGGTACCACTGTGGTAAGAAAAATTTATAATCATGGATTTTTCCCTTAAATATTAAATGCATGGGGTTCGTCCCATCAAACCTAGAAACTATTAAAATGTGATTTTATGTGTGGTTTCGAGAGGATATCTTCAGAGGTCAAATAGTTTACCCAAACTTGTCCAAACATGAACAAATTTAGAACACACATGATATCCTAAGATATTGAAACCAATTTAGAAATAAAATATTAATCTACAAACTACTCAAATTATTGATGCACCAGAATGTCACTCGTGCTACCTACATATAAACCATTCTTCTTCATTCTTTGATTAATGAGGAACCCATAGGAAAAAAAAGATAAGCTAGACAAAAAAGAGACAAACACAAGACTGGACTGATGATGAAAGTGATAAATAAAAAATAAAATCAAGAAATAAAGTAAGAAAGAAAAAAAAGATATTTATAAGAGTTTGTTAGGCTGATTCAAGCCTAGAAGAAGTGTTTCATGAATTGTCTATTGACAAGCAATGGGACTTCCTCACTAGGTAGACACCTGATATAGAAGACATTGTCACCCAAGATTTCATAAATTTTGTAAAGACCCAACCATAGAGAATCAAACTTGTCATGTTATCCATTTTTCCCATGAATCTTATCCCATAGAAAGACTAAATCAGAAATCTGAAAGGTATTCATTTTGGCTCATGTGTCAAACCAATGCTTGATGACTCCTTAGTGTTTGGTAAAGTGCATAGAGTACATCACATTTTTATTCTGGCTATATCAAATTCAAGAGATGAACCCCTATCTTGTCATATGTTTTCAGGTAGTCTCTCTTGAATTGCAAGGTTGGGATTCACAGGTTCATAGAGAAGATAGAGTTTTGGCCATAAACCAAATGATATGGAGACGTGCCTAAGGAATATTTACTTATACTCCTACCAGACCACAATGAAAATTTTAAAACTTTATGCGAGTCCTTAGGGTTCCTTTCTAATATTTTCTTTATTACATATAACAAGTTATTATTCATTGATTCAACTACCTCATTACCTTTTGGGCAATAATTAGATGAGAACTTAAAGATTTTGTTTATTTTTATATGTTAATTCAATAAATTGAAAAGAGGAAAAATCAGAACCATTAACACATACCAGATTAAATGGCATCCCAAACCTAGTGATAATATGTTTTTCAAGGAAACATATCACCACATCTATTATGAAATTATTGAATGTTTGAACCTCAATCCAATGGGAGTAATATTCATTTGTTGTTAAAATGAACTTGTGTCCTATGGAATAATTATTATTGATAGTTCCCACAAAGTATAATCCCATTTTTCAAAAGGCCAGACTTTAATAACCAGTTACAGTGGCATAATAGGAATGTGTTATTTGTGTGTAGCAACTTAGAAAGTATGACAACTTTTGATGTGGATATGAACATACTTGAAGATGTGTAGCCAATAGTAACCTACCTATAGTATTTTATGGGATGTAGCACTTCTTGAACCAAGTCTAATTCCATATTTCTCATGTAAATTTTTGAGTACTTCATACACTTCTTCCTTATTTAAGAATATCAAATAAATGCCTTCATGGTTTCTTCTATATAGCGTGCCTAATTTTAACATAAAATCATTTCTCTTCTTTTTTAACACTCTTCATTTAGTAAAATTTAGGTAATTTGAGCATTCATTGTTTACCAGGTAATGGACTATGTCATGATACCATTCATCTTCTATGATGGATTGCACTTTATATTGATGGTAAACATTTTTTAGATCCATGTCAACCATTACCTTACTAATCCTTAATCCTCTCACTATCTTCATTGGTTGGAGTTCCAGGTTAAATAATTGTAGAATAGTCATCCACTTACCATGCCATTCACCTAACTCATTTGACATTATCATATATTTTATGATAGGATCAAACATAATGGAAAATACCTTGCTACGAAGGATGTAGAGTCTAAACTTCTTAACTTCTTTTATCAGATCAAATGCTTGTTTGTCTATTGTCACATATTTAAGTTCAGTATTAATGGGGATTTCATGAAAGACATTGGTATCTCATCTCCAACTTAATTTTTAGTATTGATAAGCACTAAAGTATTTACAATTGGTTTCTTACTTTGAGAAAAATCCACTTATGCCTTAGTTGTCCAGTCAATCTTGGCATCCTTATTTAGCAATCAAACTATCTCTGTAAAGCCTAAGATGAATTTTTAGATGAAGTTGATCTTTATAAATAATGAATTAAACTCTTTTTGGATGCTAAGCAACAAAAATTTCATAATTGCCTCCGCTCTTTATGGGTCTATCAAAATGACTCTTTCAGAGATGATGTGACCCAATAGGTTCCCCTCAGTAACCCTGAATATACATTCCTTTATATTTAGGGAGATGGCATGTTCTTTACACCTATGTAATAACATTATTAAATTCTTCACATGGTCTTCTAATTTTTTGAAAAATATAGTTAAACCATCCATGTAGATGATAATGCACTTGTCAATTATATCTTTGAATGTGATTTTCATGGCACCTTGAAAGGCAACATGTGCAATGATCAATCTAGATGGTGTCCTTTTGTATGTAAATGTTTTCCACTTTGCTATAAATGTTTTTTATTCAATATTCATATTTCACCATTACCTAATTATATTATGAATACCTGTCTAAAAATGACATCATTTGATAGTTGTTCACTATTTTAACACTTATCTAGCAAAATTAGTGGATAATTATCCTTATCTGAAGCTCTATTTAGGTTATATAAGTCCACATAAAGTCATATCTCTTTGTTCTTATTTTTATCTGGCACAAGATTTACCACCCATGTGGAGTCCTTGATTGGAAATATGATTCTACTTGAAAGTAAATTTTGTACTTCCTTGAAGATCAAAGGATCTAACAATGGATTCACTAGCCTTTTCCTCTGATAGAATAGTTTGACACTTGGATTGAGATGGATAGTGTGAGTGAGAATCAAGGTATTGAATCCCTTAAAATATTCATAACTTTAAGAAATTACATTTATGAAGTCCTTTAGGGCTTGTTTGATCCCTTGTTTTTCATTTTGAGTCTAAGTTGTGATTAAAAACACATTGTTTGAGTTACTGGCATTACTTAACTTGTAATGCTCATGTAACATTCCTTTGGTAGAGGTTACTTTTTCCTTTTCATCTTAATAATCCATGTCAAATAGCCAATCCAATTAGACCATACCCTACAGTATATTAGTCATTTTCAATTTATCACTTCTTCTCCATCTATTCCAAACTAACCTTGATCATTTTCATCTATGATATAGGATTCAAATACATTTGTGTTTATGATGAAGTTGATATGTTAATCATCATTAAATACCTATAAATTTTTGATGTTATCAAGAATAAAATAATTAAATACTAACTCCACTAAGAATTTCTTTAGTTGATGAATCAACTATCAATTTCAAGGTACTCAGTCATTGCTAATATATCTATTGTATGATTTATCCTATAAGGTATTATTTAAATGTTAAATGCATAAAAATACTCTATTTAATTCCTTACCTAACTATGATACCTAGATAATCACTTATCATTACAATCATATTGGATTATATCTTTTTTAAACACTAACTTTGAGTCACCAATCACCTTCAAGTTCTTGAATTTCTTCCTAAGAATAAACTATTGGAGAGTTATCAATGATGTCTCCAAGGTGGCCAAGGATGTTGATGAGGTGTCATGTGTGTCAGAATGATAACAACAAAGTGTGCTTCAATGTTCTTTCATGGTTACACTAGCTAGTTTTATCCTACATAAAAAACTTTGCCTAGACGTATCAGTATTCTAAGAGTCCTGGTATGGAGTAAGAAGCTTAGAAAACTTTTGGTTGAGAAGCAGGCCTAAAAATAGGTCTAAAATTTCAAGTAAAAGGAGCCAATAGGTTTTCATGGTGTTCATGGTATTCACAGAGCAAAAATTAGGTTTTCTAAAAGTATCATTAGTTCATCAGAGCTTTTAAGGGATAAAAATGACTTACACAAGCATAGATAAGCCAGACCATCATAGCACTTCATGCATGAAATGAAAAGGTCTATTTGGTTGTGTATTCAATATATGTACTTAGGAGGCCTCTCAATACCAAAGGATAATATGGAGATGATTTTTTTCATGCCAATAATATCCCCTATAAATTTTCTATCTTGATGAGTTATTTATCTCAAGATATAAGCCTTCAAAATTGAACTAGCAAAGTGGGATGTGCATGGGGACATCAAATTACAACCATAGGAAATAAATATTTCAATTAAAATATTTCAAAAGATAATGAGGTTGAACATAGAGCCCACAAGTGTTAAAATCTCACTTGAGTAGATCATAGATTAATGGTATATGGATGATAGCTCGAATCAGTAGGACTACCAATATCAATGGTTTGAGTTGAATCATGCACATCAAGATCAACAATGAGCTCAAGGTCAACAAGTTGGGTGATATTGAGATGAAATATGGATCTGATAAGTTTCATTATCATAGTGACTTACCATATCAATAGTGCATGTTCGATCAAGCATATCAAATATCAATGGTATGTGTTCAATCATACAAATTAGATTGATGGTGTGCATGAGGTCAAAGGTTCAATGATTCTAAATTGCATGCAAGATTGCCATGTGGTGTTAGTGCATTAACCAGATGAAACTAATAGTATAATCTTAATGATAAACATGGGGTTGACAAGTGGCACAATCTAGAGGTAGATCAAAGATCGATGATCAATAATGAAGGTCAAAACTAGAGACTCCCACAAAGATCAAAGAACTAGATTTGATCAAATATTCAAAATGCATAGGATGAGGACACAAGTCTAAGCTTGTAATGGTCAAGTTTTAAAATAAAATAAGCATCCCAAAAGGATTCCATGAAATCAGACACATCTAACCAAAGATTTTTCCATCCAATTTGGAAAATGAGTAAATGTAAGATTAAGATACAAATCTGGGCTACTAGAGTAAACCCTACAAATTTTCCTACTACCATAAGGCTCAGCTTAACCTCTTAAAATATTTTAGATGTTTAGTTTACACCTTATTTTTAATCAAGAGATTAGGTAGACTTTATATATTTATTTTAGACTATGGCTATATGAAAACCAATAAATGGGATTGGTTTTCATCTGTAGTGGACCTATGATCAAAGTCTAGAGTAATGACATAATGGTGATAGAGAAGGAAGTTGGCGTAGGAGAATGGTGATTTTGATAATTGTGTTTTGAAAGGACACCAAACAAATTATCTCAATTGATAACATAAAGGACATATCAAATGAAACATAGGAGACAATCTCATTAAATGGATGGAGAGTTTGGAGGTTGAGAAGATAGAGGAGAATTCAATGAAGTTTTAAAAGTCTTTTGTGGACTTTCCCATTCGAATGGATCATGAATCACCATTTTCAAAGGATTCTTGTCTTTTGGAATGTTTTGTAATCCAATGAGGGGCTTAAAACTATTTAGAGCTAATGAATGGCTAATTGGGAGGTAGGATTAATGCTAATAGATAAAAAAGTGGTTGGACCTCATTTATTGATCACTACTTTGGCAAGATTATTTTTCTCTCTCCTCCTTTTCTCCTATATCTCCTATTTTCTCCCTCATTGTAGCTCTCTCCATAATTTTAGATTCTCACAAAGACTCCCTAATTTTTTGAAGAGTGGGAGACTCTCATTTGATAAGGCTAGACCCTATCAAAAATTTATATGAAAGACCTATTGAAGCAATAAAGACTTTTTTAACCTATCTCTTGTTCTGAACTGTGTTTAGCAAGTTTGTGCATGATGGAATTATGAAGGATAATCTTCCATGTTTATAGTCCTTTATTACCTATTTTTAGGTGTTTTCAAATTATTTATAGGTTTGGAATTATGTTCTACCATTAATGGATGTTAGGTGTGAATTTTAGAATTCCTCCTTTCTACATTCATTATTTCATGAGCCTAGTTCATGAAACACTTATGCAATTAGTTAGTTTCTGAGAATGTGTGAGCTAGCATTGTCTTATGATTCTTTAGATTTTATTTCATACCTATGTGAATTCTCATTTAAATTTGATGCATCACCTTTTTATCTTTCTTAGTAACCCTATTCCCATTTTTTAACCCTTTTCCCTGTAGAATATTTAGTCTAGGTGATCCATCAAGAGGAAGTCAGCTATCTCTAGAGGTTCAACCTCACCATAGGATACCCATAGCCTGAGATTTTTCCCATTTTATGTCTTAGTTGGAGGGAACCTAAATAACTCCTTCCATGGGTGTATATTAATGCTACAATAGTTTATACCATGCCTGATGGGACCCACTTTGAAATAATATTAGTCAAGTTTAATGTTGGTTTGATCAATTTGTAACAATTGTACCTTCCATGCAATAGTATCTGGTAACTTCAAACAACATTCAATATTTTAGTGTAAAGTAGTAGCTATCTTTCATGCCAAAGGTGATTACAAGGTCAACTTATATAGGTATTCCTTTTGAATTTTTTGAATTACCTTTGAACTCAATAAAAAGGTTAATATTTACTAATACGCATCTATATAAAGGAATCTTTCCTCATAAACCAATTTCTAAGTTCACCTTTATAAGAAGATCTTTGTTAGCCCCTTTCATTGCCATGGTAGCCCCTAGAGCTTTCCCTTTTGTAGATTTCAATTGTCAAAGTCCTTCAAACATCCCACAATATGATCCTAGTCTAGTATTAACTCTTAAAAGTGTCCTTTATTTCAAAAGAGACCAATATACAACCCATTTTAAACACCTTAAATACATAGCCAAATTCTACAACATTCATGACATAACTAAGGAAAATGTGGATATTAGGATATTGGCCATCTCTTTCAAGGGTAAAGCTTTAGACTGTTATATAAACCTTAATACCAACTCTATAACATCATGGGATCAATTATGAGATGCATTGTGTAAAATATTTAAAGCTAAAAGTGACCATTTATCACTTGTAGAGCAGCTAACCATAATTAAGAGGGCCCCTCATGAGGTTATGAAAGATTTTCATAATAGATTTCAAAAGACATGGGATAGGATCCTAGTCTCTGTTAGGCCTACTCCTAACTTTTATTTCCTCTACTACCTGAAATCCCTCAAAAGTGACATTGTAGTGATGATCCATTCTATGGGAGGAAAAACACTACCAAATACTTATGAGGTGTCAATTAGAGCAAAAAATTATCTAGTATAGGCTAGAAAGCTTACACCTAGACCACCAATGCCTTTGTTCCTTGAGATTCAACCACCTCATGTTGTTATTCCTCCCCTTGCTACCATTCCTCCTATGTCAACAATTATTGCCACACCTACACCAAGGCAAGAGAAGGCTTCAACTAGTCAATCTAGTGACTCCTAAGAAAATAAGAATTTCCAAGAGCTTAAGAGCATGTTTCAATCCTTTGGAAATGAATTGGTCAATGTGAAGAGGTATCAATACTAGTTCAATAGACCTTATCAAACTTCATATCAGCCTCAACAGTAATCTTATCAAGCAAATAGGCCACACTACAAAGGAAATATTCAAGGACAAGGCCAAGGCCAAGGGAAACCTAACTATGTTAGGAAAAATAACTATAATCCAAATGCTACAAGTACCTCTATTACTTTGGTCCATACTCAAAACAACATTGCTCAAGAATTAAGGGTATTACACCTTAAAATCAATCTTCTAGTCAATCCATTATCCCAAACACTAAGTTCAATTAGGATTTCAATGATCAATGGTAACAAGCTACCAATTATGGGTACAATCAAGCTTTTATGGCTCAATTTACAAAAGTACCCATGATGACAAAACTAGAAGATCTTTAACAAGGTCAAGGACCTAATGAAGGGCTAGGATAGTTGGATGCTATAATGATTAATTATGAGCAAGAAGAGTAATATGCACTAAATCAATAGGTTGGTTATATCCAAGCATACATTCCAGTGGCAGCTAATACAAGATTTAAAAGAAGGAATATGGATGGTAACCAAGAAGTGGTCAAAGAGATTTCTACCATTACTCATTTACTATAAAATCCAAAAGAACATGTTACTACTCCAAAGGTCCCAAAAGCTCCAAAGAATTAGATTGAAGTGAATGCCTTTGTGTCCCAAAACTCACAAGTTCAAAGTACAGTTGTGGTTCCCAAAGCATAATAAAAATTTGGTGTTTTGCCCATCAATATTTTTTAACAAATAAAAAATTCCAATGTGAGTGTGTCAATGTGGGACATGCTTTCTATGCCCGGTCAAGTGGATATCCTTCAGGAGGGATTGGCAAAGATCAATGTTTTAGACAAGATACCAAGCAAAGAAAATGTGGTTCTCACCAATATATCCAAAAGACATAATTAAGGGAAATAAAATAAGTTGGTTAAGCCTCCTCCCTTCTAAATTTATGTAATCATTAGTGACCCCTTGGTACATAACTACATGGTAGATAGTGGAGCAAGCACTTCAGTGATGCCAAAGTCAATAGTAGATCAACTTGGTTTGAAGTATGAACCCCAATCTAAGGGAGTTCTACATCTTAATAGACCTTCCACAAAACTAAATGGTATCATCAAAGGTCTAAACATGACCCTACATGCTTGTAATAGTGTTTCAATGGCTCAAGATATGTTGACTCTAGATGTGCCTCCTCATTTTACTCTATGTGCATCTAGAGACTTCATAGCAAAAATTAGAGGTTATCTAGTAGCATATTGGTCCTACAAGGCTTTTAGAATAAGGTATGGGACTAAGGTATCCATCAAATATGAACCTATTACTCAATTTCACATAGAACCTTATGGGCTAGATAGTTCAAACATCAATTACACCATCCTAGATGAAGATGAATACCTTGTTGATCAAGAACTAAACACTTATCTTGAGGAGATACCTGATATGTTTTTAGATGAGTAATGGAGTGACAATCAGCTAATTGATCCTTTACAAGGTGTTGAAAAAAGAGACATGGGAGTCTACTACTTACATGAAGAAAATCAATCCATGTCATCCCTCACTAGGCCTCAAGAGGATACCAAGGGTTTATGAAAATTATTATTTGATGGTTCAAGGAGAAAACATGGAGCAAATGTAGGTGCAATGTTAATATCTCCCTTAAATGATAAATACTTCTCCTCTTACAGAATCTAGTTCATTTATTCTTAGAATGTAGTTGAGTATGAGGTCCTTATCCATGGTCTTCAGTGGGCTATTAAGAGAGGAATCAAGCAATTAAAAGTATATGGGGATAGTAAGTTGATAGTACATCAAGTTAGAATCCAATATGTCACAAAGAATCCCTTGATGGTTTTAGTTCCATCACTCTTTTTTATTATTCGATCTACACATTGATTCTCTTTATCAATAATATTAACACAAATAAAAAATTATCTTTTAATTGATCTTTGTAGTTGAAGATATGAGTCAATAATATATTCTTGTTCAGTTCATAAAATTTATTCATGTGATAGTCCATATTTAGGGTTATTTCACTATCGTAAGCCTGATTAGATCCTACAAACATAGAGTATGGGACTTGAATGAGGATTTTGAGGCCTTTAACATCCAATCAATTCCAAGAAACCAAAATCAGCATATTGATAGGTTGGTAGTTGTGGGAGCTCAGTTTGACCTCCCAAACAAATTGAAAAAGTCCAAAGTGCAACCACATGTTAGAGTGAAAGGAAGACCATCAGTGCCAAATAATAAATCTCATAGGTAGGCCTTTGATAGTGACAAGCAAATTACTTATTTCTTGTAGTAGGAAGCAAAGTTTTCCTCATTAAACTAAGAAAATTTTCAACATCAGTAAGAAGATCAAATTATTCAACTAAGGTCTAAAAAACTTCCTAAAGGGATGGTTACCCTTAAAGGTTCTTTCCATGAGGGAGATCACATGAGGAAATAAAAGGTAGTAATGTCAACTGATGAGCATAACTATGAAAGGGTTATTATCCTCAAGGATAATCTCCTTAATATTGTAAAGGTAATCACTAGGGTTTAAAGGCATAATTTCATTGAGATTCATAAATAATATACAGACATATTTACTTGGGAATATAGTGATCTAAGAGGCTTTGATCCCAAGCTAGCCCAACACACTATAGATTTGGAGGCTAATGCCAAGCCTGTTAGGTAGAAACAAAGGCTTATCAACCCTAAAATTGAAGAGATTATGGGGAAAGAATTGACCAAATTGATTGAATCCAAGATCATCTTTCCCATCAAGCACTCCTCATGGGTAGCCAACCTAGTACATATAAGGAAGAAGAATGGGGAGATCAAATTCTATGTTGACTTCAGGGACCTAAATAGGGTCTCTTTGAAAGATCATTACCCCTTACCATCCATGGAGAAACTTCTTCAAATAGTTTTTGGTTCAAAACACTTATTTATTTTGGATGGGTACTCAAGATACAACCAAGTATGGGTAAGAGAATAAAATCAATATAAGACTACCTTCACCACAAAATGGGGCACATATACTTATCATAAGATACCTTTTGGATTGTCAAATTCTAGATCTACCTTTCAAAGAGAAATGGACATGGCTTTCTAAGGATTTATAAATAAAATGGTGTTGGTCTACTTGGATGGCATCACAATTTTCTCCAAGAAGGCTAGCGAACACTTGGATCACCTAAGGTTGATCTTTGAAATATATAGAGAATATGGGATTTTTTGAATCCCAAGAAATGTGTGTTTGATGTTAATGAAGGCAAATTATTGGGACACATTATCTTAAAATAGTGATTATTTATTGACCCTGATAGAATAATTTTTATCTTATCACTATCTTTGCCCAAGCACAAGAAAGGAATCCAGATCTTCCTTAGAAAAATAAACTTTGTAAGGAGGTTTATACCTAGTTTTGCAAACCTGGTCAAACCCATCATTGCCATCTGAAGAAGAACCAAGTGTTCACTTATTCATATGAAGGAAAAGAAACATTTGATGCTGTCAAGCAAGCCATTTCCCAAGCACCCTCGCTCATGAATCTTGACTTCTCAAGGGATTTCATATTGTATGCCTTTGTCAATATTGATAATATATCAACTATGTTGATGCAGAATAATGGTAAAGGATTAGAGTAGCCAATTAATTTTTTTAGTCAAAGGATTGAAGGATATGAGGTGAGATACAATTTTTTAGAAAAATAAGTTCTTAGAGCTTTGAGAAGCCTCAAAAATTTCAGACCAATGCTTTCTAACAGAATGATTTATCTTATGGTGCCTCATTCTAGTTGGATTAACAAAGTCATGGAGTATGATGTGGAGATAAAATTCACTAAGATATTAAGACGAAAAGTATTATGTGATCATATGGTTGATTATATTTAGAAAGATAAAGAAGTTTTCTTGGTGACACAAGACAACTCACAAATGGATGCACCTCCACCTCACAATAGCTGACTCCAGGATATGACACATTTATTTCTAATAAGTAAATATCCCCAAGCTATGGATAGAGCAAAGAGAGGGTATTTTAGACTTCAATCCATACCTTATGCATTAGTTGATGGGGTTCTATTTATAAAAGGCCTTAATGGAGTGATTCTAAGGTGCATATATGATGACCAAGTATCAAGACTCTTGGAGCAATTCCATGATGGGCCTATAGGAGGCCATTTTTCTCTAAGGACTATATCAACTAAAGTGATGAGAGATGGTTATTATTGGCCTAGAATATTCAAGGATTCTTATGCATGGGTAATAATAATTCAAAGGTGTGATATTTTTATAGGTAAACAAAGATTGGCAGCCCTTCCTCTCAACCCAATCTAGGTGGAACATCCCTTTATGTAGTGGGGTTTGGACTTCATAAGAATGATCAATACACCTTCCAATGAAACACATAAATGGGTACTTATTGTTATTGACTAATTCACCAGGTGGGTGGAAGCACTTGCACTTAAAGAATCCAATGAAATAATAGTGTTGGACTTCTATGATAGCATAGTGTCCAAGTTTAATGTATCAACTACAATAATTTTAGATAATGCCTTAGCATTTGTTGGCATGAGAACAAGCTAATGGGAACTTCAACTGGGTATCTACCTTAGTACATCCTCAAATTACTACCCCAAAGGCAATAGACTTGTAGAGTCCAAAAACAAAAAATTGATAAATATTATCAAGAGGACTATGGAGGAGAACCAGAGAGTGGAACATAAAGTTAAGGACAGCCTTATGGGATGATAGAGTGACTCCCAAAGTTACCATTGGAAACTCACCATTTGTCTTTGTATATAAGAGGGATTCCAAATTGCACATTTCTCTTAAACTACCTACCTTGGAGTTATCCCATCAACTAGAGTTGATGGAGAGTAAACATGTAAGCATGAGGATGGAAAATCTCATGGAGCTTAAAAAAACAAGGGCCTTGCAATCATGACACTAGAATCACATCAAGCTCAGGTCAAGAAAGCTTTTGACAAGAGAGCCATAGCAAGGGACTTTAAAGAATGGGATATAATCCTCAATTGAGATTCAAATAGGGCCAAGTCAAGCAGCCATACCAAGTTTGAAAGCTTATGGAGTGGCCCTTACTTGATCCATGGATGAAAATAGCATAATTATTTTCAACTTTTCTAGCTAGATGGAGAGGTGTTACCCATCCCAATCAATGGAATTCATTTAAATCTTTGTTATTAAAAGAGTTTTTAGCCATTGTATAATATTATATGTATTAGAAAAGATTTTATGCTTTCCTCTAAGTGCCTTGTGCACATTTATTTTCAGTTGTGTTTTTCCCTCCCATAAGTGCCTTGGGAATAATTTTTCTTTTGTTTCTTTTATCCTTTTTGCTTCAAGAGAATTTTTATAGAAAGGGGCAATCTTGTATCATTTTCATGATCATCTAGGAAGTAAATATTTGAGACTTCATGCCCAATGGACATTTTAAGGCTACTAGTATGTTTCATAGTAGGCATACAATCCTAGGATGTCACCAAAAATGTTGGCTAATTTTAGCCTACATACAAAACTTTGTGTAGATGGATCAGTATTCTAGGAGTCCTGGTATGGTGTAAGAAGTTGAACAAAGTTTTGGTTGAGAAGCAGATAGACATAGGTTTAAAATTGAAATTAAAAGGAGCCAGTATGTTTCCATGGTGTTCATGGAATTTAGTAAGCATAAAATAGGTTTTATCAAAGTCTCATTAGTTAATCAAATCTTTGAAGGGAGAAAAATGACTTACACAAGCCTAGAGAAGCCAGACCATCATAGCACTTCATGAAGGAAATGAAAAGGTTAGTTTGGTTGTGTATTTAATAAATGTACTTAAGAGGCCTCTAAATGTTAAAGGATCACATGGATATGATGTTTTTTGTGCCAATAATTTCCCTTACAAATTTGGTATCTTGATGAGTTGTCTATCTCAACATATAAGCCTTCAAATTTGAACTAGCATAGTGGGATGTACGTAGGGACATCAAGTTACAGACATGGGAAATAATCATTTGAATTCAAATATTTCAAAGGATCCTAAGGTTGAAGTGGATCTGATAAGTGTAAAAATATCACTTGAATGGATCATAGATCAATGGCATGTGGATGATATCATGAGTCAGTGGGACCACTAAGATCAACAATACAAGTTGAATCATGCACATCAAGAACAATGATGAACTCAAGGTTAACAAGTCAAAGGATCCTAAGATGGAATGTAAAGATGAAAAATATCATGATCATAGTGACTTACTAGATCAACAGTGCATGTTTGATCAAGTAGATCAAAGATCAATGGCATGTATTCAATCATGTAAATTAGATCAATGGTGTGCATGAGTTCAAAGGGTCAATGAATCTATATTGCACACAAAACCACCATGTGACACAAGCATGTTAACCAAATGAAACTAATAGTAGAATCCTAAGGATAAATGTGGGGTTGATAAGTGGCACAATCTAGAGGTAAATCAAAGATCGATGATCAATAATGAAGGTCAAAGCTAGAGACTCTTATGAATATCAACAGATCAGATTTGATTTAATATTTAAAAGGCTTAGGTTGAGGACATGTGTTCAAGCTTGTAATGGTCAGATTTTAAAATAAAATAAGTAGCCCAAAAGGATGCCATGAAAGCAAACACATTGTATCAAATATTTTTCCATCCAAGTTGGTAAATGAGTAAATTCAAGATCATGATATGAATCTAGGATACCAAAGTAAACCCTATAGATTTTCCTACTACCATTAAGGCTCATTTCAAGCTCTCAAAATCTTTAAGATGTATGTTTTACATCTTGTTCATGATAAATAGACTAGGTAGACTGTAGATATTTATTTGATACTATGGCTATATGAAAACCAATAAATGTGACTAATTTTCATCTATAATAGACATGTGATCAAAGTTTAGAGTAATGAAAAAATGGTGATAGAGAAGGAAGTTGGCTAGAGGCATGGTGATTCTAGCATTTGTGTTCTAAAGGGATTCCAGACAAATGAGCTCAAGTGATAACATAAAGGACATATCAAATGAAGCACAAGTAATAAGATCATTGAGTAGATGGATATTTTTGAGGCTAAGAAGATAAAGGAGCATTCAATTAAGTTCCAAAAGTCTTTTAGGGAATTTCCCATTCAAACGGATTAGGACTCACCATTTTCAAATTATTTTTGTCTTCTAGCATGTTTTCTAAGCCAATGAGGGGCTTGAAACTATTTGGAGCTAATGAATGGCTAATTAGGAGGTAAGATTAATGTTAATAGATAAAAAAGTGGTTAGACCACATTTATTGATGACTAATTTGGCTTGCTTCTCTCTCTCTCTCCTCTTTTTATCCTATATCTCCTATTTTCTCCCTCATTGTAGCTCTCTCTCTCTCTGATTTCAAATTTTCATAAGAACTCTCTAATTTTTTGAAGAGTAGGAGACTCTCATTTTATAACACTAGACCATGTCAAAAATTTATATGAAAGACCTCTTAAATCAATAAATAATTTATTTACCTATCTGTTGCCCCTAAATTGTGTTAAACAAGCTTGTGCATGATGGCATTGTGAAGGAGAATCTTCCATGTCTATTGTCCTTCTTTCTTACCTATTTTTAGGTGTTTTCAAGTTAGTTAAAAGTCTATAATTATGTTATTTCTACCATTAATGGATGATAGGTTTGAATCTTAGAATTCCTCCTTGATTTATTCATTGCTTCATAGGCCTAGTTCATGAAACACTTATGCAATTAGCTAGTTTATGAGATTGTGTGAGCTAGCATTATCTTATGCTTCTTCAGTGTATGTTTCATGCTTATGTGAGTTCTCATTTAAATTTGGTACATCAATTTTTTAGATTTATTAGTAACCTTATTCCCCTTTCTAACCCTTTTCCTAGTAGAATATTTAATCTAGGTGATCCATCAAGAGGAAGTTGGCCTTCTCTGGAAGTTCAACCTCACCATAAAATACCCACAACATGAGGTTTTTCCCATTTTGTGGCTTAGTTGGAGGGATCCTAAAGAACTCCTTATATGGGTAAATATTAATTCTACAATATGTTCTTTAGTGTTTAACTTAGTGAGCATGTTGATGGATGTTATTGATGGTGTGGTCATGTTCCAAAGACCCTATGGGGTGTTATAAGTGCTTGGAGTGCTTGTAGAAGTGAAAGGAATTTATCAAAATATTTTTATGAAGGTTTAGGGTCACCTAGTCATATTGGCATATTAGGATAAGTGAGAAGATTGATGATGTCATAATTTACATGTATGGTAGTGTCATAATGATTTAGTCACATGGGTCTAATTAGTTTTGTACCAAAATCTTATGGTTTAAGTTTTAAGTCATGAGGTGGTGTGTAGCAAAATATATCAAGGTGAAAAGTTGTCCTCCTAGGAAGATTTTAATAGTTTCCATACTTCAAAAAAAAATTAATATAAAGTGACCATTTTATATGGAGTCCAAGCGTTAAAACCTGACTCTATTAGATGGATCTAATAGTGAGCATTCAATCATGCAGATGAAGATCTAATAGTGAGCATGAGTTCAAAAAGTCAAAGGTTCCTGAGATTAAATGTGATGATGACATAATTCAAAAATATGGTGATATTATAGCATATAAATGGTGAAAATAAATTCAATAATCACATGAGGCACATGGGGCTACGAAGTGGCATGACTGATAACATGATACACAGAAGGCATGTGGGACTGCCAAGTGTCACAATCTTGGAAGCACAGATCAAATATCAATAGCCAGAGATTGAAAGTAAAGACTAAGAGACTCTAAAGGAGATAAATGGAGTGTATTTGATAAATTTTTTATATGGCATGAGATGAATACATGTGTCTGAATTTTTTGCATTACACAGTGATTGTGGGAATTTGAATATTCAAATTAACAAAGGAAAACTATTTTGTATTATTTGAGCTATATCTTTTGACGTATGATGAATTTGATAGTGGTATAAAAAGAAAATTTGTAAAGGACTCCAAGGGATATCCATAAAATTTGGTTATAAGTATTTAATATTCAAATAGTTTTATTTTTTGAGCTTCAAAGTTGACTATGTGTTTGACCATCTTTTGCAAGTGACCCAAGAAGGATGTTTGTGTTTGTCTTGATGGTGTTTGGATGTTTAAAGGTGAATTAACTATTGGATAATGTTGTATAATCCATGAGGCTAATCTATTTGGATTTTAGAGGCTTTACCAATCCATATTTGGTATGAACAAATGCCTATAATTTATTGTTTGTTCGTTCATGGTATTCTTGTGTATAAGACTAATGTTTGAGTAGATTGTGCATATGCAGAGGAGTATAGTGATGGATGTAAACACTTGAAGTTGTCTTAGGGGTTATGTGGAATAAACATATTCATTTTTAAGTGGTATTGTGTTCCTAATTTTCTAAGTGAAGTGCTAAAGAGGTGAATAGGTCTCCATGAGACCTATAAGGGCTATTAAGGCCTATTTGAAAGGTGTAGTTGCTTAAGGGTGACCCATGGATGTTATGGCCAACCTATAAGATTAGTATTGAGATATGTCTTAGACTGATATAATCCTTAATGGTCAAGTCAAGTCTTATTTCTACCCAACAATATGATATCATGAAAGCTCTATAAAGAGTGAAATCAAAGGTGATGGTTTATAGATTTTTTATATGGCAAATAAAAAGAGAGTTAAGAGGCAAATGAAGAGGAGATTGAGTGTGCATAGTGGATGGATTAAATATTAGAGAAGTTTTAGGATTGTGTGTATGATTTTTAGGTAATAATTTTGATATCATAATAGTGTATTTATAGGATTGAAGATTGAGGATGAGTGAAGAGGTCTAGAGTCATCCAAAAAGGTGTTTTAGATGCATTACTTGTGTGTGCAAGCTTGAGAGTGTGAAGGGTTGAAATAAAGATGTTATACATTGTTTATCCATCATATTGAAAGGCAATAAAAAAAATTAGCTATTTATTTCATAGATTTTGTGTGGGTGCTCAACATCTAGAACAAGTTTGTGTTTGTTTATGCTTAGGGGTGGGTACTCCTTGTAAAGTGGGTGCTTCATTAAAAATTCTAATGTTTGTGATAATTTTATAGGACAAGTAGTTCATGTGTTTGTAGGATTGGGAGTTGGTTTTATTCCCCATGAGGTTTTCCAACATAATTCATGTGTTTTGTGCTTGATCTTGCATCATCTTTCTTATTCATTGTTATGAATGACTTGTATGCTTTATGAATGCTTGTGGTGATTAATTAAGGGTTTTAAAGGATTGGAATTAAATTTTGGATTATTTTTCATCACTGATTCACCCCCATCTCGGTGATTTTACATCTAGCAACTAGTATTAGAGCCATACTTTATTTGCAAGTTCAACCACTTGAAGGTGATCAAAGGTACAATGGATGACAAAGAAGTTGAGACATTTCTTCAAGGTGAAATAATATGTGCTTTATTAGAGATCAAACATCTAAAAAAATTGAATGAATGTCTAGAGGAAGAGATTGGAAGATTAAAAAAAAGGTGGGGGGAGTAAGAATTCAGATCTAATTTCCTCAATGTATCATGAGATTATTGTAAGCATTAATGGTGTGAAGACACAAATAGATAAACTAACATCAATAGTCAAGAATTTTCAGGACATGATAAATAAAGGCATGAATCAAAGGATAGATAATTTTGAAGGTAAAGCTATGACATTATAGATGTTCTTTTATCTAAAGATAATCAATATTCTATCTCTACAAAAGAATTCAAGGATAAGAAGTCTTGGGTGAATGACGGTCAAGCTAAGGGGATGACTGACATGAATAACTATATTTATGTATTTAATGGATATTTTTATACTTGTAATGAATATGGTCATAGATATAGGAACTATACTTACTCTTCAAGGAATATAAATGAGGTTTTATGTTATAACTATAATCAATAGGGACATGTAGCCAAGAACTACAAGAGAGACTCTTGGAAAAAGGACACTCAAGTCATTGACACAATCAAATGGTTCAAGAAAGATAAATCCAAGATTTAATAGAATAAGAAGTAGGATTTAGATAGTTCACCAAAGGAAGAATCAATGTTTGTTCAAATTGCCTTGCATACTCAAGAGGATGAAAACAAGAAATGGTACATTTATAGTGTATTCTCAATTCATATGACAGGAGACAATATAAAGTTTATCTTTCTCAAAAATCACAATTCAAGCTCAGTAAGATTTGGTGACAATAATTTTGCTAACATAGTTAGGAAAGGTTATGTAAGCTTAGATAATGGTCACATAGAACTAAAAATATTCTATATGTAGAAGGTTTGAAACATAGTATTCTAAGTGTTAGCCATATGTGTAAACAAAGAAATACTCTAAATTTTTATGACAAAGGGTGTGAAGTGAACAGATCCAAGTCTGGAAAATTATTTACAAACATTCACAAGGTAGATAACAACTTGTATATATTCCATGAATCAAATAGAGAGGAGTTCTTCATGAAGTAATTAGAGGAAATTTGGATTTGGAATAGAATACTTTGACATCTAAACTTTGACAATTTAGTGAGGATCAATTCAAAATGTCTAGTAAGGCATATTCCTAAAATCACTAAGATTCCTCATACTCTTTACAAGGCATGCCTTCATGGGAAGCAAACCAAATTAATATATAAACCTATGGATAATATCACCATAGTTCCATTAGATTTAATCCACATTGACCTATGTGGACATACAAAAACTCAAGGCATTCAAGGTAACAGCTACTTCATGTTATTAATTGATGACTTCACCAGGATCACTTGGATATATTTCCTTAAATAGAAATTATAAGCTTTTACAAAGATTAAGGCATTTAAAGCTCTTGTTGAAAATGAAAAAGGATCAAGAATCAAGTGTGTGAGATCAGATAGAGGAGGAGAACTTTGGTCTTATAAGTTTGATGACTTTTGTGATGAATAAGGAATTAGAAGACAATATTCTACTACTAGGACACCCTAACAGAATGAGGTAGTTGAAAGGAAAAATAGAATTGTCCAAGAGATGACTAGAACCATGCTTCAATATTTTAAAATATCATATGGATTTTGGGAAGAGGCTACTATTATATCAATTTACATCTTGAACAGATGCCAAAAGTAAATGATGATAAGACTCTATATGAGCTATGGAAGAAGAGGGAAGCCAATGTCAAACACTTTAGAGTATTTGGGAGTAAGTGTTTTATCAAAAGAGATGAAGAAAATATTGGTCAAATTGACTCAAGGTCTAATGAAGGAATCTTCATAGGTTATTCCTCTATAAGTTTTGCTTACACATGTTTTAATAAAAGACTCCACAAAGTTGTTGAAAGCTCTAATGTACGAGTTGAAGAAGTAGGTGACATCAAGAAGCCTAAATTATAGATAAATGACACTATTGATAATCCTATTTCAAATAATGAAGGAATACCTAATCAATCAGATGATGAAGAGGAAGAGGTAAGGCAAGACACTAAAACTCCTTCTAGAAGATTACAGAAGGATCATCTTGTTTGCCAAGTTATTGGAAATGTGAATGCTAGTCTGCAGACTAGAAGGAGAATGTTGGTCAATCAAAATCAATAAAACATAGGTTTTTTATCCAAGATTGAACCTAAAACATTCTTAAAAGCTATAAAATATGAAAATTAGTCATGTAAAATGAATGAGGAACTTGATCAAATAGTAAAGAATGAAACATGGGATTTGGTTCCAAGGCTAAATGACAAAAATGTGATAGGAACCAAGTGGGTATTTAGAAACAAGATGAATGAGAAAGGAGAGGTCACAAGAAATAAGGCTAGACTGGTATGTAAAGGATATGCTCAAGTTGAAGGAATAAATTTTGATGAGACATTTGATCCTATGGAAATAATGGAAGTAATTAGACTCTTCTTATCTTATGCAAGCTTTAAGGGTTTCAAAGTTTACCAAATGGATGTAAAATCTTCATTTCTGAATGGAAACTTAGATGAAGAATTTTACATTGAGCTACCTGAAGGTTTTTTAATAAAAAGTAATCAGGACTATGTCTGCAAATTAGAGAAGGATTTATATGGTCTTAAACAAGCTCCAAAATCTTGGTATGATAGATTAGACAAGTATCTATCAAGTCAAGGCTTTAAAACAGGGGTAGTTGATGGTAATTTATACATTAAGACAAATGGCACTCACCAATTACTAGATGTGGTCTATGTTTTATATTAAGGTAAAAACAAGTTTTGAAGGGACCCCGAAACCCAAGAACAAGGAAAGAAACAAAAAGCATCAACGACCACAGGCAGTACCTAAAAACTACTACAGAGAAGTAGCAAAAATAGGTTTTAAATGGACCTGAAACCACCAGAAAGACCACCGGTCAAAACCAAGATTTTACAAAGATCTGGCTACACCATAGACAAGAATACAAAAAGAAACTAGTTGTGGTCTATGTTAATGACATTTTTGTTCTAACAATGATAACCTGAGTAGAGAATTTGTAGATGCTATGAAGATTGAGTTTGAAATGTCAATGTTGGGAAAACTTTACTTCTTCTTAGGATTACAAATTAACCAACTTGATGCAAGGATATTCATTTCATAGACAAAATACATCAAGGATATGCTAAGGAAGTTTGACATGTTGGATTGTAAGCCAATGAATACTCCAATGATCATAGGGTACAAGTTAAGTAAACAAGATGACTCACCAAAATTTGTTCAAACTTTGTATAGATCCATGATTGGAAGTCTCTTATACTCTACTACATCTATGCTTGATATCATGTAATCAGTAGGCCTTGTAGGAACGTTTCAAGTTGATCCTAGATAATCTCACTTGAAATCAGTTAAAAGGATCTTGTGTTATCTCAAGAGCACAATAGAGTATGGTTTATGGTACCCTAGGAGCAAAAAATTCACTCTAAAGACATACACTAATGCAGATTAGGCAAGATGTGTATATGATAGGAGTACCACTGGTGGTGTTTTATTTATGGGTGAATGCTTGGTGTCTTGGCTAAGCAAGAAGTAATCCTTTGTATCTCTATCAACTGCATAAGTTGAATATATAGTTTTTGCTTCCTATTGTACTCAGGTAATATGGATGAAACAAAACTTGGAAGACTATAAGGTAAGATAAAATGGACCTTGTCCTATCTATTGTGATACTAGTGCAATTAGTATCTCCAAAAATACTATTATGCATTCAAAAACTAAACACATTCCTATTAGATATCATTTCTTGAGAGAACAAGTGAGTAATCAAAGTGTTAATTTAGAGTATGTACCTATAAAAGAACAACTTTCAAATATTATGACTAAACCATTGACAAAGGCAACATTTCAATATCTAAGACAAAGTTTGGGAGTCATCTCCTTATCTATAAATCATTATAAGGTCTTTGGTTAAGGGTGAGAAATAAGTTCATAAGCTTGCTCTGGTGATTAGTGATGAAAATATTCAAGAAACTCATTTAGGGACATTAGTTCTAAAAGAAAAATATAGTCAATTTTTTATGCTTGGGTCGATAGGTCAAATCATAAATTATGAAGGTAAGTTTATTTTAAGAGTGGCTTGAACATTTGTTAAAGATCATGGTATTGTCTTATGAAAAAAAAATTAAAGGTAAGCATGCAATTTTATCATGATTAAAAATGGTTATAAGGTGCTCAAGAGGATCCTAAGGTCAAGAGATTTAGGGGGAGTCTCTCTCAGTATTCTAAAAATGTTATCACTCCCATTTTCTTGATATTTTGTGTTTCTTCTTCATATAGCAGGGTATGGTAAAGACGGTGTGTTATCAATGAGCAAGATTGTGAAGATCTAGTAAGAAATGGTATGCACAATGATAAGGACATTTTTTATCATCTCTCAGAGGTGTTCCCTTATTGATGTTGTATTTTGAAAACATTTGTAAATTTTTAGGTCCTCAGGACCATCAGGTAAACCCACTTTTTCATTGTATCAAAGTTAGATAAAGTGTTTTCAAAAGAAGTAGGAATATGTGCACAGTATTTTATTGGTGTTGACAATAATGGTAAAGGGGGATATTTTTGTAGAGTTATCAATAATGTCTCCAAGGTGGCCAATTATAATGATAATGATAAAGTGTGCTTCAATGTGTTTTAGTGTTCTTGTATAGTTCTTTAATGTTTGACTTAGTGATGGTATTCATGGATGTTATTTATGGTGTGGTCATGTTGTAGAGACCATATGGGTTGTTATGAATGCTTGGAGTTCTTGTGGAAGTGAAATGAATTCATCAGAATCATCTTGTGAAGGTCTAGGTTCTCCTAGTCATCTTGGAAAATTAGGTTGAGTGAGCAGATCGATGACATCAATATTTTCACATATGGTAGTGTCAAAAGGATTTGGTCAGGTGGGTCTGACAGTTTTGTACCAAGATCTTATAGTTAAATTTTTAGGTCATGAGATGGTGTGTATCGAAAGATATCAAAGTACAAATTTGTCCTTCTAGGTAGATTTCAATAGTTTTCATACTTATCCAATTTTAAAATATCAAGTGACCATTTTATAAGGCTTCCAAGTGTCAAAACCTTGCTCGATCAGATCAAGGATATAATTGTGAGTGTTAAATCATGTATATGAATATCTAATGGTGAGCATGAGGTCAATAAGTCAAAGGTTCTTGAGATTAAACATGATGGTGACATATGTCACAAACATAATGATTTTACAATAGATCAATGGTGCAAATAAATTCAATAAGCATAAGAAGAAAGTGGGGTTGCCAAGTGGCATAAGAGACTAATAATAGAATACACAGAAGCCACATGGGGCTACCAAGTGTCACAATCTCATAATCATGGATCAAAGATCAACAGCCAGTGATTATAAGTAAAGACCAAGATACTCCCAAAGATATTGATGGAGTGTATTTGATCAAGTTTTTAGGGGGCATGAGATGAATACATGTGTCTAAATTTTTTGCATTACACAGTGACCATTACAATTTGAATATTTAAATTAACAAAGGAAAACTAGTCTATATTATTTAAGCTATATCTTTTGATGTATCACAAATTTGATAGTGGTATAAAAAGCAAAGTTGTAAATAAATCCAAGGAATACTATTAAAATTAGTTATAATGTTTGACTATTAATACAGTTGTAGTTTTTGAGATACAAAGTTGACTGTGTGTTTGATCATCTTCTGTAAGTGACCCAAGAAGGATGTTTGTGTTTGTCTTGATGGAGTTTAGATATTTCAAGGTGAATTAAGTATTGGATAATGTTGTAGACTCCATTAGGATCATCTATATGGATTTTTTAGTTTTGAAAAATACATCTTCAGTATTATCAAATGCTTATGAGTTGATTCTTTATTCATTCATGGTATTCTTGTGTATAAGACTAATGTTTGAGTAGATTTTGCATATACAAAAGAGTGTAATGATGGATGTAACCACTTGAATGTGTATTAAGGGTCATGTGGAATAGAAATATTCATTTTTAATTGGTTTTGTATTCCTAATTTTCTCAGCGAAGTGCTAAATTTGTGAATAGGTCTCCATGAGACCTATAAGGGCTATTAAGGCCTATTTGAAAGGTGTAGTTACTTAAGGGTGACCCCTGGATGGTATGGCCGACCTATGAGGGTGGTATTGAGATATGTCTTAGTGTGATATAATCCTTAAGGTTTAAGGCAAGTCTTATGTCTAACAAATAAGATGATATCATGAAGGCTCTATAGAGAGTGAAATCAAAGGTGATGGTTTCTAGATTTTTTGTGTGGTGAATAAAAAGAGAGTTAAGAGGAGAATGAAGAGAAGAGTGAGTGTGCCTAGTGGATGGATTAAAGAGAAGATAAGGTTTAAGATTATGTGTATGACCTATAGGTCATAATTATTATATCATAATAGTGTACTTACAAGATTGAATATTGAGGATGAGCGAAGAGGTCTAGAGTGATCCAAAAGGGTGTTTCGGATGCATTGCTTGTGTGTGCAAGATTGAGAGTGCGAAGGGTTGAAAGAGAGATGTTATAAATTATTTCTCCATCATATTGAAATTAAATTAGATTTATAGATTTATTGATTTCATAGATGTTGTGTGGGTACTCAACATCTAGAACAAGTTAGTGCTTGTTCATGTTTAGGGGTGGGTACTCCTTGTGAAGTGGGTGTTTCACTAAAAGGTCTCATGTTTGTGATAATTTTATAGGACAAGTATTCCATGTGTTTGTATTATTTCAAGTGGGTTTTATTTACCATGAGTTTTTCCCACATAATTCATGTGTTGTGAACTTGATCTTGCATCATCTTTCTTGTTCATTGTTATGAATGACTTGTATGCTTTATGAATACTTGTGGTGATTAATTAAGGGTTTGAAAGGATTTTAATTTAAGTTTTGATTATCTTGCATCACTAATTCATCCTCCCATAAGTGATTGTAACATTAACACAAACTAAATGCCATGAACTAACACCTCATACTCAGCCACATTATTTTTGCATGTAAATTTTAGTTGAAAGGTTGTCAATATGGTTTCCCTCATGGATTAATGAGTTAAACCTAGACACCACACCCATTTCTAGACTTAGATCCATCAAATTTTATAGTTCAAAAGTCATAGTCATCCATAGTAGTGGACTCTGAGAGGCATGTGATGCTATAATGTTTGACTCTTCACTTATTTTCACAATAGCAAGTGTGTATAAACATTATACTTTAGCTAATAATAATCTTCTAGTTTGGTCCTTAGTTTCAAGAGTATGTATTGGGTTGTTTAGAATGGAAAAAAATTCAGCCCAATGGCTCGCTAACTCATTGTTTTCACTTTGACAACTCTAACTCAACTTGTTGATTTTTATCTCAATCATACCTAACACTGATAAGAACTATTGGTAATCGTGTCTGCATCTAAATCAAACTATTTCACACTTTCATATGCCATGGTACATGATGAAACAAAGGTATTTAAAGTGGATAGAAGATATCTTCCTCATCAAGCTGATCTAATTATTCAAACTCTTATTTTTATTTCATGTACAACATATTAATGGATAAGTTCGCATGAAATTACACTTCTTTTTCAAATGGGTAGACCCCAAGTTCTAATTCCTCATACATGATCTCATTCATCTTGTTATATTTTGTGATCATATGAGTTAGTTTTATCTCACTCTCAATTTTGATTTCATTGCATATGTCACACCATAGAGGCCACATATGAGATAAATCAGTCACCATATACCCATTCAATATTCTAGACCAATCTCTGTTAAGAAGCATACCATATATGTCATGTATCAACCACTAGAATGTCAGTAAACTATTGCACTATTGGATCTGAAGCCAACTACATGTAAATATGGTTTAGCTCACCAAATACCTTGATCTCTAACTTATCTAACTAAACAACCTTTATGTTTGATTTATAAGGAGTCATACCCAATTTGTTTCAAATTGAATATGGCAGTACATTCCCAGAAGTACCTAAATCTACCAAACAATTGTGTAAGATCTTATTCAAATTTTGAATTGTTAGGAGGAAAGGATAAATTTCCTTTTTTTATAGATTTTATCATTAGAATTAGTTATCATATTAGCCTCTTTCCCTTTAGGAGTAGATAAATATTTTAATAATAAATATTTCTAGTTAGAGATTTGGAGAAAATTAAACATTTGTATGTTGTCCTTAGTTTTCTTCAAGTTTTTTGCAATGTTGTATCTTTGGTTGATACGCCGTGCTAGGATATTTAGGTGGAAATGAATTATTGATTGAGTTCTAATCATGTGGAACCTAAGTGTTGTTTGGAGGAGTAGATGTAGGTAAAGGATTTTTTAGTTTACTCCTCAACAAGTAGTTATTTTCCTTTTGAAATTTATTTAAAAAGTGAAATTCATCCAAGTTGTCTTCAATTTTATTGTAGATATTATACAATAATTCATAGGTTTCCAAAACCATGGTTGTAATGCCAAAAATTTCACCTCAAAAAAAAAATAACACTACTAGTTATTTTATTTTTTTCTTTTGTACAACACCAACTCTACACAAGTATACACTTCAACTAATCACTTAATCACATTCATGCGTGCATTGATTACATGTACCTTATAAACTCACATAAATAATAGGCAACCTTAAAGGTACACAAGCATATTCAAGGCATGTAACATAGATGTTCACATTCTATCTTAGATTAGGAGATACATAAAGGAATAAAATAGGTTAACTGTGGCCAAGTTGTGTCAATTACACCAGATGTAGTGTACAAGACTACACTCGAATTTGATACTCAAGGGATATCAATAATATATTATACTACTGAAACTAACACTAAATCTCATCTCTAATTGTATGGAATGTGATCTTCTAATAGTTTGTTGACATAATAATTTTATCAAACTATGATTATAAGCACATTAAATCTGTGTAAGCAACCAAACTCCTAATTATCCCAACCACAACTAAGATCACCGTACTAACCATGAGTATGTTATTCAAGGTTAACCATTCATGTCAAAGTGTAATTACCTAATCTTGAGGCATCTATACTTGACTAGTTCACCTCATAGTCAAGTCTCAATTTCATTGAATCGTCTATCAAATGGCGATGGTAAATAATACCCCACGAGGTGAAAATTATTTATGGAAGTTATTATTTATTATATTAGCTAAAATATAGAACTAAAAACCTAAAAAAACTATCTCCAATAATTTAAATGCTAAAATAACTCAGCATTCCAAATGGATTTTAACGTAGAATGTTATTTTGCTAAGCAATTTTCTGAATAAACTAGGTTCAGAATTGAATCACTAAAAATAGTAAAAACATGTAGAATTATTAAATAAAAGTTCCTATATAAATAAAATAAATCATTATCAACCTATATTTTACTAAAATATTCCTCTATCTATTTTTGGTAACTCAATTTTGAAATGACTTCACAGACTAAAAAAGAAAATCAGCTACAGAAAATCATCAAATGCCTCCAGAGTTAGATACACCAAAAGATATCAGGACAAGGTAGTAAAATTATGATTACATATGCTAATTATCATAATATAAGACTAGAGATTAAATTATACTTTTTATATATATATATATATATATATATATATATATATATATAATGCTTTGTTCCAATACTTATTTGACCTTATTTTTGGAGTGACTCCACAGATAAAATCCAAATTCAGCAAAAAATCTAGAGTGAATTGAATTTGAAATCATGTTACTTAAAATATTAAATGTTAAGGTAAATTAAATGTGAATATTATTATGATGATATGAAGCTATAATGGATATGAAACAACTCTTGTTTCAAAGGAATCTGACTTCCAGAGTATTTTAAGATAGCAGTGCTAAAACATCTTTGTAGAGAAAATAGCAATACAAAGGGTTTTATCTTACAAATACCATTTGAAAATGGATACCCATTTAAGCTTGTCAAAACTAAAAATTACTTTGGTGTTAATTACCAATTCTCATAACCTAATAAAATTGTTAACTAGTCTTAAATTCAGTTTTGGTTCACTTAAACTAATTATTTAAATTGGATTCTAAAAGGAATTTAATAGCTTAATATCACTACTTGCCCATGCTTAAAGGAAATGGCAATACCTAACTACTAGATTATTGTGCAGAAATTGATAAATTTTAAATTTTATTTGGTCAAGGTTGATTGATAAAATAAAAATTATTTTACTATGAATTCAATTCCCAGTCAACAACCCATTTAACTTTTCAAGTTTATTAAACACATTTATTTTTTGATTCTTTGTTCAAGAAGCTTAATCTACATGTTTAATGTTTGAGTCATTGTTACTTATGATTATAAGTAGTTTCAATTAATTTAATGACAAGTAATTCTTTGGATAATAAAAAAACTAAAGATCAACTATTAACTAGTATTAACAGTTGTTTTAATATTTCCACAGTTTAAATAAAAACTAGATTATTTTCAATTTTTTGAAACATTCTCCTATTTACCATTAAACATTTACCAAGTTATTATTCCATTCATTGAGTAAATTAAATACATTCTATTGTTGTTATAATTTCATCTAACAAGGAGGATTATAGACTCAAATATGCAAGATAAATTTTAAATAGATAAATATCTAAGAATAGGACATTTCTGAATTCTTCATTAATAATGAAAGAAAGATTTACAATTTACTTCATTCATAGTCTAAACAACAAAATTATAAATACAAAGACAAAGTTCTATCAGGTTTAGCTACTGAGATATTGAGAGAATTGAATTTCACCAAAATAATATCATTAGCCCCTAAATTATTATAAATACTAATAGATCATGTGGAATTAATAGATACATTAATAGATATAATTTGTAATCTCAAGCATATTCCTTAAAAAAGATAAAGATGCCTTTTTATATTAAAGACAGGGAATTCCTAAGAATTAGTTCATCATGGGTAATGATACTATTGCCACACAGTTTCACAAATCTACCCACACCTATAACCTGCACTAAAATATAGGCAACAAGTGTCATCTTACGTTGAACAAGCAAAAACTCTCTCACAAAATCTTCTTTCATTTTTCAGAGCCATAAAGAAGATAGACAATGAAAATCAGCATTCATTCTAATAATGACAATACACACACACACAAAAATGCAATAAGGAGAAAATAGGTAAAATCCATCCAACAGTAGAATGAGATGAGATTTATTAAAAACTCAATAACACAACTAACATCTAGTGAGACGAACTTCACCATAATATTAATAATGACATATATTACCAAAAAATCACTCATCCAGGTCATTTGCATAAGTTTTAAAATATAGGGGAAGTGAGCAACTCAACATTTCAAACACATCACACTTTAATTATTATCTCTATAAGATTGTCAAATAAACAGTGATCCAAATATAATTTATCTTGATATCTCGGTGTGTGTGTGTGTGTGTGTGTGTGTGTGTGTGTGTGTGTGTGTGTGTGTGTGTGTGTGTGTGTGTGTGTGTGTGTGTGTGTGTGTGTGTGTGTGTGTGTGTGTGTGTGTTTATTAGTATTTATATATAATTATATAAATGTCTATATTTAAGATTAAATTGAAAAAATATATATTATAAAACATAAAATCAAATATATTTATATATATATGTGTGTGTGATTTTATATATATATATATATATATATATATATATATATATATATATATATTATAACATATAAAATATAAAACATAAAATATAAATTATAACATTAAAAAATAATTTAACTTTTTTTTTCTTTTTCTTATATATAGCCGACATGGCCAATGGCCATGGCAGCCTCTATGCAAAGGAGCAGGGAGGGCCAGTTGCCCTGATCCTTCTTCCCTCCAACCAGGGGAGGGGCAGGGGTCGATTCAGCTGCTCCCTCCCTATATATATATATAATTTAATTCAGACATTGCAAATCAAATATATTTTTTATTTTATTATATATATTTTATGTATAGATTTTTATTTTAAAAGAAATATTAATGTAATAAAAATATATATAATGTGTATATATATACATATATACTAATATAAATAAATTCATCTTCTATATTTGCAAAAACATTAAAAAAAAAAGATAAATATAATCATATTTATATTCTAAAATTAGTTTCTACTTGCAATTAAAATTGTAATATATATATATATATATATATATATATATATATATATATATATATATTATATAAATTTTCAGACCGAGAATAGATAGAAGATCTCACAAATTCCAACAAGAAAGTCTTACAATTTCAAGCAAAAAAATTTGCCCAACAAAACTCAAAGAAGAGGATTTTTATTTTTATTTTAAAAGAGATAAATCAATTAATCAGGGTATTTATAACCTCATCAAGACCATCAAGCAAATTTTCGTACGAATCAATTTGGATTTTTAACAAATAAATAAATCTTTATTCTAATCTAATGAAGCTTTCTTTCATTATTCAAACTGAATATAATTCTAGAAAAAGGGCAGTAGAAACTATGAGGGAAAATTTACTTGCCTGAAGATGTGAGATGCCCTCCTCCTCTTCCTCACTCCAACTCATCCTCTCTTGTTTTTCCCAACTTGTTAACCTCTGAAATTATCCTTCTTGTCTTAAAAATGGCTCTCCTAGATTTAACTTCACCGATCTCTTAAGTGCCATTTTATTTTAAGCAAGAGAAGGATGGGTTTGGTGATAAATTAAAGCACTAGGGAGATAGAATGTTACCCTCCCCATACTCAAGGACAAACTATTGAAATTATATGCTACAATTGTTAGGAACTTGGAGTACAATTGATTACTTTGTATATATAAGCAACTAAACACGAAATTGAACCAGAAGAAATAAGTAACTAGAAATCAAAAATAGCAAAGAATATGAGATACAAGAAACAACCAATCTTGTATTAAACTCTTCCAGAATACAATGAAGAAATCACACTCTTCCCACACCTCTTGGGTGTACAGTATTTCTCTCTCAAGAGTTCTCTCCCTCAACCAATACAGCAGATCTTCTTGATCTTGCACCTTTCAGATCTAATTGATCTTACTTACAACTTAATTACAATACATGCCCCATGGGTCTCTTAAATAGGATCCAAGGCATACAATAATTAGAAACACAGACTCAAGACTTAAATTAGTCTTTACATGCAAACACTCAGTCCTCCTTAAATTAGAACAAGTCTAATTCTATAAATGCATGCAATCACATGCACACACATAGGTGACCAACATCGGTTGCTGTCAGTCTGCATATGACCGACGTCAACCAATCCCTGACCGATGTCGATAGCTTTTGATCCTCACCTAACCGATGTCAGTGATACTATCGATGTTGATTACTCTATAACCGATGTCGGTTACCGGTTAAGTCCAGCAACCTCCACAAGAGCTCAATAGTGAAGCTTTTAGCTCCACAATTCAAGAATCTCCCACTTGGAGATAAACAGCTACACATGTACCTATACAGCAACATCCTCTATCTATTTCCCCATCTTCAAGATCAATCTTGAAGACCAACAAAAGTTGAATGAAGATTCAACTTCTCCTTTGTTACCAGCTTTGTCAACATATATGCAAGGTTATTATCCATATGGATCTTTTCCAGCTTCAACTGTCCATCCTCCAATCCCTGTCTAATGAAGTGGTACCTAAGCTATATATGTTTGGTTCTTGAATGAAAGGCTGAATTCTTTGCCAAATGAATTGCACTTTGACTATCACTGTACAATCTGCAACTCTCTTGCTCCTTTCCCAACTCTTTCATGAACTGTGTCATCCATATCATTTCCTTGCTAGCCTCTATGACTACAATGTATTTTTCCTCTGTAGTAGATAGGGCAACAACCTTCTACAACTTTGAAATCCAACTAACCACCATTCCACCAACAGTGAACACATATCCTGTGGTGCTTCTCCTGCCATCTAAGTCACCTGCCATATCTAAATCTACATACCCATGTAGAGAAGTGTTTGACCCTGCATAGCATAAATACCTGCTATTGGTCCCTCTCAGATATCTGAGAATCCACTAAACTGCTTTCTAGTGCTCCTTTCTTGGATTGGCCATAAACTTGTTGATAACTCCCACTGCTTGGGCAATATCAGGTCTAGTACATACCATAGCATACATTAAGCTCCCAACTACTGAAGCATATGGAACTTTGCTCATGTACTCAACCTCATCATGTGATTTAGGACATTGTTATTTACTTAACTTGAATTGTCCAGCCATAGGTGTGCTTACCGATTTTGCATCCTGCATATAGAACCTCTCCAACACCTTATTCACATAATCCTCTTGAGATAAAATCAACCTATGATTTTTCCTATCTCTCTTAATACTCATCCCAAGAATTTTCTTTGCTGCTCCTAAATCCTTCATGGTAAATGTGTGAGCTAATTTTACCTTTAGCTCAGTAATTTCCTGCATTTGTGAACCTGCAACAAGCATATCATCCACATACAGCAATAGGATAATATAATGTCCATTATCCAATCTGGTAAAATAAACACAATGGTCAGATTGACATTTACTAAAGCCATGCTCTATCATAAACATGTCAAACCTTAAATACCATTGTCTTGGAGTTTGCTTAAGACCATATAAGTTTTTCTTCAACCTGCACACAAGTTTCTCCTTACCTTTGACCTCAAAACCTTCTGGCTGATCCATATATATCTCTTCATCCAAATCTCCATGAAGAAACATTGTCTTAACATCAAGCTACTCAAGATGCAAATCTTCAATAGCTACTAAAGACAATACAGTCCGAAAAGAAGTCATTTTCACTATAGGAGAAAATATTTCACCAAATTCAATACCTGGTTTCTATGCAAATCCCTTTACTACTAACCTAGCCTTGTGTCTCATATGTCCATTCTCTCCTTCCTTTAACCTGTATACCCATTTGTTTTTTAGTGCTTTCTTTTCGGCTAGCAACTCAACCAAATCCCATGTTTGGTTCTCTTCCAAGGAATCAATTTCCTCATTCATGCCATGCTCTCACTATTTTCTAGATTCTACCTGTATTGCCTCATCAAAACTTTCTGGTTCTCCACCATCCGTTAGCAACACGTAGTATAAAGAAGGGGAATAATGAATTGGAGGTTTACTGACCCTTACAGTCCTCCTTATGGGTGTTTGAGACTCATCCACAGCTAGTTGTCCACCCAAATTTCATTCAGACAATGACCAATCTCGATCATCTTTCTATCTACACCTGACCGATGTCAGTTCCACCTGACTGATGTTGGTTACTGCCTGATCGATGTCAGTTACTGTCTAACTGACACCGGTTCCTGTCTGACCGATGTCATTTTCTTGACCGACGTCGGTGCCTATCTTTTCCTGTGAGTGATGATTTTTACCCGTGAGCTCATTTTGAATCATTAGCTCATCCAAATCAAGATTGCCCTACTTAGAATTATTCAGCATCTTGAGCTGATCACTCTACATCACCTTCTCATTGAAAACTACATCATGGCTTCTGATAATTTTGTTAGTTTCTAAATTCCACAACCAGAATCCAAAATTTCCAAAACCATAACCGATGAAAGTACACCACATGGATTTAGCATCCAGCTTCTTTCTATTTTCTTTATCAATGTGTACAAAAGCTTCAGAATCAAAAACTCTGAGAATTGAAAGATCTACCTTTTTACATGTCCAAGCCTCTTCTAGAATTCCACCATCTAGAGCAGTAGAAGGTCCTCTGCAGCTTCTACCCAAAACTTTAAGGGCAAACTAGCATGCAACCTCATACTCTGTGCACGCTCTATTATTGTTCTATTCATCCTTTCAGCAACTCCATTTTGCTAAGGTGTCTTTGGAACTATCATTTCCCTACGTATTCCACTCATAGAATAGTAACTATTGAATTTATTACTGCAGTACTCACCACCATTGTCAAATCTAAGGCACTTCAATCTCAAACCTATTTCATTCTCAACCAAAGATTTCTATTTCATAAAAGTGTCAAAAACATTAGATTTCATCTTTATGCAATAAACCCATACCTTTCTTATAGCATCATCAATGAAAGAAACATAATACTGTGATCCTCCAATAGAAGCTACCTGAGTTGGTCCCCACATGTCTGTGTGAACAAGCTCCAACCTATACTTCTTTGTTGACCCAGTCTTGAGAAACCTCACTTTCTTCTATTTCTCAAAAATACAGTGCTCACAAAAATCTAGATCTATGCTTTTTAAATCTGAAAGATTACCTTTTGACTTAAGAACATTCATTCCCTTCTCACTCATGTGACCAAGCCTGTAGTGCCACATCTTTGTATCTACATCTGAAGTAGATAGAACAGAAGGAGAATAATTAGTAACACAAGTAGATAGATAAAGTGTACCTACTCTCTTACCTCTTGCTAATACAAGTGCACCCTTGGAAACTTTCCAAGATTTAGTTGCGAGAGTTACTATGCAACCCTCATCACCCAAATTTCCTATAGAAATCAAATTCCTCTTCAAGATGGGTACATGCATGACATCTTTCAACACCCATGTGTTTCCATTCTGCAATTTCAGCTGCACTTTTCCTTTGCCAACAATTTGACAAGGCTCACCATCCCCTAAATAAACTTTTCCAAAGTCTCCATGGATATAATCATTGAAAAATTCTTTATTTGGGGTTGCATGGAAAGAAGCACCAAAATCTAAAACCCATGATTCTACTTGACTATCCAAAGAAAAGATAAGAGCATCCTGTGCAACACTACCTGCAACATTTGCTTCTTTATTACCTTCTTGCTGATTTTCTTTGCTATCCTTTAACCAGCAATCTTTCTTTGCATGTCCTTTCTTTCCACAATTCTAGCAAGTTATTCTACCACTTCTGGATTTGGATCTCCTTCCCATCTTTGACCTTGATTTCCCATGCTTGCCCTTCTCTCTTTGTCTTCCCCTGCTTTCAATACTTAAAGCATTACCTGATGTTTCCCCTGTGCTTTTCCTGCAAATCTCTTCATTCAAGATTACACTAACAACATCATCAACTTTCAAGATATTTGAAGCAGATGCAGTATTACTTATCGCCATTACCAACCTGTGCCAGCTTTCAGGTAAAGAACATAAGATCAAGAGAGCCTTAATTTCATCATCAAAAATGATTTTGACTGAATTTAACTGATTCACAATTTCATGGAAATCATTAAGATGACTATATACAGATCTACCTTCCTACATTTTCAAACTAAATAATTTCTTCATAAGATATACCTTATTTGAAGCTGAGGGTTTTTCATATAAGTTTGCCAGAGTATCCATTAACTCTACCATTGTCTTTGCCTGTGATAAGTTAGAAATCACAAAAGATGCCAGGCTCAACCTTATAGATCCAAGAGCCTTTCTATCAAGAACATTCCATTCTTCATCTTGCATATCTGTGGGCTTACTAGAAACCCCACCCAACGGTAAAAATAGATCTTTCTGATACAGATAATCCTCTATCTGCATCCTCCATAATTGATAATTCTTGCCATTGAATTTCTCCATTCTTAGCTTACTTTCTTCTGCCATTGCTTTGCTCCCACTCAAACAGAAACCCCTGTGAGTGAACCTGTAATCAACAATCACTAACCCACTCTGATACCACTTGTTAGGAACTTGGAGTACAATTGATTACTTTGTATATATAAGCAACTAAACACGGAATTGAACCAAAAGAAATAAGTAACTAGAAATCAGAAATAGCAAAGAATATGAGATACAAGAAACAACCAATCTTGTATTAAAATCTTCCAAAATACAATGAATAAATCACACTCTTCCCACACCTCTTGGGTGTACAGTATTTCTCTCTCAAGAGTTCTCTCTCTCAACCAATACAACAAATCTTGATCTTGCACCTTGCAGATCTAATTGATCTTACTTACAACTTAATTACAATACATGCCCCATGGGTCTCTTAAATAGGATCCAAGGCATACAATAATTAGAAACACAAACTCAAGACTTAAATTAGTCTTTACATGCAAACACTTGGTCATCCTTAAATTAGAACAAATCTAATTTTGTAAACGCATGTACACACATAGGTGACCGACATCAGTTGTTGTCAGTCTACATATGACCGATGTCAGTTGATCTTTGACTGATGTTGGCAGCTTTTGGTCCTCGCCTGACCGATGTCGGTGATACTGCTGATGTTGGTTACTCTGTAACTGATGCCGGTTACTGGTTAAGTCTAGCAGCCTCCACAAGAGCTCAACAGTGAAGCTTTTAGCTCCACAACTCAACAACAATTTTGCTTGCCTTCTCCTCTATGCCATGAGACTCCCAAAAACTACTCTAATCTAATAAATTTTGATTGGATAGACATGGCTATCTCCACCTCGACACCATGCTTTTCAATTATATATTTTTTGAATAAATAACAAAGTTTATAAATCATAATCCACAAATCTAAGTTTATTATAATTTTCAACTTATATAACTATGTTGGTTTCATATAGTGTGAAGGAGGTCCTTGTTATCTTAAAGATGTTTCAATAATGCACCCTTGGCCGAATATAGCCTAAGCAAAGTTAAACACAATACCAAATCTTTATTTAAATTTTCCAAAAAAAAATATATGTATATATAACCATGATCTATAATTATGTTTTACATATACAACAAGGAAAAATATTTGTAATGAGGCAAAATTTGATGCTAAAATGTATAATTGACCCCAAGTCAATGATGACCTTTAAAAATAGTGAAGCCACAAGGTTATCCTGATAAATGTAGTATCTCATAGCATTATGATTATCGCTATGGCATAATTTTGTCCTTATATATTTATTAGGATGAGTATAGCAAGGAGGTTAAATCTCATAATAATCACATTACCACAATTATCCTGACACTTCATCATACAATAGTAAAAATAATTAAGAAACCCAAATGCTGATAAAATAATGATGATAGTATTTGAACCATTTAGACTAGTAACATCAATTGGGTCAAAGGGGTGGTATAATTTGTAAGAATCCTTACTTTCAAAATTCATTTATTGGGTTCAAAATCCACTACATGTAGAAAGAAATATGATAATGAAAGTCAACAAATAGTTTTGGTCTAAAACAATGCTCACCAATAATAGTAATTAAATCATTCACAAGACACCAACACAATGGGGTCACAACATGCATCAACCGTCACGAAGGAGTTAAAACTCCCTAAGGATAATTAGCTAAGCACAAGGAGTTTTACATTCTTCCCCTTAATAATAACACAATCCTCAATGCATCATAAATTCATGTAGTGGATTCCACCACATTACAATTGTATGCCGACACTAGACACCACACCTTATATCTCAATACACAGACCATTAACTCCCAAAATGATCACACAATGGATAGAACAAGGATCCACTATCAAAACTAATAGAATGCATGAATACAGGGTATCAATAGTTACTCCATCTCACAAAGGACTATTATGATATCCCTAAGTTAACATAAACTAAGGTGAAATTGAAAATACATGGTGAGCATACCATGTGAATAATAATGTTATTGCCTAGAAATGCCATACCAAAAATGTCATATGCTATGAAATCCAATTGTTAAATCAATCCATATTGTCTATTGATTCCCATTGATCAATCTCATAAGGTACCAAAATAAATATGGACATCATCTAATATGAGCAAAAGATGACAAAAATCATCCCAAGTTAAATCATGTTATCACACACATCTGTCCAACCCACTGAAAACCCAAAATCCATTGATATGAGCATGAGAGATCTAGTATTTATCTAGTGTCTAAATTATACTGAGAGATGAATGATGAGTGCCAATCATGGATAAATTTCACTGGTAAGATAAGTATCCATCCATGGTAATATTGTTCAAATCAAACCAAATGACACTAAGTCATACTGCATCATGTTAAACCATACTGAAACCACCAATCAAAGTACATGCCAAAATTACCAGGCAATCATTGTATACCAAATCATCTACTCTGACCTCCCAAACCAAAATCATATCTTTAAGTAAAGACCATAGATGAATGAAACCGCCATGTCTAGTGTGGTGGGAAGGATGGTATCATGAACCTGCATGATAGGTTCCCATCTCAACCCACTAACTATATTCCAAGCTACTTCTCTTCCCCCATACCATGCCATAGGCATAACATTTATGCACATACAAACACATGCAAAACTAGCACAATAATCACCCAAATAAATTTAATAATTAACCAATCATTGAGATTAAAACCAATAAAAATGAGACCAAATGGTCTCAAATGAAAAAAAAAATACCCCAGATATCTAAACTATAAATTTTAATGGCAATTTCTATGATTGGTCAATTAATTAAAATATATAGAGACAAGAAAGATGGTGTTAATTTCAAAGTAAATAAATAATAATAAGTTCAATCAAATAAAATAAATAATAATAATAATTTAGATAAAACACTAGTGAATACATATCACATCCTGAACACTATGTGACTTTACAAGTCACCCAAGGAAAGAAGGAATAAAAATCATCTCAATTACCTCCCAAAGGTAAGAGGCATCACGATTACCTCCCAAAGGTATAAGGCATCCTGATTACCTCCCAAAAGTTCAAGGCATCTCAATTACCTCCAAGAGGTATGAGGAACACTATCTATTACCTTCAAGAGTTAAAATAAATACCTACATATTACCTCCCAAAGGTTATGCAATAAATGTACATCATCGTATGTAATAGTTTCACAAAATAAATCAGCTAAACAACTCTTGTACACAACATTTTAGTACTATAAAAATACCAAATGTAACTATACTATCTCACCTCTCTAACTATCCTATAACCAATCCACTATCAAATAGAATAACTAGTAGAGAATAATAGTGTTGAAAAATAACCCTCTGAGATTATATGGCCAAAGTACTATCAAGGAAAAATAATTGTTTGTGTCATAAATGACACTTAATAACAATTATCATATGTTGAAATTATCTAACTATCCATAAGATCTAAGTAATCACCTCAAGAATGAAATTGTGCATCGACTATACTACTCTTCAAGTCCATACCTTAAATAATCAAGACTTCACCATTCTCAACGAAGTGTGGTATGGATAAAACAAGGTTCTACAAACCTTGACGCATGCATTTCATATGCTATCATAGGTTACTTGGAAAAACACATACAAGGATAAAATGATCAATGCAAAAAGTTAAGGGTCACCTCACAACATTCATCACCCAAATATTTTAGTAATCATGATCAGGTTGAAACTACCTGCTCTAGATAAATAGCATGTATACTACCAACTCAAGGTAATCTCTCATCATGAGCATGGTTGACCAAGGGAGTTATTATTGCTTAGGGTTCTTACTCATGTTTAAAGGTGATAAGTATGTTATTTTATTTACTTAATTCTTATTACCTGAACAACACTTGTACACAACATTCTAGTACTATAAAAATACCAAATGTAACTATACTAGCTCACCTCTCTGACTGTCATATAACCAATCCACTATCAAATAGTATAACTAGTAGAGAATAATTGTGTCAAAAAATAACCCTTTGAGATTATATGACCAAAGTACTATCAAGGAAAAAAAAAAATTGTGTCATAAATGACACTTAATAACAATTGTCATATGCTGAAATTATCTAACTATCTATAGGATCCAGTTAATCACCTCAAGAATGAAATTGTGCATCGACTATACTACTCTTCAAGTCATACTTTAAATAATCAAGAATTCACCATTTTTAATGAAGTATGGTATGGATAAAATAGGGTTCTAAAAACCTTGACACATACATCTCATATGTTATCATAGGTTACTTATCAAAACACATACAAGGATAAAATGATCAGTGCAAAAGGATAAGGGTCACCTCACAACGTTCATCACCCAAATATTTCAGTAATCATGATTAGGTTGAAACTACCTGCTCTAGACAAATAACATATATACTACCAACTCAAGGTGCTCTCTCATCATGAGCATGCTTGACCAAGGGAGTTATTACTACTTAGGGTTCTTACTCATTTTTGAAGGTGATAAGTATGTTATTTTATTTACTAATTATTATTACCTATATATTTCAAGGCTAAGATATAAGCAATAAAAGTAATTGTCTGAACATAATTCATTAACATGGACAACTTTTTATAAATAGGAAAGAGAATTACAACATCAATCTAATATTTTTCATAAAAGTGAAGGAGTACAAAATTTGGCACCCGATGCCTCCAGAGACCAACATTAGATTATATAAGCATAGCATAATATTAGAACAAAATTTGGGTCCCATTTTGACCCAACTCAAGGCTTTGATGGTCCTACCCATAGTGCCCTATTATCTGAAACATGATGCTACTTGTAAATTGAGTCACTTTCAATCCAACCACCATGTTTATATTTTATCAATTCAAAGGTTAGATGGGCCTTATGTGGGTAATTATTAACAAAATAGACCACAAACTTGCACAAAAAGCATGTTCTTGAAGAAGGTTCTTTAACATTTTGGATTCCCAATTATCGACTTGGCCTACATGAGGAATATATGATGGCCTTCTTTGTACATGCTAACATACTTGAATTAGCTTGGTATTCTTCCTCAAGGTATCACATTTCTTAAAATAAGAGCCATCCATCTCATAAGTGAAGTGAGAGTGTCTCTTTGGCACCTATGACTACCTATTTCTATAGACTCGAATGTAACATGGTTGGCATATTTTTGGTTAGTGTTGTTGCATGGGTTTTTACACATATTGTTGACAAGGAGGGGTTCCTTCAGGTAGAAATTGAGTCTAAAGCAATCTCTCCTCAAACATATGTACCATGTACTGAAGGGTCTATATAATCTTCTAGTTTAGTTGCATCAGTTGTTCAAGTTATGGTTCTTGACAATTCCCATCACAAAAACTACCCATGTTGCCTCAGTGCAATATACAGCAATGGTCCCAAAATAAAAGGTTAATTAGAAAGATTTCAATATAAACATCCAGTGTTCCTAGTGTTAAAACTTGAATCTGGTACCAAAATTTAATACCCAAAATATCACCTCAAAAAAAAATCTTAACACTACTAATTTTTAAATTTTTTTCTTTTGTACAACACTAACTCTACACAAGTATACACTTCAACCAATCACTCAACCACATTCATGTGTGAATTTATTACATACACTTTATAAAATCACATACACAAGTAGACAACCTTAAAGGTCCACAATCATAGTGTAACATAGATGCTCACCTTCTATCTCATAATAGGAGATACATAAAGGAATACGATAAGATAATTATGACCAAGTAGTGTCGACTACACCAGATGTGATGTGCAAGACTACATTAAAATTTGATACTCAATGGATATAAATAATATCTTATACTAATGAAACAAACATTAAAGCTCATCTCTACTGATATGTAATGTGATCCATCAATGGTTGGCTGACACATTGATTATTGCAAACTAGGACTGTAAACGCATTAAAACTGTATAAGTAACCAACTCCTAATTAGCCCAACCAGAAATAAAATCATTTTACTACGCATGATTAAATTATTCAAGGTTAACCATTCGTATCGAATTTTAATTACCTAATCTTGAGGCATCCATAATTTAACTAGTTCACCTCACAATCAAGTTTCAATTTCGTTAAATCACCTATCAAATGGTGATGGTAA